>CALYLW010000378.1:0-567500 GCA_944989445.1 Ampullaceana balthica | reverse complement strand
TAAACGAATTAATAAAATGGTATCTATTATTATTAATCTGATCTCTATTCCGATACAATAGTCTTAAAATAGTAATCGGAAAAACCTGATTTGATAGGCTCACAAAGAGAAATTATTAAAGAATATTAATGATATATCGTAAATTGGCTAATTTTGCACATGCTCTGCTGGTCTAATCAGAAGTATATAGGTCTTTGATGCAAGCGGTCGCGGGATCGATCCCCTGTGTGGTGTGGCATTTTTAAAAATGTGTATTTTTATTCTTTAAACTGTCTTTTACACTGAATTTTACGATACCGGCAAACAGATATTTCTTCGTGTTCGGTTTTTTTTTCATATATATTCAATTTTGCTGAATAGTTACAAGTTACAGTCTTAAATTAGCTGCTAGCAATCATTTTATCTAAAGGTACACTGGCTGGATAGGGCAATATGGCCCCAGTTTGAATTGCAGCCAGGGGCCGCATGCAGACTTAATCCCCCCTGGGTTAGCCATCACTGTTATGGAACATTGAACTCCTAATGTCCATTATTTTGTGTTCAGGGCCCAAAATCTTTTTTTTTAGGTAAACGTTTAAGATTTTATTCCCATTATGATTTTACAAGATCTTTAAAAATATCGACAAATGTTTCTATTATGATCAAAATTGAAATAAATATATATTTCAAAATTTATATCTCGCACCGATTGCACCAGGGGCCCTTAATGACGTTCTTTTGCTTATCTGAGCTATATAAATATTAATTTATTCATCCGATCGTTAAAAAATTTTTTAAAAGTTATGGAATACATTCTGGATACGTTTTTGACATAAAGAGTATTTTTGAAAAAAGAAAACTTATGGTGTCCGAGGCCCCATAATGTCAATTTTCTCCTTATATAACCTACTAACTGACCCGTCGTGCATTGCAACGATCTCAGCATAAAATAATTAATTCAAAGAAACCAAGGAGTGGTATTTTTTAAAACAAATTATCGATCTTGAACTTACTTTAAATTTTAAACATTGATGGAATATCAATAACTATAATTATAGGGCATTAACATTCTAGGGGGGAATTCCACCAACGGAGTTTTCGAGTTAGGGAAACTGGCGTAATGGGCGCATATTAATCAAGGACAATGTTGGTACTGAGAGGGGGGAACAGCCATAGCGGCTAGAAGGCTTGACAGGAAAGAAGGGCGGTGATGTTTCCTATGAACGGAGCCAACTTGCTTTGACATACCGATACAAGCCCGTGAGAGGAGACACCTTCCCTCCCTTTACCCTCTTTGCGCCCTCGACAGTGGAATGGGGATAGTAAGATTTTTCTTTTTAAAAGAAAGACTGTAAAATCATATTGTAATTTGTATGATAAGAAACCCCGCAAACGCCACAAACATAATAAAAAAAATATTATAATGGTTTAAATGAAATATATATTTAAAAATAATTAATTATTCACTGTTTTGTTATCAAAGATAAAAGTAAAAAACAGTCGCACCTCGCTAAGTCGAACTTCCCTAAGTCGAAAATCTCCTCCCTGTATTGAATTAATTGTTAGGGTCCCGGCAAAATTCCATAAGACTAATGTATTTTAGATCTCCTTATTCCAAGATTTTTGGCTTTCATTACTTTCAACCTCTCTTTGTCGAATTTTCCAAGGCGTTTGGGTTATTATTCTGGAGTGACATTTCAGAACACGTTTTTCGTAGAGCCACGTAGATTGACGTAAAATCTTATCTGAGTACATTCCACAAGGGATTAAGGGACCCTTCCAAGTACAAAAAATGACAAAGACCAGAAAAAGGAGTGGTAACTAATTCACGTCCCTTTGCTGCATGCTGTGACTCTTTTTAAAATGAAAAATCTTACTCCCCTCATCCCACTGTGGAGGGAGTAAAGTGGGGGAGGGAAGGGAAGGTGTCTCCTCTCACGGGCTTGTGTCGGCATGTCAAAGCAAGTTGGCTTCCTTTCATATGAAACACAGACACGGCCTCTGTTTGTAGCCGGTATGACTGTTCCCCCCCCCCACTTCTCTATATTTACATTGTCCTTGATTAATCGGCGCCTATTACGCAATTTTCCCTAACTCAAAAACTCCGTATGTCGAATTGTTTTCCGGGTTCTTTTGAGTTAGACTTAGAGAGGTCCGGTTGTTTTTATTTAAATACAAATTTAAAAATTGGAGATTTAGTGGCGCCCTTTTGAGCTGGCGCCCTTGGCAACTGCCCCGATGCCATCCGTTGTTACGCCATTGCCTAATTCCTAAATACTTGACGGCCCATAGTACAAAATACTATGGTAAATCGAACTTCTACTGTCAATTCCTTTTAAGACCAAAATTTGTGATTGTTTGTTGTTGCAATAATCTATTTAGACGTTTTTACAAATTCTATTTACACGATCTTGACAAATATTAACACTCGTATCCATTATCATCCAGATTGCAAAATGCAGGAATTTTGAAATTTACATCTTGCACCATTTGGGGCGCCTGGGCCTTTTATGCTTTTTTAAAAATGTTCTTAAGTGATATAAACCTTATAATTAATATTTTTGAAACGGATAGCCCAGATAAGTTGATAAGTTGTTAAGTAAATTGGAAATATTTTTCAAAAATGATCACTCGTTTTGGAACCGGTGCCCTTAATATCGTTTTTTTTCTTCTATTAAGCTTTTAACTCATTATTTTATTTATCCAATCGCCATGAAACTTATTTATTCTCTTAACACTCTTCCGCGAAGGTTTCTGGCTGGTTGTTGTTTTTACTTTTTTTAAATTTCAGCAGTGACGTAGGTTTCTTTTCTTTACTTATCATAATGTGAAATCGTATGGAGTAATTTACACCCTCTTTTTATAGTTTAAGAAAATAATCCTCTCAGCAACTATAAAATATTTAAAACGACTTTTTTATTCAGGAGGACTGCCGCAAAAGACCACGAACAGCGTACGCTGTAAACTAATGATCGTGTTGGTTTTTCAGATACTGTTATGCCGAATAGTGACGTCACATCCGGGAAATTCACAGAGGAGGTAAATAAATTCACCACGCCCCTCAGTCGTGCACAAAGTGGGTTAATCCCCATTGATGGGAAGTAATAGATTTGTCAGCCCTTGTTTCGGGTAAGATATACATTGCCCCCTCAAAACAATGTTTTGCAATGGTTTCGTGTTAATTCGTGTGGAATTCCAGCGCCGAATGCGGGTTGCCTCATCAAACCAGGAAAACCAACAAACTATCAACATTAGAACTATGATAAAAGTGAGAGACTAGACGTGAACCATTGATAAGCCTTGGACGCAATAATCTTCTGTATGAGTGTCTAAAATATGTAAAATAATATAAGTTAAGATAGATAGACACGTTAACATTCTTAGTCCTACTAATTTATTTGTAGGTGTTTAGGAAAAAAAAAGGGGGGGGGGTGAAAAGGGTCTGTAAGAATTGTCGGAGAAGAAATAAATAGAAAAGAAAATACTAATACACCTGTTGTTAGATGCAAAAAGATATGGATCCAAACCCTAACATTAATCAAATTTAATTGTGTTTTAATGGTTGATTGAGCAGAAACGCCAAAATATTTGTAAAATTCATTCCTTCAGTGAAGAACACTTTCATGCAAAATTATTTGTTTAACATTTTTGTAATTCCTTTACATTAATATTTAAAATTAAGTTTGACCTCCAAGCAAAATATATCTTCGTAGTCTCATCTGATAGGGATCACTTCTTATTTTTTTTAAAAAATTTATTTAAGTTTTTTCCCTTTTCCAAATTGTTTTCATCTTTCAGGCTATCAAAACAGCATCACTAAAAGATGCTGATTTTGTTTTTAAATTATTCATTTTGGGTGAAAAGCTAGGGGTTCACTAACACCACCTACATCAGGTCAAGATTTTAAATGGAATTGGTTGTAATCATACAAAAAAAATTTAAAATATATATATTTCTTTAAAAAAATAATTCAATTGGCTAAATACTATGAAATCAATAAAAACAAACAAAAAATATTTTCCTTATATTTTATTTGACTAATAATTTAAATCAATATAGTAATATAATTATATTAAAAATTTTGTAACTCAATGCTTTCATTAAAACAAAGATATTTTTAAACGAAACAAAAATATACATTGTAATGGATACCCATTACCAAATCGAAGTTCTGCAGTGATTGTCTTTATACAAAACGTATACAAATATCATTGTATTTTCTTATTACATGAACGATAAGTGAAGAATAGAAGCACCAGTTATTTGGGCAAGACCTTGGCTGAAGAAAACATCGGGAAAAAATTAATTTATAGTAATGTAATTCCATTGGACAGGGTAACTTGATTGGATGAAAACAGATGGAATGGACGTTTTATTTATCATTGTATAAGCTCTTTCGGTGAATATTATATACACATTTTCATTAAATGCATCAATTATTTATTTCATTGTCATTAAACAGACAGGTATATAAACATTTAAAGTAATATTTGTGAGGCCATGATGAATGCTTAATGTTTAATACCTTTATTTTAATATCATTCATTCAAAAAAAATACAGTCTCACCTATTGCATGCAACTAAGTGTCAAATTCTACAGAGTAAAATTATTTTTGTGTATATAATACATACGAGCATAAAGGAATCAATAAATAGTTAAACGAGAATTGTGTGAGTGATAGTGGCAATATGCCGGAAATAATGGGCTATTACAACTTATATTCAACAGATATATTTGCTGCAGCATCCACAATTTTCTGCAGACTTAAAACACATTTTATACAAGGGAATTAAAAAAATTTATTTGTAGCATTTCCTCGTCGGTGATGTGAACTCCTGGGAAATTTCCCAAATCGTGGAAATCTTTTTAAAAGCCAAATTAGGCAAATTTATAGAAATGGGAATTTATGAGGATTTGGCCTTAAATATGGGAATATTTGAGATTGCTTCGCCAACAGAATTTAATGCATTTGGGAATTTTTAGTCTAATTTGGGAATTTTTTTATTCCTGCGTTGGAAAATTTGGCACTTTGAGTTAACAGCACCGTTCCTCGTTGAAATCCATATAACATTTAAAGGCTACATTTTTAATAGTTGAAGTTCGGCAATGCTACTTTTATGTCTTATAATGAGACACATTAATTAATAATTTCATTCCCCCTCCCACACATAATTACACACATACACACACACACACGGACACTCATACACAGACACAGATACGAAATTATAATATAAGGTATGGAACATATTTTTAATCAATGTGAATTCCGACTAAAACTAAGAAAACAAATGTGATACTTCAGGTAAAAGTGTATAGTTTAACGATGATTAAACATGCCACGAGCCTTATCTCTACAACATAACAGTCAGACAACAGAGACAGCGCATGCTACATCAAATAATAGTTGTCTTCAAAGGGTTAATTACAATTTTAGATTATTTTTTTTAAGTAATGGTTAAATTAATAATTTACGTATTATAGAAACAAAGTCATACAAAATACTTGAAAAAAAAACCCAAGCATTTTATACAATAGTAAAAGAGTCGAATAGCACCATCGATGTGAGACTAGTTCTTTACAGAATTGGAACACCCTATTTTGAGATTTTGTGGAAATTATCCAATTTTTAGAAATGAGGTAAACAACACACTTATTACAAAAGTTAACATTCGCTTACACGTAAAAAAAAGCCATTCATAGATTACTAACTAAATATCATAATTCTATAAATACAATTTAAATTACCCAATTAAAATTGTAACGAATAAATTATACATAAAAAATGTAATCACAACGAAGGGTCAATATGACCTACTGTACGAGCAGCAACAAAGGCTGGATTTTCATGAAAACATCATTTACATTGGTCTGCACCATGGCCTGTACTGAACTACTATCAATGCTGTCCTGGAATGAAGGTTTTTTCTGGGGATGACCCTTACAGCTCCCCTTAACTCACAGTAGAATTCAATCACCACTCGAATCTACTTACTCAACTTAAAAAAATTTTTTACACCATTGTCCGTGTTCTGTCCGTTGCGTGTTTCGGTTCTCTCCCCTTAGACTCCGTGTCATCGTGACCTCTAGTGTTGGTGTACTACTCGGTTGGCGGGGCTGGGGTGGGGGTGCTGGTCCCGGCACAGTAGCAGCCGGACGTCACGTGTGTCTTGACGGCTGTCATCACGGCCAGGCCGTCCCGGCACGCGCCCCTCTGGAACACTGTGATTTCAGTCCTGAGTTTCCTGCAGCTGTTTTTCGGTGTCGCTCCGATGCATCGATCCGTACAAACACACTCGGCACTTAGGACATATCTGCCAAGATATAAGATAAACATGTCGTATGAAGGAACCAAAAAAAGCTATTTTATTAGTTTTATTTGGGTTTTTTTTTGGGGGGTGTGTTCTAAAAGATTTTTCTCTTTTGTAACTATTACTTTTCTAAGCTGTTATTATATTAGATTTATACACATGATATATATATCAGGTTGAGGCAACGCAAACGGTGGCATTGCTGGTGTTCATAGCGTTACCCCTTTATACGGTATAGTTTAATAGAATCAATCTTACAGCCTGTACATTTTCGAGGGAGGGGTGGAAATTTGGTGCTTACGTTATCAAGTGAACGAAGGTGAAAATTTTGAAAAGATTTACCTTAAAGTCATTTTTTTAAAATGTATATTACGTACAACGTCCACTTAGGTTCATACAACATGAGAAAGTTCTAAGATGCAGTTCAAGGTTTTTAAAAATGTTATTATTCTCCTTCATTAGTCCTACCTTGGATAAATTAATGCCCCTAGATCCACTGTGACGTACACCCATGGGCAGGTGGATTTCAAATTGTCCGATGTTCCGGGCCACCAGGATCCTGTTTCACTCGGGCACACGCCCAGTGCCGGCTGGTCGGCTGGGGGGACCGGGATGGCTGGTTGCTGGTTCAAACCGATGAACGATGACGCGTTGGGCAGGAACGTGTTCAACTCCTGGACCAGCTGGGGCAGATACTGGGGGATGGGGCAGTCGACGTCACGCTTGTGCCTCAAGAAAGGGTGACGACTCTGAAAGTCTGAGACCTGAGGAGCGACCCCCGCCGATGTCTCCCTGGTCAGGGTCGATGCGAAACTCGTCAGTGGGGAGCTGGAAGAACTGACGATGGCGCCGAAGACGACGATAAAATATATGATGAACTTCATAGCTGTTTGTTTCGGATTTAAAAATTTCAGTCTTTTCAACAGTTTGCTTCTAATCGCGATTCCTATCAACTTTTTAAAAATCTTGCCGTTCGCTAATTTGTGTGACTTATGAATATAACTGACACAAGTGTCTAACTGTCTGAGTTCGTATTATTGCTTGTTAAGAGTTTTCCTGGTGTGTTTGGCCACGAATGTCGATTTGGATTTATAATCACAACCATGTCCGTCGCTCTTATATACACACAGGCTTGACCTAGAAAACGATAGGTTAGTCCCAAGCTAAATATGATCCGGAAGAAATTATTTTCTACTAAGAGTCCTGTCTCATACTTGAAATGTTTTCACTTCATTCACAAGTTGAATACACTGTTGGTATTCCACCAATAGCGATAAGGTGTAGACTGTAGTAATAGAGGACCTTTCCAGGTGGGGTTTGTTATCTTAACCAGCGTCATCGTTGCATTCGACCAATGGGATGTGAGAGTTTAATCGTTGGATTTTTTCTCATTGGTTCAGAATACGATTCAATCGAGGCTATTTAAAATGGTGGTATTTGAGTTATTTATACTTTTTAAAAAAAAATTAATGGTAGAAAATTTTGGGCTTGTTATGAGTTTTCCCTTCAAAGGAGAATAAAATAAATCTTAGTAAAGGAAATACATTTAGAAAGATATGTGGAAGTAGAGACCCAAAGGGAATAAGGGAAAGCATTCAACTTAAAATATATTCTAAAGAAGTAGTCATTAAGGGGAATCTTACATTCAACAAGCGCAAAAATCATTCGTCTGGAGAAAATAAGCATTAAAGAATCTAAACACAGGCGAAATTATCAACGAAGAATAAAAAGTTTGTGAACTCCGCTTGTAATGTTAACTAATTTATTTTGCAATTGGCTCTATAGATTATAGGAAAATCAATAATTTATCACGTCATAATGGCCTTAAAGATATTTTTTTTTAAAATCCTATTACCTATCCCTAACTGTCAGCCCTGGTTTCCCGGCCGGTAGATGTGACGTCTGTTATTTGGAAAACGATAGGATAAAGGACATTCTTTATTTTTATATCGTATCCTCAATGGGCGGTTTCTGGTTTAGATGGCGTAAAAATTGTTATGGGCTCAAATTCCAGCAATATGTCTTTTAACGAAACAAATGGTTAAGCGTTTTTTAAGCTTGAAGAACTTATAAGACCTAGGTGACATTTTTTAATACTGACTTCAATTTATTCATCATTCGCTGTTATTTTTGTTGATTCTTATTTAGTTTTTTCTGTTACTTTTATGGTCGTTTTGGCTTTTGAAATAATTCGAGTGTGTTCCAGTTATTGGTAATCAATATAATAGTAAAGTTAATATTGTAGAAAACACCTCCACCCATATGTGCTCTGCGACTCAGAAATACATACACGCACCATGTCTTCCATCTTTGAGCTAAAAACTAAATACATACACGCACCCTCTTTTCCATCACGGAGCTATAACTAGATACATACACCCACCATCTCTCTCATCACGGAGCTATAAACTAAATACACACACCCACCCTCTCTCTCATCACGGAGCTATTAACTGCCATATCTAATTCTCTTGTGGTTTTTTTTATAAGCTGCACTGTTGTCTAAAAAAATGTTCTCTCATCTGTCGTCCTAAGAAATCCCAATTAACTGGTTTTCTTTCTTTGTTGTTCTTAATTAATTACATACGTTTAATTTTAATTGATTTCTACTCCAGTAGTTTTCTTGAATTTTCTGTATTTGAGACTTTAATATCTACTCTGTAGGTTTTTGTGACACCATTTATTTTGAATTAAAGTTAAAATGCTTCAAACATGAACTAGCTGAGGCGTCATATTATGTGTCGTGGGTCTCGGAAGATCAATTCATTTTTTTATAAAAGATTTAAAATTGTTGCCGGGAAGTTTTTATTATTACTAATATAATTATTATTAATTATTATTGTCATTTTACAAGATAAACATTTACAAATAAAAATAAAAATTTATATAATAAATTTTATTTCCTTCCCTAACTTTTATTTTCCCAAATTTTATTTCTTCGCACGGCCTGAGATAAATAATGCCATTGCTCCATTAATAAAGAAGATATAATTTTTCTGTGTGCAAACCATTCATTTTATTCTTAAAACTGCCATATAAATTATTGTATTTATTTATTTTATATATAACGCTACCCACTTATAATTGGTGTGATGTTAAAGCACTGACGCCATTGTCACCATTCATTTTTCGGGTTATTTCAAACACTGAAATATGTGCTCGGATTGTAAAAGAATACCAGGGCGCAATGATTTCTCTTGTCTTTCCCCCACCACCTTTTCCTCCTCTTGCTCTTGTAATTAAAATAGTATGCATCATTGGTGTGGATCCGCAGTATATTTAATAGTATATTTTTATTTTATTGCTTATAAAAAAAAATCTTATTTTGATATAAAAAAGATATGAAAGAATAATAGAATTTAAATACCAGTATTTACATATTTTTATTTCATTACAGATTATTAGCCGCGTCAAATGTGTTGATAACAATGTTATAATTATACAAAGTAATAATAACAAATAAACTAGCGTGCGTGCGTATGTGTATTGTTACAAGATTATTTCATTTTTTTAAAATATATATATTTTTTTGCAAGAAACAAATAGACAAGAGTGAATGGCCCTTAGCTGCACGGTGGTGCACCACTAACTGTAAATAGACAAGAGTGAATGGCCCTTAGCTGCACGGTGGTGCACCACTAACTGTAAATAGAAACATTGTAATACCCGACACTCATGGGATTTTTCCGACCGAAATGTCAGGATCAAGACGAACGTCTAGCCTTCCTATGAGCAAACACAAGAAAGGGAAAGGGCTCTGAATAGCCGGGAGAGACCAAAAAAAATTATTTTTTTTTAAACTCATCAAATGCCTTTTTGTTGATCCTTCCGATTTCTCAGTATTCTTAAGCTATTAGGTATTTGCACGCGAGATACGCTATGAGTCCTACCTCATGATGACCATATGAGGCGAGACTACATGTGGACAATGCATAATTCTGACAATCAGATGTAGCCATTTCGACCAGAAGTTGAAGGAAAAATAATTGAATTGAAAAACTAAAATATAAAGTACCGTAAATTTAGTCACGTGGTATCAAGTAAATTTGTTGAAGTTTATAAAAGTTGAGTGGGTTTTTAAATCCTTTATATTAACTCGTGGTGTCTACATGATTGTTTGCCGAAAACACTTTGGATCGATTTTTAACCCACTTCCTCGTAAGCTAGGGTGCTGAAATTTTCCAGGAAGACTCGTGCCGATGAAAAAAAATCATGTATCAAAATTTCAGATCAATCGCATGTACTGTAATTAAATTATTGAATGTTTAGATTATCTTTATTGATCTCTATGTATCATGCTAATTTTTGAGATAGAGTGTCGCGGTTGCGTATTATATTGAACGACCTTTTTAATACTTTCCTGTTGTGCGATTCGGTGCGTTTTATATTGACGATACTTTTTTTAAAAATATAATCTAGATCGGTGCGCATTATATTAAACATGTTTTACGAGACATATACTAAAATTTTGGATTTTTGGATTGTCGTGCGCTGCGTATTATAATGAACTTTCATTTAGTTATGTCTCGTATATAAAGGATTTATAGTCAAAAACTTGTTTTTTCCGTTTTTTTTTAAATTTTTATTTGTAAATCTGCGATAAGATGTTAGTTAATTAAATAAAATAGTCTTGGTGGATACCCTGATCTGGAAGATATCACCCCTCGCCCCACGCCAAATTATATAAATTCCCTCTGTGATAAAAGCCATTCCCCACGTTGTTACAAAACAAACGACCGTATCCAAAACCCTCCTGAAGGGACCGCATCCATCTCTTGTCCGACATTCGGACGCTTTTTTCGTGCCAGAATAGGGTTAATAAGCCACCAGAGGACACATGAGGTGGCCCAGCAAATATGATGAGAGTGGTCATCGTCGAACACGACGGACGAACAACAACAACAAATAAAACCTATAAAATTCTCAAAGAGACAGACTTATATAGCTGAAAAGAACCATGGACACTATCACATAGAAAAAGCTGGCAAGAAGAGAAAAAATAATACAGGCTGGGGAAAAATAGAACTGATGGTGGTAGTCCCCATGGCTTAACATACATGCCGTGGTCTTATACGGCTGGTCAACGCCATGACCGTTATTGGATCATGGGAAAGGGGGGGGGGTTGAACTTCTAAGACTCTCTTTCTAAACGCATATACAGCTTACGCAGGATTGGGTTCACACCGAGTCACCGATTTGTTTGAGTTCTTTTCTCACAATGGATCAAATTTACAGCGTCTTCTTTTATGGGTGGCTGGGGAGAATCTGGCGTCATTAGGCATTTGTTGAAATCCGTTTGTCTATCTTCGGCTTCTTACTCAAGACCTTATGAGTAGTTGTTAATTTTTTATTGAAATTATTAAATCAATGTAAATAATTTTAAGATGAAATAATGTATAGAGAACTTTAAAATTTATTTAGTAAAATGTCATTTACACCTTAGTTTTTTTCTTTGAGTTTGAGTAATCCGAATTGCGATATTTAAGATATTTTCTAACATAAACCACGTCATTGTCATTACCATAGATTAGAGGTGGGCAATTGTTTTGCCTCGGGGGTCATCTTGTGGTAATGGATTTTAGCGGAGGGCTGCACCGTTTAAAATGATGGTATTATTTAGTCAATATTACACTTTTATTTTCAGAAAAAGTTAGAAATGAACAATAAATAAGCAAAAGTGCCAGTCTCATTAACGTTGTTTATTGTTCTGAAATCATATTATCTAGATTTCTAGCAGCTAGCACATTAACATTTTTTTACAATCAGGAATGAAGTTCCTTGTTGAGATTCTCATCACCGCCTGCAAGTTAATGTCTGTCAAAGAGCATCTGTAATTAATCTCGCTGATCTTCGTGCAAGAAAAACTGTGCTCTCAGATATCATGTAGATCCAAATATAGAAAACATTTTCCCAGCAAATGGGCATTTTTCAGCAGACAAAGACGTATAAAAGTCAACTAATGTCACGGTGTTAAACGTTTCTTTCACTGTTTGATCTGACAGCATCTCAATTATTTTAAGCTGCAGCTCCTCGGTTGATGTATCAATATCAGTAGCGATAGGACGTGGCCGCTCTAATAGAAGACACGGGACGAATTTTCGGTCACAAACAAAAAGCAAATCTCAGTTCAAGGTGGTTTTTCTGAATGTCCTATTGGACACAAAATACCCTGTGGAGGGCCTTATGTAGCCCGCAGGCCACACTTTGCCTAACCCTGATATACAGTAATTATATAAAACTTTTCTCATAAACTCTGATCAGTTCTCAAAGCGAATATGTCGTTTATCATTTTCTTGACGGCTGGAGGCGTTTATAAACAAACGACTTAAGCATTTAAAAGACAATTTAGGTCAGGTTCTTGAGATCTTGCTCCTTTAAAATATATGTTAAAACAATTTTACAACTATCAGATTCTTTTTATTTATGTACTTAGGTGGAAAACGGAACTGATTGGTCGTCCCAGCACCTTGTAGTGCACCATCACCCACAACTCTTGTCCCATCAAAGCACATAGTGCTAAGTGATTCAGTCTTAGTGGCCAATACATACGTAAAATTATTAGGGCTGTTAACGATTAATTTAAATTTCATCGTTAACTTTTGAAAAATTAACGATTAATTAATCGTTAATTTCGATTAAAGGCAAAATTAAATTTATGATGTCATAAGTAACACCTATTGACGTTCTGGTTGAAAATCTAAATAATACTTGAATGTCTCCTTTATATGTAATTTTTACACGCTTTTATTTAACTCACACAGTTTGTATGTTCTATCCTTCAAATCTTGTAACGTAAAATTAAACCACTTCTGATGGTCCAAGAAATCTAAATTTTTACCACAGATAGATCTTGGAGGACAATGCATTGTATCAAAGTTTCAGATCGATCGATTGTACCGTAATTAAATTAATGCATTTTTAAAATTTAGTTTATCGCTATATAGCATGTGTACAATTTCAAATCTTGTAACGTAAAATTAAACCACTTTAATAAAGTTTAACTAATTAAAATTGAATTGATAGGGTCGAAAAATTGATTTTAAAAATGTTAGACTAAAAAATAGAAAATAAAATACTTTAAAAAAATCATTTTTTTTTAAAAGGACACGCTTTTATTTACATATTGAAGTGCACTAAAAAGAAGAAAATAAAAATTTTCTATGATTACAGGTGAAATCCACTGCACATAAAAGCGTTGGGCGCTCATCACGTCACGAATCTACAATGCGCTACGATGGTTAATTGATAACAATGAACTCTACAGTGACGTAGATATCGACCATAATGATTTAGTTTGTGTGCAACAAATAGAACCAGAAGCAAATGAAGATCAAGAAGTTACTGCATCTAAAGCGATTGAAGATGCTTCAAGATGCTACTATCATATTAATTAGAAATATTTATCTATATGCAGAAGAATAGTAGCATAGAGAAATGAGTTGTGATGGGCGCCCCACGCTTTTATGTGCAGTGGATTTCACCTGTAATCATAGAGCATTTTTATTTTCTTCTTTTTAGTGCACTTTCTATATGTAAATAAAAGCGTGTCCTTTTAAAAAAATGATTTTTAAAAAGTATTTTATTAATCAACTACTCCAAAAGACAAGTGTGTTGACATTATTTGGTTCAAGTGATGAGCGGGCCTAATTGACAATATAACCAGTCGAGCTGAACAATCATTCAAGTGGAACTGAGGTAACTGGTATGCAAAAAAACGGTCTTGGCAAGGAATGAAATTATCGGATATCGGTGTTCATTAGAACCATGGTAGGCAAACTTTATCAACATTATGAACATTGCCGTCAGTCAATTGTTTAAAACCAAAATGTTTGTTTAATGTTTAATCGTCAGGAACATTGTTGTTATTTATCGACCGCCATTATTTTTTTTACTTTTTGACTTCCAATAATTTGTAAGTGATGGGTCGATTAATCGTTAAAAAATTTAACGACTAATCGAGAAATTAATCTTTAATTTCCGCAGCACTGTAAATTATAAATATGTTTTAAGAGATCCGTATACACAAGAAGAAAGATAAATACGCACAAAATGAAGAGACACATACGCATGCAAGAGAATTTTGAAGCTCTCAACAGAGACGATAAAAAAAAATTAAGTCTTTATTTTTTTAAATAATTTTTTATTTCTGGTCAAAGCAACATTAAAGGCACAAATAAGCAATGCAAAAATAATTTTCAAGAAATTACTGATCTATAAATTCTAATTTTAAAAAATAAACATCCCATTTAATAGTATTTACATGTATTTTAAATAACAATATAGTCACAACGCGATTCAACATTTTCCTACATCTATTCACCATTGAACTTGACAAACAACACCATGATAGGTTCTAAACATACTGGATCGCGTGGGACTATTTATAGCACCAAATGAAAAGCTGACTCTGAGACGTAATCTCTAAACCACTTCAAATGAAGTGAAACACTGATACAATCACAGACCGTGGCTGTTGGGAGTTGGAACAATTGGCCGCTCAATAGAGCGGGGATTTCTGAAGACATTGGCGTTGTAAACAAATGGCAGTCAGTGGCGTGGTCGGAACATGATCATTTAAGTACATAAATATTTAAATAAATATCATCAACTTTTGATTGGTTATACATGGATATGTACATAGAAATAAGTATTAAGAGACGTTTTGAATGAATATACTATAAACAACCAATAAAATATTTTTAGCACCAAGATATTTTAAAGATATATGTAAACAATTCTACATTAACCATATGATGTTTTATAGTTTGGATTTATGCATATATACATACATATATATTTTACTTTTTAAAAAAAGATAATAGTTTTACTTCTCTATTTAATTCCTGAATTTATATACAATAATCGTATATCAATAATCGTATAATCACAGATGTGATTCGATTTATCATTATCTCTATGATGACAACAGTCTTAACCAGAATTTCGAATCTGCTTCAATGTTTTGTAATGCCTTTATGATTTAAACACGTTATGAGAAATTTGAAGATTGTAAAAATAAAAATTAAAAATTTTAAAAAGATAGTAAAAATTAAAGTTAAACTCTGATCTGAATTTTAGCGAATAATACATTTTACATCAGCATTGTATTCATTTTAATAAAATATTATGTAATTAGAGTAGAAATGTTTAAAGCGAATAAAAGTTTAAGCTTTTAACAATAAAATTTTAACAATAATATATAAGTATGAGAACGTTGATGGGGAACAATAAAACAAAAATAACATATGTATTTATGTCCAATTTGTTAGATTTAAAAGGACTTATCATGGGATTTTCATGGATTTTTATGATTAACGTTAATTATTTAACCGATGATTTACTAACTCTTTAATTTACTGGTGTATCTGAAACGTTTATAGATTAAATTGAGTTATCATGTTGTTGTTTTTGCTATATTCCTTAAGTATACAGACAACTGGAAGTAAATGACAATCAGATACTAAATGAATGAATAAATCAGATAAACATATCAATATTTTCAATAATATATTCTTCAACATTTCTGTATTGTTAATTATTTTAAATATTGAAATATTAACTGCATTATTAGACAATGATTTGTGAATGAAATAAATAATGATTTCTTTCAAATTAGATGTAGTGAATACTATAGACCTGAATTAGATATTTCGGGTCACAATCAATATTAATGAAAGACTTGTTACAAGTTTGAGCAATTGCAGCTTAATACCAAGTTGTTGAGATTCATAACATCTAAACAATTTATAATCGCATAAATACTTATACAATATATATACACAATGGAGACAGTCAATTCAAGACAATTTACATGGTTTAAAGGTCCCTATTAAGGTCAATATGACCTACAATAAGCAGCATACCGGCTGGGTCGTAGAAACAAACTTACCATCGCTGGCAAGGAGGCATGAGCAGAGGTTACAAATTTTAAAACAAATTCATAACAGTCTCTGAATCCTATGAAGTGACCGAGGGGAAAAAATATTTATAAGAGTTTAAAACTCTTGGAAAATGCTTTCTTTCCGGGCCACTCCTAGTTCTCTCCTTGCGACGGCAGGGGTTCGGACATTTACTCGGTCGGTGGGGCCACTGGCTTGGGAGCCGGAGTTCCGGCGCAGAAACAGCCGGAAGTAACTTTTTGCTTGACGGCAGTCATCACGGCCAGGCCATCCCGGCATGCACCCCTCTTGAAGACGGTGACGTCAGTCCTGAGTTTAGTGCAGCTCAGTGCGTTAGAAGCGATGCAGTTAGTGCACAGACACTCAGCGTCCAGGATGTATCTGAGAACAATTCATTAGACCATGAGTATTTTAATGAGCTGCTTAAATTATAATTAATTTCCTTTAAATACATTAATAATTGGGTTTCCACACAACTGAAGTACGTATTTTCAATTCTTATAATACAAATATATTATGAATAATGTTGTTTTTTTCTTTCTTTAAAAAAAAATAAAAGTACAAATAATTATTCATTTCTGACACAATATAAATTATTATGAATCTTTATTTACTCCAGTATTAAATCAAACAATAAGGAAATACATTTTAAAATTTAAAAAAAATCACATCCATAAGACATACCTTGGATAAAATGACTCTCCTAGATCCTTAGTGACGTACACCCATGGGCAGGTAGATTTCAAATTGTCCGTTGTTCCCGGCCACCTGGGGTCAGTGGCAGCTGGACAATCGCCCAGTGCTGGCTGGTTGGCGGGGGTAGTGGGGGCGGCTAGTTGCTGGTTCAACCCGAGAAACGCAGTCGCGTTGGGCAGGAACGTGTTCAACTCCTGGACCAGCTGGGGCAGATATTGGGGGATGGGGCAGTTGACCTCACGCTTGCGCCTTAGAAACGGGTTGTTAATCTCCGAGCTCGACACAGCCTCGGTTGTCTCCCGTGTGTTCACTTCTGGTCCGCTGGGTGGGATCGAAGTGATAGGCGAGCAGCAGACAGCGACAACGATGCAGAAGAATGCGGCTAATTCGATGATGAAATTCATTTTGTTTTGTTTGCTTGATTAAAATGCGGTTTGTTTTTATTTAACGTGGTCCTCTTGTTGCAGCGTTGAAAATGTTTGACTCTGAGAGTATCCCTCTGTGTTGAAGTCAGCTAAAGTTGTATCAAATACTCAAGCTTTTTTTACAAGTTGTGCTTTTCTTTTAAAAAAAAGAAATGTAATTGACTTTGATTTAAGTGTTGTGTGGCGCTAAACTCTGATTTGACTGAGCGAAGCTTGAATCTGAATTGTTGCTGACAAGTGTGTCGCTAGTTTTTATAGGCCGCGAGTTCAGTGTGTGGGGAAAGTCGCCCTGGATAAATTTAGCTTGACCCGGAACACATAGGGGCTATTAATAAATTAGGGTTTGTAGAGCGGGGCTGGGAGCAGAAAGGTTTGTCAGGATGATAATTTCAAGACGACACGGTAGTTCCCCCCCCCCAGTCTTAGTATGTTTTTTTCCCCTTTAATTGCCGTCTTGAAAATATTAACCAATCGGATCACGGCATTTAATACTCAATTAGTCACAAGGTCGCTTTGTTGTTTTTTTTTGTTGTGTTTTGTTTTCTGTACACTTCACGCTCGGCCACGACAGCCGTCTGTATGAAAGTGATTAATCCCACAATATGTAAACGTCGCTCTCAAGTGCAGAGATCGTTTTCAAACAAATTAATTATGTTATTAGGTCGGTTTTTGATTGCTCATTCGCCTCGCCAACGTACATTTGATAGCTTTCTACAGAATACTTAGGGGCCGTCCATAAATGACGTCACGCAACTAGAGGGGGGGGAGGGGGTCACACTTTTGTGACGAGGGGGAAGGAGCGGGTTGAAGAAATGTGACGTCACATTAAAAGGGTAACTTTATATAAAACTTCCACTGAAATATTTGGTCGCTTACAATTTATTTAATGAATTTTTTATTTTTTTTAATTTTTTTTTAATCAGTGCTTCTCAATGTGACAGTCGGTAGGCCATCAGACGCTGTTTGGCGTAAGCTATCAAGACACGAAACTTAAATCTAATTATAATCCTTAAGTTTGAGAACCCACAAGATCACGTATGAAATTGTTACACTGCGTCGTTTGATGTTGACATCAAGGCATTTGTGATGTAACCGCAGCTCCGTTCGGTTCTCTCATGGCAGGAGTCGTCGAATTTTGTTTACCCGTTACCCCAAAATATACAAGTTTACGTGTGCGTTATCCCCCCCCCAACCCCCAGACTCTAGGTCATGTTCACATGCCTCGGGGATTTGGGGGGGGGGCGTCGTTAGGCCCCCCCCTCGATAATGCTACCGGTGAGTTTTACAAGCATGACAAGTGTCTAAAAATGATCTGAATAGGATTATGTGTAGATATTTTAAGTCAAAACGACACGGAATATTCTTTTTCTTTAAAACGGGAGAGGGGGGATCTATTTGATAGAATTAAAAACGTTTTAAGTTTGATATAATTGTTCGATTGGTTTTTGGTCAAACGCCCCTGGCCATTCTAGTCTTCTAGATTCTGGATAAAATGGTAAATGAGCCCATTTAAAATTAGTCAAGTTCATTAACTTTATTGAATGCATCAAAATTCTTGACATCGCAATTCGAGAGGAGCACAAAACAAATTTTCTTCTTAGCTCAGTTTTTAAGGCATTAATCTTAAATATCACAGAAAGGATACGTGATACAGAAAAGTCATGTGGATTAAGATTATTGTCACACGTGTCAATATAAATGAAAGTAGGAGAGAATTAGGTGTCTTCGTATAGTAGGTAGGTAAGAAATCTACATAGTTGTCAAATTATTAAAAAATGCATTTTCTGAAAGGAACCGGTTTAACAATGGGCATATGTTCCAAGCGTACACGTACACATGACGTATTTTAATATATCTAATGGATTGTAGTGGATGTTATATGTCCCAAATGAGTCTGCATTACCCATAAGAATTCCCTTTTTGACCCCAGATGAGGTTATTTACCTCTGTTCGCCGACCTCTTTCTTACGAGATGCCCGTTAGTCAATTGAGGGATTTAAAAAAATACATTTTAAAAATGTTATTTTTCAATAATTTTTTTTAGAACAAAGACGTTCACCGTGATGATTAATAGTCAATGTTTGATTTGTATGCATTAAAATAAAATATAATCTAAGGATGTTAACACAGTTCGTTTTCTGAAGGCCGGTTAAACGTTTTTAAAAAATGCTTCACGCGGGTTACGATATTACAATGTAGATCTTCACTAAATAAGTAATAAATACTTAAATGACAATAAAAGTGATTTGAAGCATACTTATTTTCAAATAGTTTTTTTTTGTTAAAGATTTGTGATGAATTTTTAGAGGGGGGGGGGTGTCTAAGTTTTTGTGACGACGCGTGATGAGGGGGGGAGTGGGCTCAAAAATTGGCAAAAATCGTGTGACGTCATTTATGGACGGCCCCTTAGTCAATTGTGACGCGGTGATCTGTATTGATGACACATGAGAATTCTGCGGGCATTTTTTAAAATATTTATTTGATTTTGTTTGCAATAAAAATATATATTTGATTTAGATATGGGATAAATAACTGATATACGTGTGGAGGTGGATATAGATAAATATATTCGGATTGGGATTAGAGATACAGATGCAGATTTGGATAATAGTTTTAGAATGGGATACAATGATACAGATACAGTTACTTAGATTTTGCTGACAAGGTGTGCGCGGAAGGATTCGTTTTTGTGTGGGTGGGAGGGTTAGTAGACACAAATTGGGGTCACTAAGAAAGACAACTCTTGCCTTGCTTGTGTTATCTAGAAATGTTTTTCCCCCTGTGTCTCCTTTTTATCAGGTATTTAAATATCAGTGGGAGAGGGGAAACCAGAAGCAACATTTCGGTGTATTCAAGGTTTTGTTTATTGGCCATTAAGTCTGCTTCTTGGTTAAGTCACATGCACCACAAGTCTGCTTCTATGTTAAGTCATATGCCCCACAAGTCGGCTTCTTTGTTAAGTCACGTGCCCCACAAGTCTGCTTCTTTGTTAAGTCACATGCCCGACAAGTCTCCTTCTTTCTCAGTCTTACAAATTTACCATTTTTAAACCATGGAGACAAATTTCTTTGACCAGATCTGTCTTTCAAAATCGTGCAAAAACGGGATATATTACAGTTTGTGGTGGGGTGGAAATACCATCTCAGACCTTGTTGTCCCGACATCCCGACAAGATCCAATTTTGTCCCGACATCCCGACAAGACCCAATTTTGTCCCGACATCCCCGGGGGGGGGGATAGACATTTGCTCCTAAACGAAACAATCTTAAAACCCTCTCTATTTTAGTTTAAGCTTGTAAGGGAAACGGTTTTTTTCAATAATTAAATGTTGTATAAATGGAGCATTGAGCCAAATAAAAAATTTTTTAAAAAGGCTCCTTTCCTTTGTACCATCTAATGCTGCCGCCTACTTGTCAAACATTTTTATCATCTCTGAAGCACTATATTTCGTATTAAATTGGGTCAAAGAGAAAGACCTGCTATGTCAAAATTCAAGATATGTTGCTGTTGTTTTAACTTCTATCACTAATATTTAGCGCAATAGCACTTTTTTTATCAGGCTTGCTTTTTTTTAAAATAAAATTTTTAAAAATATATATATATAAAATATATAAAATATTTTTTTAAAAAAGCTTTGTTTTCCAAAACCTGTTTTTTTTTCTTCTACCGAACATGGAAAATCTGACTATTATAAATATACTAATTTTATTAACGTGACAAAATAAAAAAATGTCCAAAGAACAGTGACGTTAGTAGGTCTTTATCAAATTTCGTAGCATTGTCTACATCCGGTTAATCTTTAAAACAAACGCGACAGTCGTATCAACATCAGCGCCACGTCACTTCCTTTTTTATATCCGACCTACGAGACATGCGTGTCCACACCTTCCACAATCCGGATAATCCCCAAGGACTAGACTTCCAAAGTAGTTGATAAAATATCTAGTCCGAGACGATATGATCGTCTTTATTAATTTCTCTTTTAGCCAATTTATTTGTAAGGGGGTTTTACTTGGGGCTACACCATGTTGTGTTCCTAGTGGAGAGAAAATTGTCGAGCATCCTCTGGAATGTGAAACGGAAGGAGAAAGAGAGAGAGAGGAGGGGAAACAGGTGTCGGAGAGGGGGGGGGAGAAAGAGAGAGAGTGCGATGGGTAACAAAAGGAAAACTTAATCGCATGAATTACCTTTGCCTGTAGACGGAACAGGATGTGATTCTTTCCGAGCGCAGTGGATTAATGAAGGTGACATCAGTTGTAATTTACAACTGTAAAGACAACCCGACAGGAATAGTCTTACAGGACTGTGAATGTTACCTTCCTTATTGACACCTTTTTGGGAGACAAAGCGATATTTGCAAAATTGATGGATTTTAATTGGCCAGATTCTTCAACAATATGCCTGGTGTGGGTTTTTTTTAAATTAGCTTTTTTTTGTTTGTTATTATAATTACAGTTAATCCATGAAATCCTTATAAATTCATTGTTTGTAATTTCATAACTTAAAAACGAAGTTTTCTTTGGCATAGCAAGGCTATAATTTTATAACTTTTAAATATTTTTTTTTAAATTATGTATTTATTTTTTGGTTGGGTGAGTGGAAGAGGATTGTTTGTTCGTCTGTTCTTTTTTTATAACAATATATTATATACTTGTAGCCTAATGTAATGGAGTTAAAATAATTTCATTTTAATTAATCATTTTAAAAAATTGAAATACTTGCCAACAAAACAAAACAAAATTATTTTTTTTAATTTTAAAAAGCAGAGCATTGGCTTACAGCCACGTCTAAGGCTACTAGAAACTACGGGATGTCTTAAAGTGGGTCACCTGTACGCCACCAGATGTCAACTAAGGGAGCTCAAAATGGACACGAAGCAGTCCAAGGCCGGGAGTATCAAAGGGAATTCTCAGTGAGTTACCTGAGCATATCGGGACAAACAAACAGCTACCATAAGTGGGTTAACAGAGAGCACCAGGGAATCCTGATAGACACTATACAAGGATAGCATTAAAAACAATACACATGTTTATAGTCAGCATGTGCACTATTTTGATATACATCAAAATGTTATAGTAAAGATCTATAACAAACACTTGTGTATGTGTTTTTTAATTGTTTACATAATATAATTTCTTGTGTATGTGTATTTTGCGCCCCATTAACAACTTTCCCTGCAAGGCTCATCTCTCAATTTAAAAACTACAACACTAGACATTGACAAAAAAGAGAGAAAGCCTAGAGGTCTTTGCGTGGAGCTATCAATGTAACGTGGGGGATTT
Source organism: Ampullaceana balthica (assembly GCA_944989445.1). NCBI lineage: Eukaryota > Metazoa > Mollusca > Gastropoda > Lymnaeidae > Ampullaceana > Ampullaceana balthica. Next base: position 544,907 of record CALYLW010000378.1, on the reverse strand, counting down.
TGGGATAAATTCCCCTACTCAGCATTCAGCTAATCACAAAGTTCTGCCTCAGTAAACAGTGTTAAGGAAAAATTGACATCTTGTAGTCTAGACAAGCAGGACGGACAAATTGTAACCCTCTATTGATCACATAACTCGGAGCGTTAAAAGTCCGGCCCGCCGGCAAAATAAAACCCACGTTTAAATTTATTTGGCTTTTATTTTAAACAAAGACATTAATTTTTATTTTTAAAAAATAAAACAATGTTCTGGTGGTTTTTTTTGGTATATAATACGATGACGTCATATGTCTAAATTCGATGACGTTGTATCGTATGCCAACGTGGACATGATTACAAATAGGAAATATGTGCTGTTATGTGTACGAATTTCGATGGTGTCCAATAAAAAAAAATGGACTTAGAAAAGAAATGTGGGGTTCAAATTTTAATAATACAGTTTTTACATCACATTATGGAACGTATTTTTGGCGCTAGTTATGTTTTAACACATATTATTTATTGCAAAGTACGTAGTATAAAATACAAATATTTATCCTATAACTTCGCCATTAAGTATTCAACTTTAGTCATTCCTAATGATTGAAAAAGGTACCATTAAAGTATTAAAAATCCCCCCACCCCCCACCCCAAATAAAAAAAATATCACTCTTAGAAATAATATCTTTAAAAATCATGTAACTCACTTTCAACATATGTCAATTTTTTCTTTTAAACACATTACAGACAAGTCTCTGATTAACTTAAATCTCAAAAATAATTTATGTCTCATTTATGTCTTCTACCTTTCGTACATATTTTTTTTTATCATACCGGGTTTCACCTGCATACAAAACACATTTAACGAATGATTAATTTGGATAAAAATTCCAGCTGATTGCCATTAGACAATACAAATTATAATGACCATCAGCCGGTGTCTTTGGGATTTTCTGTAACATCCATTCCACACCTTCCCTTACTCCCACACACGCTTTCCCCAGGATGGAGGTGCCACGATTGGTTTAAGGACATAGTTTCCTTTGAGCTGCGCGGCTACGTGGCCTCACACATATCTAACCGACGCCGCGCAGCAGCTTAGAATTACCACGCAGCAAATTTTGATAAGGATAAATATCTGTGTTTGTGTGTGTAAGGTTTTGCATAGAAAATTGATGCTGTGCAAATTTTGCACACGAGCTTGTCATTTTGCACACGAGCTTGTCATTTTGCACACGGACCAATGAACCTAAGAGGGAACATTGCTAAAGGGTGAAGTTTTTAATCGTTCGACTCCTGTCACGCGTGAGATATTGTCAGTCACGACATCTCTCTTGTTCAAGTGGAAGAAATGTTTACATTTATAAATCGATTAAAGTTCACTTAAGGGCTCAGTCACGGTCGACTCACTACCTGAAGTTTACTCTCTGAAAGTCAATTTATCAAACTCACTATATTAAACTTACACTCTGAAACTCGCAGCTAATCTCCTTTTTATGGGGGGTGGGGGTGGGGGGAGTGGGATGTGATATTATAAAGATTTTGCTTTTAAGGGTGTAAAAATAAATCTCTCCACGCCCCTCTGGCTCTACTAATTCTAGCTACGCCGTTGTGTACACAATTATTATTTACATGTTTTTCGTGCCTGAGAGAATTCTCTTCTTTATTGTCGTTAACATTTATTTCGCTTAAATTCCAACTAAATAGAAACGCCCTCTGTCACCATCTTCTTCTTGCCGCTACATCCCATGAATGTAGGACTTGGTCAGCTCAGTCAGTTTCTTTTCAGTCCTTCCTATCATTGACATTTCGCCCCCATGCCCGGACTCCCGGCAGCTGTCTTGTCTTTCACAATAGCATCTACCCTCCATATTCTCTTCTCTGTCGGCCTGTTAGCAGTCAGGCTCATGGATTTCTCCACAAACTCTCATCACCGCCCCACGGGTTTGCCTTCTGAACCTGACCATCAATTTATTCTTCACCGGTAATTTAATTATAAAAATCCCTAATATTAAATATGTCATAATCATTTATTTAAGATCAGTTTCTTTGATTAAGACTTTTATTATTGAAATTAATGCATAACTACAAAATAAAAACAACAACCAAACAGAAAAACCGCGATGGTATTATATATGTAAAGGTAATCTTCTTCCTACTCCAACAGTATCATTTAAAATAGTTTTCAAAACTTTCTTTGAAACATTTTTTTTTCACGCTCGTAGGGGAAGTAGGAATTGAGGATGTGGTTGGTTGGTAAAGTGAATAACATAGTCAATAAGTCCTTTTAAGTTGTTGTTATTGGTTGTCTCTTTGTTGACTCGTCTGTATCGACACCACCAACCAAACAACGTCCGTCATGTTGGGTTTCTAAAAGTCCCATACCAAAGACGACCGCCTGACGTTAACACGGGGCCCGCGGTTGACATCTGGGAAGAGATTTGTCCGCCCCCCCCCCTTTAGTTACGGGTCACTGGTTTTGTGGTCGGGGCACACCTCCGCTCGTCAGCTGCTTGGTATTTAGTGGTTGGTTTAATATAAGGTCAAGTTAATTTTTTAAAAAAGTCAGGTCTGTGGATGGTTTTACTGCATTGCTACGACCGTTGAGGGGGAAAAATGGGGGGGGGGTTAACATTAATGAAACAATAGGAAATTTAAAAAAAAAGAAATTAAAAAAAAAGAATTATCAAAGGAGAAAAATGTACAATGCAAGAGCAATGAGCGATTCCACTTTTGTTTTAAAATTTAGTTTGATTTATGACATTAATTTTGAGTTATTTTAAACATTTTAATTAATTTTAAATAATGAAAATTTAACTTTTTTTTCCAGAGTAATTTTGCTCTGTTTTACAAACATATCTATATATAAACCGTATTATATGTATATATGCACATTCTTCTAGATCTTTCTGAATCTAATGTAACTCTTTACCTAGAATTGATGGGGTTTTTTTTGGTTAGTACGTACTGTGACTAAGTATACTGTATACTTAATTATTTCATTGTATACTGTATACATAAATATAGTTAAGGGTTAACAAACATAAGAACCCTTTTTTAAAAAGATCTCAAGAATCCGGACAAAGCAGTAATTTTCCCTTAAGTGAAGTGGTCACAAGAGTTTCTATGTTCCATCCAGCCAGAAAACGGATTTCGTCGCGACGGTCAGTCATGTCGTATCCCGACCAGCCGCCAAAACTTATTTCGTGGCCACAATGTCGCCATCCGTCTTCAGTCCACAGTTTAAGTCAAATTTGTTAAATAAATGTATCTTATCTTATCTTATCTTATCTGTTTACAGACGCTCCTTCTATACAGAAGATTATTGCGTCCTACGCTTTTCTATGGTTTGTGTTTAGTCCTGCATTTTTATTAGAGATTTAAATGTTGATAAAGTGTTGGTTTTCCTGGATTCTTCAGGCAACCCATTCCAAGCCCGAATTCCGGACGGGAAGAAGGAAAACTTGTATGTGTTTGTTCTTGCATACGGAATAAGAAAGGTGTTTTTATCCTTATGTCTATCTGAGGGTTGTATTAAGTTATCTTTGTGTTGTATTTCTAAATTAGAATTAATTGCTTTATGTATGATTACTACTTTGCTCTTGGTTCTTCTATCCTCTAGTGTTTCAAGGTTTAATGATTTAACTAATGGTGTTATTCTTGTCAGTTTCGAATATTCTCCAGTAATGAATCTGGCAGCTCTTTTTTGAATTTGTTCTAGTTTATCAATGTTTTCTTTGGTGGATGGGTCCCATACAGAAGATGCATATTCTAGTACAGGTCTCACCAAAGTGAGGTAGCATTTTAGTTTTATATCTCTATTACATTTGTTAAAGTTCCTTTTTATAAAGCCTAAGGTTTTGTTTGATTTTTTAATAACTTCATTGACATGGGGATTCCATGATAGTTTCTCATTTATTAAGACTCCTAAGTATTTATTTTATAATCGCATCATACGTTATCCAATCCCACATCATTTTATCGTATTGTGTCCTTATCTTATCGCATTTTATTTACTTATAAAAGAATAATCTCATCTAATATCACCAAATGTTATCTTAGCTCGAATTATCTAATTTTAGTTAATCTCATCTCACCTTAACTTATCTCATTCGAATCTCATATAATCTTATCTTATATCATTTCATCGAGTTTTATCTCGTAATATTTTATCTTATTACAGAAAAAAAATCTATTCTGTAATTCTGACTTTTGGAAAATATCTTCCATCATATCTATTGGGATTAGCTTAAATGATTTAAACATCTAGTTTTTAATCCTTAATTCGTTGAAATAAAATAAATAGGGCTGTTAACGACAATTTAACGATTAATTTAAATTGAATCGTTAACTTTTGAAACATTCACGATTAATTAATCGTTAATTTCGATTAAAGCCAAAAATTAAAATTGATGCTGTCATAAGTAACACTTATTAAACGTTCTTGTTGAAAATCTAAATAACACTGGAATATCTCCTTTATATGTCATCTTTTAACCGACTACGCAAAAAGACAAGTGTGTTGACATTACTTGGTTCAAGTGATGAGCGGGTCTAAGTTACAATATAACCAGCCGAGCTGAACAATCATTTACATGGAACTGAGGTAACTGGTATGCACAAAACGGTCTTGGCAAGGAATGACATTATCGAATATCGGTGCTCATTAAGTATCCACCATTGTAGAGTGTTAATGGATTCAGGAACTTTCATCTCCATTTTGTAACGAAGTAATTCACCAGAAGAGCTGTCGTCACTTTAGACTTTAGAGTGTGCCATTAGCTTAATACGCTTTTCATTTGGTTTTATAAGTAGGCAAAGTGTTAGAACCATGGTAGGCAAACGATTTCTCACAATGGATACAATAAACTTTATCAATCAACATTTTGAACATTTTCGTCAGTCAATATTTTAAAACCATAATGTACTTGTAATCGTCAACAAATTTATTATTTATCGGCCGCTATATTTAATTATTTTCGTTTACTTTTTGACTTCCAATAATTTGTAAGTGATGGGTCGATTAATCGTTAAAAAATAATTTACTCGTTAAAATTTTTTAACGATTATTCGGGAAATTAATCGTTAATTTCCACAGCCCTAAAAATAAACATACGTCGTTTAGCATCTGAATAAGTCAGTAATTCTTCCAAATTTCCGCCAGATATTGTCCAAATAAATTAACATAACTTCTTGTTTTTGTTTTGATTTTTATCTCAAGTAAAAAATATAAAATTAGTAAATGAAAGTAATAATATAAATAAGTTATCACAATTAAGAACAACAATGCATTTTTAAATTTATTTTTCATAGTTTACCCTTAATTAAATATATATAACTAGGGGTTCTTTCAAAAGCCCAAGTAACTTATCCTTGTTTGATAAATCCGAAATATTAAACTTCCTGAAATGTACACAAAGTATTTTATAATTATTTGCGTAATTGACGTCATATAATATTTTACGACGAGAAACACCACACGCTCTTTTAATCTCGAAACCAAAATGATGCCTTTCTTTTTAAATGCTATGGACTGTTGTACTATGTCCCACAGCGTTACGGAGTCAGTGACTTGGCCTTTTATTATATCAGATTTATAGATTAACGGATTTCCAGTAATATGAGGGCACTAGTCTTTTTTAAAATCATTATTCCTTCTCGCGCCAGTCTAACACTGCTTCTCTGTCTATTTCTGTTCCTAAGCGCTGAACACTATAAGCAGATCATTACATAATTTGTTTAAAAAAATCATTTCTTATTTACGCAATTAAAATACAAACAGGCAGTCCAGTAACAAACATTACCTTAAGAAAAACCCCAAACAATACACCTCCCCATCCTTGTACGCCCCCGCACATGTATTTCGAAAGCCTTATTATTTGCACACCCTTTTTCTTGCGGCGCACGTTATCTCGGGACGCCCTGGTATTTGTTCTAATGACCGTCTGACCGACAAGCTACAGAACTCTTTCTTTTGTTCTACGTGACTTAAACACCGTGACCGATGGATTAACAACCACAAGGCAATCTTATCTGCGAGCAAACCCAAGTTGACGTCATTATAGTTATGGTAGTTATCACCCTCAACACCCCCCTGCCGCACACACGAAAATTAACAAAATAACGAGGGCTTAAGGATAGACTTGTGTTTACATCACAATACATCAACATTTTTTTTGTCCCTGCACTAAATTGTAACCCGACCCCTCGTTTTTCTGCCCCAACTTCCCCCCTCCCCCCGCCCTAACTACCGCCCCCATTTGCAGTCCCCGCGCACCCCGTTTTCTAGCCACAAGTATTTAGCAACACCAGTGTCAGGTGTCGGGGCCCACCTCCTTCCCCGATTGCAGCCCCCACCTCCCCGAGCACGACCCCCTCGCGAACATGGTTGTCAGAACAAAGTTAACCTTTAGCACTTTCATGCGTAGCACATGAACCCGACCATCTCCGTGCTCCCTGTTAGAGGCACTCTACCAAACACTCCTATGGCTGATTCATAGTGGACGAGCCCGATGACTGGGGAAGAAACAAAAGATGAAATGCAATAACGAGCCGCACCACCACAAACCAGTTTATACAGACGTAACATCCACACGTTCTTTCAGCTTGCGCCATTCAGACCGGAAGTGCCAACATCCGAGCGTCTAGTGTTACTATGGTAACGAAACGCCCCCAATAATACACGGTATGTTATGCAGAAATTTATCACATGGAATTTTCTGAACTCATTGCTTACAACCACCTCACCCTCACCCCCGGGGGCCACACCTCAATCCCACAATAATAAAATAAACTACAGTATACTCAATTGGAAACAGAAGAAACACCGACACAAAAAAAAAGTCCATAAAAGGATTCTAAGGGTGATTTAAGGGCGACTAGCCTAAATGATGGACGACAATATGGCGTCATTAAGTCATTTTCCTAACAATTAACAAGATATAATTGCAACTCTCACGCTCACTTCAAAATCAATCACGTTTTTCTCAACAACATGACATAATTTTCCGCGAGACAAAAAAATTGCGATTTTTCCCACAGAAAGTAAACAAAGGGGAACCTCGAGTTTCTATTTTTAGTCTATTACCACAAGGTCAAGGGTGATAGCCTTGTGTCATTCCCTAAGGCGCGTGTATGCTGATGAGTTTCTAGTGGATCCCTGATGACCGACATGTAAACAATGACTTGTCTATCCGAGCAATAAACACTTCACCAAGACCAATAACTTTGTCACGATTTCCAATGGTTGCGGGGATTTAGTGGGGAGATTGGATACGCGTCATTTGACGTCACCAATTACATGGCATTTATTTTAATCTCGACCTAATTGTGTGAGTTTAAAATGTCTCATCAATTAGTCATTTTGTAAACAAGTATTTATTTATATTTTAACATTTTTCCCCCTCGCGAGATCCGGGCCAGAGGCGTCACCCTGGTTCGTGTCACCCATTGCGGTAGCTTGTGGTGTCACCCCTTCAAGACTTGACCCATAGATATCCTCCGAGTCTGTCAGTGGCAAATAACGGGAAAATTGAGAATTTTAAGTTTTGATGTCACCTTTTGTGATGGTGTCAACCTGTGCGTTCCGCAAGCCCACCCCCTCCCCCCGAACCCACTTAGTGACGCCTCTGATCACCACTTTTTTTTTCTTCTGTTTTTTAGCTAATGCCATTTGGATCGAGAAAATATGTTTTCCTTCCACCACCACCACTCCCTCCCCTCCCATAAGTTGAAATATATCAAAACAAAGGACAAGCCTGTTCCTAAGACTTTAAGTATATTTGACATGATTTTATTTGCCTACCAATGTAGTTTTTTTTTGTTTTTTTCTTTGTTTTGTTTGTTTGTTTGTGTTATGAGGACTAAAATGGAAACGATCAAACTATGTTTTTATTTGTTTTAGACTTACATTCATTTCCATCTCCCTCCGATGCTTCATACAAAACCTTTCACCTTTCTTCTCTGTTCATCACAAAGGGATTTCACAACCATGTTGTTTATTTATTATATTTTTTTAAGAACGTCCCAAAGCTAAAGACTTTTTTTTTAAATATCCCTGACCCCTGTCCCTAACCCTATCGTAAAAAAAAATGTCCATTGTCGATTTTAAATAAACAAGTCTTAGCTTATGTATTTAGTATCTCTACTAACTGAACAAGTCTTAGCTTAGCTTAGGTATTTAGTATCTCTACTAACTGAACAAGTCTTAGCTTAGCTTAGGTATTTAGTATCTCTATTAACTGATGCTTGACAGCTTGCCAATGGAGATCAAGACACGATTTGTCACGTCAAGAAATTTCACGATCAAATGACTCTATCTGAGAGAAGGTTTCATGCTCATTTGAACATTAAAAGCCCCGGCCCGCAACTTTCTTCCGCCACCTTTTGTCTCTAAAACCACAATCTGGAAAAGGAACCTAAATACTTAAGTCTGTCATGTTCGCAATTTTACCTTAGGAATGTCCCCAAGGTGCGGGGGAGTCAGACAATGAAAATCAATGAATGAATACAGATTTTCTCAGGGTTCCCTTGTGAATTTTGACGCTGACCCAGTTTCTAAAATTAGCCAGGATTCACCTTATCCTATGTTTTTTTTATACCACCAACTATTGTGCTTTAAGAAATCCGTGTCTAATTTTCTGACACACTGGGACAATTGGGGGGTGTTTATTTTTATTTTTAAAATTGTTAAATTAATTTCTAGAATTTTTCGCTTCAGCTATTCACGGCCCATGTATATAATTATCAGTCCCGCGTAAAAATTTGGTTAAAAATTATTATCTTATCCATTGCAGCTTGAAATCGATCCATATACCAAGGGGTTGAAGCCAACAAGAGTATGGAAATCAGCCGCTCTTCTGTCTGAACCTTCAGACCTGAAACTAAACATAAAACGTCTTGCAATTTAACATGGGAAAGCTCAGGTTTTGTTGTAATGCAATATTTAAATACTACGGCTCCCACTTTTTTTCAAAAGCCCAAGTAACTTATCCTTTGATAAATCATCATATATATATAACTACTTTCAATTGTGTAGCCTAACGCTAAGGGACATCACTCTGCTTTTTACAAAAATTGGATAATCATTTTGGTTTCTAGTTTAACATTAAACACCCTCCACACTAGTATTAATAATTGAACAATTTGATGCGGACGTTCGATAAGAGTTATTTTTGGTGCAGTAATTTGGTGCGCTGCTTTCTAAAATTTCTAGCCGTAAAAAGATATTATGTGACGTCATTGATTTAGCTCATATTTTAAATTTGGAAAAGGGAACGACGTAAAAAGAGGATTTGATGATTGTTACTATTTTATTTACTTAAGTCATTAAATTATTTTCATTGTTATAGCTGATATAATAATACGAGTTATGTGTTTAATATTACGTATTTATCATAAAAGGACAAGTTAGTTGGGCTTTTGAAAAAAGTGGGCACCGTAGACGCCCTTAAAAAAAGGGGCGCCACGTCGCCGCGGCGCCGCAGCACAAACTAGTACAAAATATTACACTACCTGAAATGTACACAATTATAAATCCTGAAATCCTATTTTTAAATCGTTCCCTTTTCCAAATTAAAAATATAACTAAAACAATGACTTCATATAATATTTTTTACGGCGAGAAACACCACACGCTTTTTTAACTGCTATGTACTGCTGCACTATTTCAAAAAATTATCTTTAATTTATAATCATTTTGCGCACCGATGCACACCATGTATTTTAAAATATAAGATAAAACAATTGCGTCATATAATATATTTTTTAACAGTGCAAATCACCACACGATTTTTTTAAAACTGCTATAGACTGTTGTACATCGTTCCTCGGCGTTCCACATCCAAAAACTTGTTCTATTATATTAAAGATTAATTTTAAATTTAAAAAAAAGTTTTAGTTTGGGTGTGTTGGGGCCTAGGGAGGGATTTTTTTAATTCAAAAATCACTTTTAATAAACATAAAAAATACAATCGTAGGTATTATTGGCTAATGTGGTAAATTATAAATCACGAAATTATAGAACAGGCAGCCAAGTCTGTGGACGAGTCCTAAGCTGGTTGGCTGGTCTTGAGTGCCCAGCAAAATCTGATGACAAAGAACACAACCAGCGCCCCAAGTGGTTGGGATACGTTAACAAAATCTGACGACAAAGAACACAACCAGCGCCCCAAGTGGTTGGGATACGTTAACAAAATCTGACGACAAAGAACAAAACCAGCGCCCCAAGTGGTTGGGATACGTTAACAAAATCTGACGACAAAGAACACAACCAGCGCCCCAAGTGGTTGGGATACGTTAACAAAATCTGACGACAAAGAACACAACCAGCGCCCCAAGTGGTTGGGATACGTTAACAAAATCTGACGACAAAGAACACAACCAGCGCCCCAAGTGGTTGGGATACGTTAACAAAATCTGACGACAAAGAACACAACCAGCGCCCCAAGTGGTTGGGATACGTTAACAAAATCTGACGACAAAGAACACAACCAGCGCCCCAAGTGGTTGGGATACGCTAACAAAATCTGACGACAAAGAACACAACCAGCGCCCCAAGAGGTTGGGATACGTTAACCAAATCTGACGACAAAGAACACAACCAGCGCCCCGAGTGGTTGGGATACGTTAACAAAATCTGAAGACAAAGAACACAACCAGCAGCCCAAGTGGTTGGGATACGCTAACCTAACATGACAACTCACTTCAAGCATGACGACATGGACACAGCGAGAAACTCCTGCAACATACGACGCGAGATCTACTTACGTCCAACTTCCCCTGGGTCACACGGGTGCTAGTGACTTGCCGGTCAGACCCCCAGGAAACCCGTTAGGCCAGCGCACTGTTGTGACGGACGGATAACAGAAAAAGCAATAAAGAACCATTTAAATAATATGATATTGTGACCATGTCGGAGTATGAGATGGGGGACATGTGGTATTGTGACCATGCCAGAGTATGAGATGAGGGACATGTGGATTGTGACGCCATGTCAGATTATGAGATGAGGGACATGTGGCATTGTGACCATGTCGGAGGATGATATGGGGGACATGTGGATTGTGAAAATGTCGGAGGATGAGATGGGGGACATGTAGATTGTGACCATATTGGAGGATGAGGTGGGGAACATGTGGTATTGTGACCATGTTGGAGGATGAGGTGGGGGACATGTGGTATTGTGCCCATGTTGGAGGATGAGATGAGGGACATGTGTTATTGTGACCTTGTCGGAGTATGAGATGAGGGACATGTGGTATTGTGACCATGTTGGAGGATGAGATCAGGGACATGTGGTATTGTGACCATGTCGGAGGATGAGATGGGGGACATGTGGTATTGTGACCATGTCGGAGGATGAGATGGGGGACATGTGGTATTGTGACCATGTCGGAGGATGAGATGGGGGACATGTGGTATTGTGACCATGTCGGAGTATGAGATCAGGGACATGTGGTATTGTGACCATATCGGAGGATGAGATGGGGGACATGTGGTATTGTGACCATGTCGGAGGATGAGATGAGGGACATGTGGTATTGTGACCATGTCGGAGTATGAGATGGGGGACATGTGGTATTGTGACCATGTCGGAGTATGAGATCAGGGACATGTGGTATTGTGACCATGTCGGAGGATGAGATCAGGGACATGTGGTATTGTGACCATGTCGGAGGATGAGATCAGGGACATGTGGTATTGTGACCATGTCGGAGATTGAGATCAGGGACATGTGGTATTGTGACCATGTCGGAGGATGAGTTGGGGGACATGTGGTATTGTGACCATGTCGGAGGATGAGATGAGGGACATGTGGTATTGTGACCATGTCGGAGGATGAGATGGGGGACATGTGGTATTGTGACCATGTCGGAGGATGAGATGAGGGACATGTGGTATTGTGACCATGTCGGAGGATGAGATGGGGGACATGTGGTATTGTGACCATGTCGGAGGATGGGATGAGGGACAGTGGTATTGTGACCATGTCGGAGGATGAGATGGGGGACATGTGGTATTGTGACCATGTCGGAGTATGAGATGAGGGACATGTGGTATTTTACCATGTTAGATGATGAGCTGGGGGACATGTGGTATTGTCACATGTTAGATGATGAGGTGGGGGACATGTTGTATTGTGACCATGTTAGATGATGAGGTGGGGGACATGTGGTATTGTCACATGTTAGATGATGAGATGGGGGACATGTGGTATTGTCACATGTTAGATGATGAGATGGGGGACATGTGGTATTGTGACCATGTTAGATGATGAGGTGGGGGACATGTGGTATTGTCACATGTTAGATGATGAGATGGGGGACATGTGGTATTGTCACATGTTAGATGATGAGGTGGGGGACATGTGGTATTGTGACCATGTTAGATGATGAGATGGGGGACATGTGGTATTGTCACATGTTAGATGATGAGATGGGGGACATGTGGTATTGTCACATGTTAGATGATGAGATGGGGGACATGTGGTATTGTCACATGTTAGATGATGAGATGGGGGACATGTGGTATTGTCACATGTTAGATGATGAGGTGGGGGACATGTGGTATTGTCACATGTTAGATGATGAGGTGGGGGACATGTGGTATTGTCACATGTTAGATGATGAGGTGGGGGACATGTGGTATTGTCACATGTTAGATGATGAGGTGGGGGACATGTGGTTTTGTCAATTGTTTGATGATGAGTTGGGGGACATGTTGTATTGTCACATGTTAGATGATGACGTGGGGGACATGTGGTATTGTCGCATGTTAGATGATAGATGGGGGACATTTTGTATTGTCACATATTAGATGATGAGGTGGGGGACATGTGGTATTGTGACCATGTTAAATGATGAGGTGGGGGACATGTGGTATTGTCACATGTTAGATGATGAGATGGGGGACATGTGGTATTGTCACATGTTAGATGATGATATGGGGGACATGTGGTATTGTCACATGTTAGATGATGATATGGGGGACATGTGGTATTGTCACATGTTAGATGATGACGTGGGGGACATGTGGTATTGTCACAAGTTAGATGATGATATGGGGGACATGTGGTATTGTCACATGTTAGATGATGACGTGGGGGACATGTGGTATTGTCGCATGTTAGATGATAAGGTGGGGGACATGTGGTATTGTCACATGTTAGATGATGATATGGGGGACATGTGGTATTGTCACATGTTAGATGATGACGTGGGGGACATGTGGTATTGTCGCATGTTAGATGATAAGGTGGGGGACATGTGGTATTGTCACATATTAGATGATGAGGTGGGGGACATGTGGTATTGTGACCATGTTAAACTGATGAGGTGGGGGACATGTGGTATTGTCACATGTTAGATGATGAGATGGGGGACATGTGGTATTGTCACATGTTAGATGATGAGATGGGGGACATGTGGTATTGTCACATGTTAGATGATGAGATGGGGGACATGTGGTATTGTGACCAAGTTAGAAGATGAGGTGGGGGACATGTGGTATTGTCACAAGTTATAGATGATGAGATGGGGGACATGTGTTATTGTGAGCATGTTAGCTGATGAGGTGGGGGACATGTGGTATTGTCACATGTTAGATGATGAGATGGGGGACATGTGTTATTGTGACCATGTTAGTTGATGAGGTGGGGGACATGTGGTATTGTCACATGTTAGATGATGAGATGGGGACATGTGTTATTGTGACCATGTTAGTTGATGAGGTGGGGGTCATGTGGTATTGTCAAATGTTAGCTGATGAGGTGGGGGACATTTGGTATTGCCACATGTTAGATGATGAGATGGGGGACATGTTGGGGGGACAAGGGGAGACTAGTAGCTAACCTATTGCGAAATGACCGTACAACGTCACAGCCACAAAACGTATGACCCACGCCCTTCGTCCTCGTCAGGCGATGTTGATACTATTCATGTCAAAAACAAAAAATTTCTTTGTTTTTCCTGATTCGAATCCACTGCTCTGTCCACGATGGACGCATGTAACTTGGCTGTAATAGACATATAACCTCACCCCACGACTTTTCGTATCAGCTAAATTGCCGACACACGTACGCGTTTATTGTTCCGTCTTGCCAACACCTACAAGTTTTTTTTCCCCCAACAGTTTTTCTGCTAAAAAAAAAGTGGGAGGGGGTGGTTGTCCTGTTGTGAAATTCAAACAAATGGAATGTGTGAGGAGAAAAGGGGAGGGAAATAAAGTTATTTTGTTGTTACAGAGAAATCAGGGGAGTTTACCAAGTTCGCCGTTGCACCAACGCGAAATATATTTTTAAAGTTACGGAACTCAACAAAGATGAAATGAAACGGTTCGGGAAATAAAGTACCCATGTGAACGATAAATAATGCAGATGAGGACTTCTTCAATATTTTTATTGTCTGTGTGTTCAGAAATATTTTTGATTCTTTTTTTGTAATTTATTTTTGATTTATAAAGCAAGCTTTTATTGTAATGTAGTAATTCAAGATTGCTTTTATTGTCGCAATGATATGTTGCGCTTTAAAAAGAATCAATATACATAATGTGCAATCTCTGTCACGTCTGTCATGTCTGTCCGTGACGCTACTAATTTTAGAAAGCAGCGCTCCAAATTACTGCACCAATGCATCAAAAGGTGTGCAAATTAAAGATGCGCTGTAAAAAATATTATATGACGTCATTGTTTTAGCTCATATTTTAATTTGTGAAAATGGAACAATGTAATTTAAAAAAACGTAAAAAACCAAGTTTTTCACTATAAATCATTTATGTATGAGACGTACCTAAAAGAATGTTCATTATAATACGCAGCGCAAGACCATCCAAAAATACAAATTTGTAGTTGTGTCGTAAAGCATGTTTAATATAATGCGCACCGATCAGGAATATGTTTATAAAAAGTGTTGTCAATAAAATTTGCACCTAATTGCGCGACAGAAAGGTTGTTCAATATAATGCGCACCCTTACACTCTATCTCAAAAAATAGCATGATACATAGGAATAAATAAAATAATCTTTAATAAGAAAAACCCGTAAAAAACCAAGTTTTTGACTATAAATCCTTTATGTACGAGAAGTAACTAAAAGAATGAAATCAATAATTTAATTACTGTACACAGCCTCGGATTTAAGAGACCCAGGGCCCCTAGGCACTTTTTACTTTTGGGCCCCCCAACCATCTCGAAGCAATTTTGGAAATTTAGCAAATTAAATGCTGCAGTACAGAACATGTAATTTGTTTTGACTTTAGTGACTTTAATAAACATCAAAATAATATTCGTCTTCAGAGACATATCTCACAATGAAAGAAAATTTATCTACATGAGAAATGTCCGGAGTAGAGTCCACAGAAATAGAGCAATATTTTGATTTCTTTTAAAAATCACTGTAACGATTGTATTGTAATTATTTCTTTTTCTTCCTTTACTACCATGATATTAATCATTTCATCGCATATTTTTGACGAAAGATATGATGTTGTGCCACTTCCTTTGTTACCGTGGCGTTTTATGCGTAAGTCCAGAAAAGGATCAAACTCAGCCAAAACTTCTATGGTCATAACATAGTTCCCACTGTTTAAAAAAAAATGCTAATCAGAAAGTGAGCTCACAACAGCCACAATGCGCCTCAAAACCTATTCTGTGGCTTCCTGACTTCCTATTCTCCGATCTAACATTTTCCCTGTCAATATGTTGGTGACCAAAGGTATGCAGGTGAAATTGTAAAAGCGCATTGAAACCTTTGGCAGGTCCCCATAAACTACCTGAGACATCTCCCTGGCCTCTGGTCAAGTCAGTCGACATTAAAAAAATTGTTCTCCCGGTCCCTGTCAATTATCTGTAATCTAAAACCCAAATCCCGGCTCGGGCGGTGTCTTGTCTTGTGTCTGGTATGGGGAGGGGGGAAGTCGGGGTCGTGCCGTTTCTTACTGGTGGTTCAATCTGTCACACCCACCCTACGCCTTCTCCACAATATCACAACAGCAGCTCAGAACGCGGCTTACAATGACAAACCAACACAAACGAACCCCGTGCATTTGACTACTGGGCAGTGTATGCAAAATGTATTAAAACTATTTATTGGACTATTATTTTCGATAAAGCTTTTTGATAATGAAGCCAAGCTTTTGGGCTTATGTAAAGATTCCACAACCGGGGCCCCTTGGCTGGCTGGGGCCCTAGGCCCGGGCCTTGTTGGCCTAGGCGGAAATCCGGCCCTGACTGTACATGCGATCGATCTGAAATTTTGATCCATTGTTTTTATCATCGGTACGAAACTGCCTGCAAAATTACAGCTCGCTAGCTTACGAGCAAGTGGGTTAAAAATCGATCCAAAGTTTTGGCGACAAGCAAGCAAGCAATCAAGGGCGGCCGCAGACACCATGAGTTAATATAAAGGATTTAAAAAGAGGATTTGATGATGGTTAATTATAAAATTTAAAAAACAAAAGGGGCGCCTTAGGCGCCCTACAATCCCTATTATAAAATACTTTGTGTGCATTTCAGAAAGTTTAATATTTCGCATTTATCAAACAAGGACAAGTTAGTTGGGCTTTTGAAAAAGGTGAGCGCCGTAGGCGCCCTAAAAAAGGTGCATTTTTTTCAAAATAAATAGATTTCAGCTGAAAACTTCCGTCGTTTTTGACAGGTAATACACTAGTTATTAATATTTTTTGACATCACTAATCCGAATACATATTCTGGTACCACAATAATGACAAAGAAACATCTGGATTCATTCAACACTAAATCCCTTATTACTAGAAAATTCACACATCAATGTTTGGAATGGCGCGGTGCTATGATGTTATAACATTGTCAATTCTGTCTATCGTTCACTTGGCCCAATCATTCCTCGTGAGTTCACTTCATTATATTGTCACTCCGCCATCCTCATTAATAATATCCCGCTTTGCTCTCCTTTTCATTATCGTTTTCATGACTTTATTTTTAACTATTAAAATAACATATAATACCAGTAATTCTCAAAACTCTTGACATTAGCTATTGCACAGAATCGTTATCACCTGGGATTGAACAAGAACAAAAAGTAATATCCCCACTTTTGCATACTTAAATTAGCTACTCGGAGTTAAATGATGAAAAAAGAATCTCACCTTAAAAATAAAATCTAAAATAAAATCTTAATACGTGATGCTTCCGAAATATTTGGTTTAGAGAGATTCGAAATCGGCTCATCTTTGTAAGAGTGTTTAGTTCTAAGAACATTGAACAATGGCCCAGACACAATGTGGATTGTTAGCGTCTTTCGTCCATTTAGAATTATCTAAGAGCAACACAATGGTTGGACATGAGCCGTCAATTGTTTACAGACAACCTTACGGCTCATCCGATAACCCAACAGTTAAGGTTCTCCACCAACAACACGAGAATGCGGATGGTAAATATCTTACTGACAAATGTGTTGGGAAGAATAGCTGGACCTAATGGCAATACTGGTGCTCACAGTTATGGTCATGCTTATGGTGGTAATTATGGTGTTGGTAGTGGTATAGTAGCGATTCCTGGTGGTGGCAGTGGTGTTAGTGGTGGAGAGGGTGCTGGCAATACTGGTGCTCGCAGTTATGGTCATGCTTATGGTGGTAATGGTGCTGTTGGTAGTGGTATAGTAGCGATTCCTGGTGGTGGCAGTGGTGTAAGTGGTGGAGATGGTCCTGGTAATACTGGTGCTCTCAGTTATGGCCATGCTTATGGTGGTAATGATGGGAGGTGAAAAGTCTGGTCACCGATTCGCTTGACCGAGCTCAGAGTGACACGTAAAATGTAAACAAAAGCGCCCCGTTGCTTCGTTGGGTCGCCTCAATGCGTCAGCTCAAAATTTCACGGGGGAAAAAAACAATAACAAACCGTGAATTTAAATTACATACCTCATATAAGGATAAACTAAAAATGCATTTATTAAATTACGGTACGTTCGATCGATCTGAAATTTTGATACGATGCATTGTTAGGTCAGACGGGTCAGTGCGCCAAATTTCAGCTCGATCGAATCACGGGAAGTGGGTCATTTTCGACTTTTGTTTTTCCGCCCGCCCATGAGATGATGAGAGAGATGATGAGACGGCCGCGAAGTTAATATAAGGGATTTAATAAAACAAACCCTTAAAAACAAAGTTTTTGACTATAAATCCCTTATATATGAGACATAACTAACAGTATTGATTATTTTCAAACATTTACAGACTGAATCTGTCTTAACTCAAGTTTGCTTCATAACCCTAGGGGGGAGGGGTGGGTGGGAGGGGGAGAGGGGAAAAGTCTGGTCACCGATTCGCTTGACCGAGCTCAGAGTGACACGTAAAATGTAAACAAAAGGGCCCCGTCGCTTCGTTGGGTCGCCTCAATGCGTCAGCTCAAACTTTCACGTGGCAAAAAAACAATAACAAACCGTGAATTTAAATTACATACCTCATATAAGGATAAACTAAAAATGCATTAATTTAATTACAATACGTTCGATCGATCTGAAATTTTGATACGATGCATTGTTAGGTTAGACGGGTCCGTGTGCCAAATTTCAGTTCGATCGGATCATGGGAACTGGGTCATTTTTGACTTCTGTTTTTCCGCCCGCCCAAGACAGAGAGAGACGCCGGTGAAGTTAATATAAGGGATTTAAAAAACAAACCCGTAAAAACAAAGTTTTTGACTATAAATCCCTTATGTATGAGACATAACTAACAGTATTGATTATTTTCAAACATTTACAGACTGAATCTGTCTTAACTCAAGTTTGCTTCATAACCCTAGGGGGGGAGGGGTGGGTGGGAGGGGGAGAGGGGAAAAGTCTGGTCACTGATTCGCTTGACCGAGCTCAGAGTGACACGTAAAATGCAAACAAAAGCGCCCCGTCGCTTCGTTGGGTCGCCTCAATGCGTCAGCTCAAAATTTCACGTGGGAAAAAAACAATAACCAACAGTGAATTTAAATTACATACCTCACATAAGGATAAACTAAAAATGCATTAATTTAATTACGATACGTTCGATCGATCTGAAATTTTGATACGATGCATTGTTGGGTTAGACGGGTCAGTGTGCCAAATTTCAGTTCGATCGGATCATGGGAAGTGGGTCTTTTTTTACTTCTGTTTTTCCGCACGCCCAAGACAGAGAGAGAGAGACGCTGGTGAAGTTAATATAAGGGATTTAAAAAGAAATCCCGCTCATGGTCGAAACGTCTCCTCTTGCGATTCACGACTTGGCATAATTCCCCATGAATGGCGACACTAACCGTATCTTAAGTTTTACGATGTGATGGAGACAGTCAGTCAACCGTGACGCTCGTATGCTACAATCGTCCATCTTTTTTTTTCATTTGCTCGGGTGATCTTTAAGTGCTGAAACTAAAAATAGCCTGTGGACGTGAATTTGGAAATGGGGGACGACACAAATGTATTATGTTCGACATGTGTGCGTAATGGGAGCAAGGAGGAGGGGCTTTTTTTATGTACGTCACTAAAGGTCATATCAGCTGATCATGGAAACTTGGAGGTCAAGTTCACAACTCGTTTAATCCACCCCGGGCACGCACTCTGGGCGTAGGAGTCGCCCTCTAACGGGATGCGTTAGGCTATAAATAACCGGATGTAACTCTGGCGTCGACACTACAAGAATCGGGTGTTGAGTGCAGAAGGCAGAATCTTAAGGAGTGGCTGTCCCGCCCATTCAGTCGTGGCCAGAAGGAACATTTTAGGCACAGGTTGTTGTTGTTGTTTTTTTTTAAGTAAGCTTGTTTTCCTGAAGATTTTGTAAAGAATGTATACACCTTCACAGATCTCAAACTTGATGTAAACAATTTCTGTTATATTAGTATCAATATTCAATTGTTTTTATTACAAAAGCAAAACATTAGAATCAGGCATTTTTCAGTTTTACGAAGACTGCCATATTTGATAAATATCCAGTAGTCACATATAGGAACTATGCTAGTGTTGTTTTGCTTTTCTGTTTCAGTGAGCCCAAAAAAAACAGTCACTATAAAAAATTATATTTGACTTAACATTTTTTAGATGTCATCTATATCAGTCCTTCTCAAGTGGTGGCCCGCGGACCGTTGATGGTCCTTGGGCCATCCGCTGCCGGTCCGCAGAAATTATACAAAGAAAGGACAGGAAAATATAATTGTAATCCTCCATATTCAACAATTATTACTAACCTTACAAAATATGTAAATTTTTTCGGCAATAAGCACATAAAATGAAACACATAAAATAAAATACAATAAATTCCATTTCGCTACTACGTAAGAACAGGGAAAATTATTCACCGGTCCCCGGTGCAATGGAAAAATTCCTGCAGGTACGCCATCAGAAAAGTTTGAGAATCACTGATCTATAGCATGGAAATACTGGATGTATATCCTGTAATGTCTTGATGGGGGTTAACTAACAGGCAAACTAACAGCTTTAATCTGTCAGTCATACAACGAAAGACACACACAGAGACAGACACACACGAGACAGACATACACAGAGACATACACACACACAGAGACATACACAAACAGAGACAGACACACACAGACAGACACACACAAAGACAGACACACACAGACACACACACACACACAGACTCACATACATACACACACAAATACCATCCCCACACCATAACTGAGGAAGATGTATTTATTTCGGTCACTGCCAGGCTACGCATCATAGCCCGTAGCAACCTCGCCTCATGCCATTCTCGCTCTCCCCCACCCTGCTCTAGGGTGCCACATTGTGGAAAACTACACGTCCAAGTTCCCCCCCCCCGCTTAGAGACACAGCGCCACCCCTGGAACACCTTTACTGGCATGTCTTATTGGAATATATCGGAGTACCATTGTCCTTTTGAGTTCCGCACGCAGATAATTATGGGCCTTGCAAAAAACGAAACAACAAATGTTATAGCGCAGGGTTGTGCAAACTGCGGTCCACGGGCAACATGCGGCCTACCACAGTTTTTGTGGTTGGCCAAGACATTTAAAAAACCGCACTGAAGTGTGGTAGGGTGCACTTGTCTCATTAAACTGACTCTATGATTAATTGTACTACCAGCTGGAAATCTATTATATAATGTGCTAAGACGTCTGTCAGGGTAACTCCAGGTATACATTTATTTATTTTTAAAATGAAGACACAAAAGAATAAAAATTGTGGTGTCGAAATTAACAGGGCATGTTTCTCGCCATTTATTGTTGTGACGTGACGTCATTATTTGAGCTTATATTAATTTTTGAAAAGGGAACGAAGTAAAAAGAGCCATGGTTTATATGATGTGATCAATTATTTTTTTATGTTGATATCTCGCCTTTGTGTGTGTATATAAGTGTGCGCATGATTGAGTACGTGTGTGTATAAGTATGGGATTGCCAATGTGTGCGTGTGTGTATAAGTATGTGTGTTTGTCAGCATGTGTAAGGGGTATGTAGGTGCGTGTGTGTTTATATGCCTGCTAATGTTGCGCCTCTAACAAGACTACGAGTATTTATCTTCTTAAACCATTCATATTTGCTTCAAAATTACTTCTTGACACTGTTTTCTTTTAGTGTAATCTATTAATAACATTTTTAAAATTTGCTATTACTATTATTATTGTTATTTTTTAATATGAAATAAAAATAGTGTCATTTTACTGTTTTCCTTTATATGATTAAACGATGATGCTTATATTGAAATACATGTATTTGAAATTTTAAAAGTTCGTGATTAAAAATCAAATACTAACAATGTATTTTATGTGATAGTTAGCACATGTGTGAAACCAGATTAATTGTACGTAAAATGTATCCTTCTTGGTATTAAAGTCTGTAAAAAATGCTTGGAAAATAATTTAATAAAAACAAAAAATAAAAATAATAATAAAACAAACCCGTAAAAACAAAGTTCTTGCCTATAAATCCCTTATATATGAGACATTACTAAAAGTATTATTTATTTTCAAACGCGACAAACATTTACAGATTGACACCGAGTGATATCCCCTGGCTTTAAAACTGGGGGAAGGGGTGGGAGGGGGTGAGGACATCGACGGGTGGCGTCAACGCATGAAAGCAAATGGCACGTGAAAGAAAAACAATAACAAAACTTGAATTAGAATTACAAATGTTATATAGAGATAAACTAAAAATGCATTAATTTAATTACCGTGAGTTCGATCGATCTTAAATTTTGATACGATGCATTGTTAGGTGCGACGAGTCTATGTGCCAAATTTTACCTCGTTGGCATCACGAAAAGTGGGTCATTTTTAACTTTTGTTTTTCCGCCCAACCAACGAAGCACGAAAGAGAGACAAGATTTCGAAGTAAATACAAGGGATTTAAAATAAAACAACCCCGTAAAAACAAAGTTTTTGACTATAAATCCCTTATATATGAGACACAAATAAAAGTATTGATTATGTTCAAACGCGACAAACATGTACAGACTGAAACCGAAATTTTCTCCCCTGGCTTTAAAACTGGGGGAAGAGGGGAGGGGGTGTGGACATGGACGAGTAGTGTCAACGCGTTAACTCAACTCCTGGTGTAAAACACCTGGTTAAAACACGAGATGTGTTCACCGATGGCTGGCGTGAAGTCAAGTGACCCGTAAAATGTAAACAATAGCGACCGCTACATATAGTTTATATAGATAAACTAAAAATGCATTAATTTAATAACTGTACGTTTGATCGATCTGCAATTTTGCTACGATGCATTGTTAGGTGACACGAGCCTATATGTCAAATTTCAGCTCGATGGCATTACAGGAAGTGGGTCATTTTTAAATCCTTTATATTAACTCGTGGTGTCTGCGGCCGACCGACCTTGCTTGCTTGCTTGTCGCCAAAACTTTTGATCGATTTTTAACCCACTTGCTCGCAAGATAGCGAGCTGAAATTTTGCAGGCAGTTTTGTACCGATGATAAAAACAATGTATCAAATTTTCAGATCGATCGCATGTACCGTAATTAAATTATTGATTTTTTAGATTATTTTATTTATTCCTATGTATCATGCTATTTTTTGAGATAGAGCGTCGCGGTGCGTATTATATTGAACAACCTTTCTGTCGCGCAATAAGGTGCGTATTTTATTGACAGCTCTTTTTATAAACATATTCCTGATCGGTGCGCATTATATTAAACATGTTTTACGACACAAGTGCAATTTTGTATTTCTGGATGGTCTGGCGCTGCGTATTATAATGAACATTCTTTTAATTACTTCTCGTACATAAAGGATTTATAGTCAAAAACTTGGTTTTTTACGGGTTTTTCTTATTTACTTTTGTTTTTCCGCCCGCCCGAAGACGAACGACAGAGCGACTGAGAGAGACGGCGGTGAAGTTAATATAAGGTATTTAATAAACACCTTCATCCGCCCTCATTTGAGAACAATAGTCAATGCGATGGTTTTTAAATCCCTTATATTAACTTCACCGCTGTCTCTCTCTGTCTGTCGTTCGTCGTCGGGCTGGCGGGCGGGCGGAAAAATAAAAGTAAATAAAACAACCCCGTAAAAACAAAGTTTTTGATTATAAATCCCTTATATATTAGACATAACTAAAAGTATTGATTATGTTCAAGTGGGTCATTTTTGACTTGTGTTTTTCTGCCCGCCCAAGACAGACTGAGAGAGATAGAGAGACAGAGAGACAGAGAGACAGAGACGGCGGTGAAGTTAATATAAGGGATTTAAAAATGACACATTTCCCGTGGTGCTATCGAGCTAACATTTTGCACATGGACTTGTGTCACCTAACAAGGCATCGTACCAAAATTTCAGATCGATCGAACGTTCCGTAATTAAATTAATGCATTTTTAGTTTATCTCTATATACTATGTAATTTAATTTCACAGTTTATTATTGTTTTTCTTCCACGTGCCAGTTAAGTTCACGTGTTGACCCCACCTATCGATGTTCACACACCCTGCCCCCCTTACCCCGGTTTTAAAGCCAGGGGATATCACTCGGTGTCAGTCTGTAAATGTTTGTCGCTTTTGAACATAATCAATACTTTTAGTTATGTCTCATATATAAGGGATTTATAGTCAGAAACTTTGTTTTTAATGGGTTGTTTAATTTGAGAATTGTTTTCACAGATTAACACAAACTAAAAGATGAAATATAAAGAACTTACCAGAATTTCTAGGAAGAAATTGGAATATAGTAAGGCTGCGGAAATTAACGATTAATCATTAACTAAATTTACTCGAATAAAATTAATTTGATCGATTAAAATTTAAGAAAATATTTATAATATTTTTCTCTTCCAATCTATTAATAATTTATATTTTATGTTACTAACATATGTCACATGTGAATGCCATGGGTGTACCATGTGTATAATGCGTGATCGTCTGACGGAGAGGTCACGTGAAGTAATGGGCGCGAAAAGGGAGAAGCTTCCGATTGGCTGAAAGAATTGGGCGAGCAGTTGTCAGAGGAGTTCCGTAGTGAAAGGACGGAATGTGTGTGTGCCTTAAGATTTCCATGTTGTATAACCTCAAATGATATTTCTGTGTACAAAGTATACATATTAAAGTTGTTTTGTTGAAACAAGTTCTTCAGTGGATTATTGTGTACAAGATTATGTATTGAGAGAACGCCTACAAAAGAGTTACATATTAAATAAGTATAACCAGTCACAGTTACAGTTACAACATACTTTTCCCACGTATTATTATTAATGTAGAAGTGAATACGTAAGCAAAAACGTTTTTCTTCCGTATTTCTTGCATTGCAGAGCGAGTTTGCTGTGTTACTTCACAAAATGTGGAAGCTTTGGAATTACCGCGACTTAACCAATTTCGCGAGTAATGTATCGCAACTTAACGGGATCTATATATGCATTATTTAAAAAAATATAATTAATCGAAATTAATAGGTTAATCGGAAATTGATTAAATTTTTCCCCGATTTATCGAACAAAATTTTATTTAATCAGTACAAGCCCAAGAATATTTATAGATATAATATGAAGTAGGTAAAATTGGGGGTACACATAAATTGCGTCACATTTATTTTTATATATAGGGGCGGGGCACCTTTGTGACCTTTTGAAGGGTACTTTTCATTGGCAGTAGAAGGTGTCAATAATATCACCAAAACCTGGGTAGCCCTAACTCACGAGTAGCCAGTGTTAATATGATTTTAAGCACAAATTACGCTTAAGATCGGTACTTTTAAATAAGAAAATGGATTATTTATAGGAAATATATGCACGGTCGCAAAAGTGAGGCTAATGAGCGGAACTGTTCTTTTTTATAGAAGATCTAGGGCAAACTTTCTGGCCTTTTCAAA
Source organism: Ampullaceana balthica (assembly GCA_944989445.1). Lineage (NCBI taxonomy): Eukaryota > Metazoa > Mollusca > Gastropoda > Lymnaeidae > Ampullaceana > Ampullaceana balthica. The sequence continues at coordinate 519,629 of CALYLW010000378.1, read as the reverse complement.
GGTACTTTTCATTGGTAGGGGCAGGAGTCAATATTATCACCCAACATTTGGTTGCATTAACAGTATATAGCTTAGCAACTGTTAATATACTTTATTGCATATCTTAAGCTAAACGAGCAGGTTAAATTTTAAGTCCAAATCTTTCGATTCAACGTGTCTTTTAAACAAGTGAGCCCCATTTCCAACCCCATTCCCTCGGCATCAATATTCCCATAAATATTATCTGGCTCAAACAAAAAAATATCCAATTCGGTTGACTAACGTCATGCTTAGACTCGAAATAGAGTGAGTGTATTGGAGAGCTTTTTCAATGAACCAAATAAAGTAATGGGGGGTGAGACTGCAATCAGGATTTTAAATAGGTACATTTATAATATAAATACAGGGTATTAGTGGGCCTGACAAGACGTAACACAACAGCGAACGTTTCGGCAAAGAGCCTTCCTCAACGGACAAATAGTACACAAATGAAACGAATAAAACGAAATAATAATTAAAAAACACTTAGCTGCGGTGAAATCCAAGCAGTCCAGTAGGGATGACAGAGAGAGAGAGAGAGAGACAGAGAGAGAGACAGAGAGAGAGAGAGAGAGACAGAAAGAGAGTGAGAGACAGAAAGAGAGAGAGACCAAGTCTAAGGCTGGATTGTGAAGAACTTTGTTTATAAGGTTGTAATTATACATACATCTTTTATGCCTATGTACAGTATAATATGATCATGATCATATTATAATCATATGATTAAACTGTTGAACTGAAGCGATCAAGTATTGTTGGATTCATCTGACTTGACCTATATTGTGATAGGTGATCTAGCAACAGCTCTATCGGAGCTGTTAACACTTCGATGATATCTGTGGCGAAAGGAGGATCCTATAAATCGGATTCGCAACCAGTGATAGATTTACCTATAAGCTAAACAAGCTATAGCTTATGGCCTGCACCTTCTTGGGGCCCCGGAAAATTTTTTGAGTGAGCAATTGTCATAGACACTTTCAAATTTTGTGATTCTAGCATTAGCTATGTAATTCAAAGTCATGAAAACTTCGTAGACCATAACACAGCTTCGCCAACATAACTCACAAGCATACGTGGTTCAAGAGTTGACTGCTAAAAAGGGCTATCAGAACAGATAAATTATACAAGGCTGCTCCGAAAAAATGTTCTTGAATGAGTTGTTGCAGTCATAATTAACAATTTGCTCCCCTCACAATGGCAATTTACTTTGGTTGTTTGTACTAATAGCAACATCTGATCCATGCCTGGCAAGCCACATAAAAAATTAAGGAATAAAGGATCAGTTGTCACATCTAATCTTGCTTATAATATACTAGTGTATTACCCGTCAAAAATGACGGGAGTTTTCAAAATGGATATATTTCAGTTTTTGTAATTGTCCCTTTTGCCTGAAAGCCGCATAGTAAATAAACAGAAAATGTAAAGACCAAGAGAGAAAAATTAAATCTCTTTTCCATATTGAACAATTTTATGCGGACGTTTGAAAACAGCGTTTTTTTCTGTTGTTGTTTGTTTGTTTGTTTTTCTTTTTTTTTGCAGAATTTTTTTCAAGGCTATTTTGTTTAGCGGCGCGCTTTCTAAAATCTATCGTTACGAACGGACATTGCAGAGTATATATTTTGATTATATATACGAATATATGTGTTATGAGAAAACCTCCAAGCTTAGGCTTCGCGTTATATAAGTTTGCATGAATAATAATGGTATAATCCGGATAATAGTAAATGCATAGTGAATTACACACAGCATAAGGTGATACTACAGCAAAGGAGTTTGAAGTTCGAAGTATTAACACATATTGCTGAGGAGTCAGCCGGACGTTAACTTGCGGCATTGAATAGTGCGCATCAATTTTGAGTGCACCAATAGTACAGCACAGTGCGTTAAAAATAAATTATGTGACTGTAATGTGATCCACATCAAGAACATCTGTGATTTGAAGCAGTTTAAGCTTCATTGATGATTATGACTTGTCAGTTTATTCGCCCATTTGTCCATACATTATTACCATAACATTACCAAAACATGTGCAAAATAAAATGTAATTTTTACACATGTTAATAACAAAGAACTATTAATTTTGCATGAAACGTAGTAAGCAAAGTTTGTCACAGGATAACAGAAAAGATTAAATTATCAACTGTTATCATATTTACAATTTAATATAAACGTGTTAGTAATTCACATAAACGTTTTTATTGTTGTCAAGTCATCACCTTTTCAAGATCTATTATGACTTGTCAGTTTATGCGCACATTGGTCCATACATTATTACCTTTACATTATCAAAAACATGTAAATAAAAAATTGTAACTATTTACAAATATGAATAACAAGGAACGATTTATTTTGCATGAATTTTGACGTAAAGTTAATCACTGGATTAAGAAAATATTAAAGTATCAACAGGTAATCGTATATAAAATTTAATATACACGTTTTAGGAATTCTAATCAACGTTTTCATTATTGTCAAGTAAACATCCCTTCCAGTTTTATATTTAAAGCACAGATTTTTTTATTCCAAATTAGTCTAAGACTCATTAAATTATTACATTTAAATAACAATTTTAAAAAACTATTGTGGGGAGGAGTCAAATTTTTAAATATGTTATTTTTTTTAAACATACAAATATGCAATTTCAAAGCGTATAAAAGAAAAACAAACGCTAAACTGAATGATAAGTTGGCAAATTTCATTTGCAGTAATAAATAATTGCTTTGTAGTTCAAAACGCATCGAAACTTGACAACCAAACGACAAACAATTGTAAATTTCATAAACCGAAAAACGAATGTTATATTACAATATAGAAAATTAAATTTATAATTACGTACGTAATATTGACATGGACATATACACAAAAAACGGACATTTAATACAAAAAAATAATCCTCATATTAATCACATCAAATTAAACATGGCTCTTTTTACTACGTTCCCTTCACACATTAATAAAAGCTCAAATAATGACGTCACGTCATAATATTTTATGGCGAGAAACACATTTTGTTAATCTCGAAAGCAACATTTTTACTTCTATATTTTAATTTTTGTTTATCGGGAGTTACCTCGCATAGCGTCACGGACAGACGTGACAGAGATTGCAAATTATGTATGAATTGATGTGATGAATTTATCCAAATTATGGCACATAAAGTAAGAGACAATCTTTGATTAATTTAGAACTGCTGAGTACTTCAGTTTATCTGTACTACTCCAGACCAGTCCCATATTGATCAACTGAATGTTATTTGTGAGGTATGTTTCACCAGATAATGGGCAATACCAATTAAACGTTTTCTAACTTTTTTGTAGAAGGGTAGGGACACAAGTGAACGCATTGCTGAGGTGGTGCACAACTGCCTTGAAAATAGTGAAAAAATAGATCTTAGTAAGTGTCGAGACCATTCATATGGAAATGCTTCCGATTTGTCTGGCAAAAAAAGGGGTATGCAAGAAATAATATTGTAGATTAACAAGTATGCTCTGCATATTGCCCTAGATCCGACCCGCGGCGTAGCACGCTGCGCAGAATGGCTCATAGATAGTGCAAAGAAAAAGGGGGGGGGAACGGGCATTAACTTCCCGCAGTGCGCATTATGCTAGTTGTTTTGAAGAATTACTTCCTTTCCTTCTATATATTGCGTCTCAGTGCGGCGCGCATAGTGCGGCGCGCATAGTGCGGCGCGGTGCGGGTGTGCACACTGCTACATATATATATATATATATATATATATATATATATATATATATATATATATATATATATATATATATATATCTCTATATATATAAGACGCATTTGTTGTCTGTCTGGTTGTCTGTCTGTTCCCTCATAACTCGAGATCCAGACAACCAAATAACGTGAAATTTGGTACACGTACACAAAATTATACCGGAAAGGTTATTAAACAGGTTTCGTTCCTTACATATAAGATACTGGGGCCCGGGGGCCCAAAATGTAGTTTTTCCCTATATGAGCTATATAAAATAAAAATTATTGAAAATTAAGACGTAAAATAATGACGCAAATTAATAAACATTTTGGTGTCGAGATTAACAAGAAGGCGATTATCGCCATAAAATAATTTTTTGTTGTTGTTGCTTTGTTGTTGTTGCTTTTGTTGTTTTGTTGTTGTAGTTGTTGTTTTGTTGTTGTTGCTTTGTTATTGTTGTTGTTGTAGTTGTTGTTTTGTTGTTGTTGTTGTTGTTGTTGTTTTTGTTGTTGTTGCTGTTGTTGTTGCTGTTGTTGTTGCTGTTGCTGTTGTTGTTGCTTTGTTGTTGTAGCTGTTGTTGTTGTAGTTGTTTTATTGTTGTTTTGTTGTTGATTTTGTTGTTTTTTGTTGTTGTTTTGTTTTTGTTGTTTTGTTGCTGTTGCTGTTGTTGGTTTTGTCGTTGTTGCTGTTGTTGTTGCTGTTGTTGTTGTAGTTGTTGTTTTGTTTTTGTTGCTTTGTTGTTGTTGCTGTTGTTGTTGTAGTTGTTGTTTGTTTTTGTTGTTTGTTTTTGTTGTTTTGTTGCTGTTGTTGTTTTTGTTGTTGTTGCTGCTGTTGTTAAACCCGGGAGAAGCCGGGTACTTGCCCCTAGTATCTCTATATATATAAGCCGCATTTGTTGTCTGTCTGTCTGTCTGTTCCCTAATAACTCAAGATCCAGACAACCAAATAACGTGAAATTTGGTACGCGTACACAAAATTATACCGGAAGGGTTATTAAACAGGTTTCGTTCCATATATATAAGATACTGGGGGCCGGGGGCCCAAAATGTAGTTTTTCCTTATATGAGCTATATAAAATAAAAATTATTGAAAATTAAGACGTAAAATAATGACGCAAAATAATAAACATTTTGGTGTCAAGATTAACAAGAAGGCAACTTTCGCCATAAAATAATTGTTTTGCTATTGTTGTTGATTTGTTGTTGTTGCTTTTGTTGTTGCTGTTGTTGTTGTAGTTGTTGTTGTTTTGTTGTTGATGTTTTGTTAATGTTTTGTTGTTGTTTTGTTTTTGTTGTTGTTGCTGTTGTTGTTTTTGTTGTTGTTGCTGTTGTTGTTGCTGTTGTTGTTGTTGTTGCTGTTGTTGCTTTTGTGTTGTTTTTGCTGTTGGTGTTGTTGTCCACATCCCTTGCCCTGCGACGACAATGTCCTTCATGTTGTTATTGCTTTGTTGTTGTTGATGTTGTAGTTGTTGTTTTGTTGTTGTTGCTTTGTTGTTGTTGCTGTTGTTTTGTTGTTGATTTTGTTGTTGATTTTGTTGTTTTTGTTGTTGTTTTGTTTTTGTTGTTTTGTTGCTGTTGCTGTTTCTGTTGTTGGTTTTGTCGTTGTTGCTGTTGTTGTTGCTGTTGTTGTTTTGTAGTTGTTGTTTTGTTGTTGTTGCTTTGTTGTTGCTGTAGCTGTTTTGTTTTTGTTGTTTGTTTTTGCTGTTTTGTTGCTGTTGTTGTTTTTGTTGTTGTTGCTGTTGTTGTTAAACCTGGGCGAAGCCGGGTACTTGCCCCTAGTATATATATATATATATATATATATATATATATATATATATATATATATATATATATATGCGGAACGTTCGAAAAGTGTTACTTTTGGTGCAGTAATTTGGTGCGCTGCTTTCTAAAAATAGAAAAGCATTAAATTACAACCATACATACAGACAACGGGAATTATGTATATTGATATATATAGATGTGGTGGTAATGAGGGGAGTGGAGCACAAAACTATACTATCTCGATACAAGTCTTAAGACTGCTATGTGTGGGCATCAACTAAAACTATTATAAATTAAAATACGGAGAGTGACCGAAGGGTGGCCGTAAATAGACAAATAAGACTAAAATATTCGCGAATGGTAAACAAGCAAAATAAGTCAAACTACCGTTTGCTTAAATGAAGGGCGAATTAAGGGCGTGTAAACTGAGCCGTCTTTACACCATTCTGGGCCCCTGGGGACTAAGAAATAGTGTTGGGCCCCCTGGCAAAGAAATAGTGTTGGGCCCCGGGCAAAGAAATAGTGTTGGGCCCCCGGGCAAGCGTAATCGTGTTGGGCCCCCGGGCAAAGAAATAGTGTTGGGCCCCCGGGCAAAGAAATAGTGAGCCCTCCCCCCGCAGGAATAAAAAATAAATATACATATTATATATATAAATAAACATATTCCCATTGGGCCCCTATGCTCGTGGGCCCCCGGGCAAATGCCTAACGGGCACATGCGTTAAGACGGCCTTGCATGTGAATTGCAGCGGGTTCGTTGCGTGCGGTCTTATTCCAAAGGTCACGTGCCGGCTGTGGCGCGATGACACCACGCGGTTGCGTAACAGGGACTTGGTGGACATTTCCATGAATCTCTTCCGGGGACAACTTCCGAGAAGTGCCTTAAAGTCAATCGTGATCCAAGCGAACCTTGAGGTGTCAGACGTAGAGTCACAAGTACACGCTCGTAAATCCGCGAGATAAGAAAAGCGTTTTTTTAATTTATGTTTCTTTCTGTCCCTTTGTTTCCTTTGTTTTTGGGCGTTTCCCTTTTCTTGTTTTGATTGTTTGCTGTATTTTTTTATGTTCCGCTATGTTTGTTTATATTATATTTAGTGGAATTTTTATTTTATTTTGCATGCATTTGTTATGAAGTCTAATGTGCGTGGTCGATTCCGGTGTAGCAGCCTGATAAATAAATATAAGCTTTGGAAAATTTTTAAGCATTTATCAGACGATAAAATCGGCCATTTTATGTCATAAAATCTTAGTGATAATTTACGCATTAATTTTTAAATCTGCGATTAGGCTATACGAGAGCGGAAGTCAAATAGGAGTTGAATTTGGAGACAACGTTAATTCCAATGAAAAGTGGTGTTATTGCGTAGCTGTAATCAAATGGGTTTCTTATCAATCTATTTTAAGTTCCATACAGTGCTCTTTTATCTGAATAATTCTTCTAGCAATGTCTGGGTGAACACCATTGCATTATTGTTGCTTCACTTTAATAAGTAGTTCCATTAATGAAAAGATACGAATATTCAGAAAAAAATATTTGAGAGCTCAGTAAGATTGCAACTGTATTGAATACAATAAGCTAAGAATAATAAGTTTATTTATTTTAAGAGATAGTATGTTTAGGCCTCGTATTCTAAATTCATACAATATTATCCAATATTATAATTATACTAGCGTATCATCACCCGTCAAAAATGACGGAAGTTTTCAGTTGCAATCTATTTATTTTGAAAAAATGCACTTTTTTTAGGGCGCCTACGGTGCCGACCTTTTTCAAAAGCCCAACTAACTTGTCCTTGTTTGATAAATACGAAATATTAAAGTTTCTGAAATACACACAAAGTATTTTATAATAGGAGTTGTAGGGCGCCTACGGTGCCCCCTTTGTTTTTTATTTTATAATTAACCATCATCAAATCCTCTTTTACATTGTTCCCTTTTCTAAAATTAAAATATGAGCTAAAACAATGAAGTCATATAATATTTTTTACAGCGCATCTTTAATTTGCACACCTTTTGATGCAATGGTGCAGTAATTTGGTGCGCCGCTTTCTAAAATTAGTACCGTCACGGAGAGACACTACAGACATGACAGAGATTGCAAATGATGTATATTGATAATATATATATATTTATATATATATATATATATATTATATATTAAATTACACGATATTACCCAAAGATAAATTTTGGTTATTTTAACAACACGTTTCATTTTAAAAATTAATATGCTTAATATATTCACAGGAAGTTAATTGCGTAATATTTCATTACTTTCTTTCTGACAATATTTTATTGAGAGACAATTGTGTTTCAAACTTTAAAACGAAGAAGCTTTGATTTGTTTTGCTTTTTAAATTTTTGTTAAAGAGCAGCTTGAGTCACATGTCGCATTAGTTTTAAAATTTAAAAAAAATATCTTCTTAATTTTATCCTTACGGAACAAACTTCCAGATTCACAGAGACTACCTGAAACACATACTTTCATAGAGGGGCGTCAACAAGAGACATGAATATACGCGAAATATGACTTGGAGTCACTCAGATATATAAATATGTACACAGCCTCACAAAGACACACAGAAGAGCAATACGCACACATTTCATGGAAGCCACACGGAGTAACAAAGGGACACAGTCACCATTTGTGCTCACATCCCTACACACCCCACACTAAGGACACAGTCACCACTTGTGCTCACGTCCCTAAAAAACACCACACTAAGGACACAGTCACCTTTTGTGCTCAAATCCCTACACACCCCACACGAAGGACACAGTCACCATTTGTGCTCACATCCCTACACACACCACCATAAGGACACAGTCACCATTTGTGCTCACACCCCTACACACACCACACTAAGGACACAGTCACCATTTGTGCTCACATCCGTACACACCCCACACTAAGGACACAGTCACCATTTGTGCTCACATCCTTACACACACCACCATAAGGACACAGTCACCATTTGTGCTCACATCCCTACACACCCCACACTAAGGACACAGTCACCATTTGTGCTCACATCCCTACACACCCCACACTAAGGACACAGTCACCATTTGTGCTCACATCCCTACACCCCACACTAAGGACACAGTCACCATTTGTGCACACATCCCTACACACACCACACTAAGGACACAGTCACCATTTGTGCTCACATCCCTACACACCCCACACTAAGGACACAGTCACCATTTGTGCTCACATCCTTACACACACCACCATAAGGACACAGTCACCATTTGTGCTCACATCCCTACACACCCCACACTAAGGACACAGTCACCATTTGTGCACACATCCCTACACACCCCACCTCAAGGACACAGTCACCATTTGTGCTCACATTCCTACACACCCCACACTAAGGACACAGTCACCATTTGTGCTCACAACCCTACACATTCGACCCTTTTCAAAAGAAGAAATATGTATTTAAGTTTAAATCGCAACTCCTGTAAATTGAAAATTAACGATTCCTTTTAAATTAATTTTTTTAATAAATACATTTTTGGTTAAGGCTTTACTTGCATCAATCAACATTTAAAATCAACAATGATCAAAAATCATAAATAAAACAATAACGAATGTTAATTAAACATGTCAAAAATTGTCATAAGACTAGCTTCATTTTTTTTCATCAACTCGGTACAATAAAGTACACACATGAAATCTGCTTAAAAACCATTTGAGTTGTACTTCTTCCCGCTATTCAGCCAGCCGATAGACAACATAAATAGAAGCATTATTCGAGACAAAACGTCTTTGTATTATTAATAATTAAACTAATGCAATGAATCACAAATGCAAGTCTGCTCAACAGAGCAATGATTGTCAGTTAAGAAAAATGTTTGTTACAAAAATTGGACTTAGGTTATACAATCAAGGCAATGAAAAAAATGTAAATGATTTTGATAGAAAAAAAGTTAATATTCATATACATTGTTTGGAATAAATCAGTTTTTATATATAAATTTACAATGAAACAAGTGCATTGGGCTTTTCGTGGTGGAATTAAGATTTTAACATTGTCTGAACACATAGTAGGGATGCCATTATATCAACGGTGCTCATAGAAATAAGTTGGGTTTTTTTTTAATGAAAGAGACAAAATGTTTCTGAGATTTAAAATTTAAAAACAGTTATTTTCAACATATTTTAAAAATGAGTGTCAATATTGGCGTTGCCCTAGAATTTTCGTTTTAAATCAATTGTAAAAAGGAAGACATATTTTTTTTTAAAAGTTACATCAAGTTAATTTTTTGTTAATTCACAGAACGGTTCACATCTCTCTCCCTCTCTCTCTCTCTCTCTCTCTCTCTCTCTCTCTCTCTCTCTCTCTCTCTCTCTCTCTCTCTCTCTCTGTGTGTGTCTGTCTCTCTCTCTCTCTCTCTGTGTGTCTGTCTCTCTCTGTGTGTGTGTCTCTCTCTCTGTGTTTGTCTCTCTCTCTCACTGTCTGTCTCTCTCTCTCTCTGTGCGTGTGTGTGTGTCTCTCTCTCTCTCTCTCTGTGTGTGTCTCTCTCTCTCTCTCTCTCTGTGTGTGTGTCTGTCTGTCTCTCTGTGTATGTCTGTCTCTCTCTCCCCTTCCCTCCGGAGACATAACGCCACTGGTCACACCATCATCTGACATGCAAGTTTCCTTGGAAATGTCTGATGATTTCAACAGACGGCGTTTAGGTAACAAGAAAGACATGTAGACTAGCACGGGAGGGGTGTAGGTAATAGTAACTGCATATACAGGTGGATTTCATTCAATCACATGCAACTAAATACCGGTAAGGGGCCGGTCCTTAAAGTACGTCATGCTACAAAGGGGGGATTGGTGTAAGACAGTGTGACAGTTTGTGACAGGGGGAGGGGAGTTCCCGCCAAGTGTGACGTCACGATGTTTTATATTAATTTTTTATTATTTTTTTAATTAAAAACATATTTTATTTTTGAAAGAGTGGCGTACTTTAGGGGACGGGGTGGGGGGGGGTTCCAAGATTTGTGACAGGGGGGGAGGGGGGTGAGTTTAAAAATGGTCAAAAATGGCGTGACGTACATTACGAACGGCCCCTAAAAGGATTTCATTGATCGATGAGAATGAAAAAAAAACACAATTTGCATATTGATATTAATGAACACATACGAATATATAAAACACAGCATTTCCAGCTCATGGACCACTTACGGCACTTGTGATTTTCATAGAATGTTGATGTTTATGGCACCGACAACTGCCTCGCCAAACAACCGCCGGGTGATTGTTTTATTGCAAACATGTTTTAGCAAACAACTTCATGGTGCTTGACCCACTCGACGAGTCACGATAACTAATTTATGTACGTTGACCTAAAGCAGCAGCGAACAGATCTCCTAACAACAGGGGTCGTAACCCTTTTAACACCCATATGAAAACACAAGGACATCTAAATCTAGTTCATGCTAGTTGACATTTCAATGACCAAGTTTTGAACATAATCTTTTTGCAAATAGAAAATTTAGAAACCCGTAAAAAACCAAGTTTTTTTTTACTATTAATCCTTTTTATACGAGACATAACCAAAAGAATGTTCATTATAATACGCAGCGGAAGACAATCCAAAACTACAAACTTTTTGTTATGTCTCGTAAAACCTGTTTAATATAATGCGCACCGATGGGGAATATATTTCTTAAAGTATCGTCAATATAATACGCACCTTATTGCGGGACAGGAAATGTTGTTAAATACAAAACGTAACCGCGACAATCTAACACTAAAATGAACATGCTACATGGAGAGAAATAGAGATAATCTAAAATTCATTAATTTAATTACGGTATATTCGATCGATCTGAAATTTTGATAGATCATTTTTATCATCGGCACGAGTCTGCCTGCAAAATTTCAGCTCGCTAGCTTACGAGGAAGTGGGGTTAAAATCGAACAAAACATTTTTCGGCAAGCAAGGCATAAAGCAACCAGACGCCACGAGTTAATATAAAGGATTTAAAAATACCTCTTAATTGAAAAAAGAATGCTTTGCTTTCGTACAATAATTAAACTAGACATCAACGTTAATGTTACAAGACTTTCACTAAATGTCAACTTTATTGTTACAAGACTTTAACTAGATGTCAACCTTAATGAATGTTACACGACTTAAGATGTCAACATCAATATTACAAGTCTTTAACCAGAGTTCAACTTTAATGCTACAAGACTTAAACTAGATGTCAACTTAATTTACAAAACTAAAGCTAGATTTCAACGTTATTGTTACAAGACTTAAACTTGATGTCAACTTAATTTACAAAACTAAAGCTAGATTTCAACGTTATTGTTACAAGACTTAAACTTGATGTCAACTTAATTTACAAAACTAAAGCTAGATTTCAACGTTATTGTTACAAGACTTAAACTTGATGTCAACTTAATTTACAAAACTAAAGCTAGATTTCAACGTTATTGTTACAAGACTTAAACTTGATGTCAACTTAATTTACAAAACTAAAGCTAGATTTCAACGTTATTGTTACAAGACTTAAACTTGATGTCAACTTAATTTACAAAACTAAAGCTAGATTTCAACGTTATTGTTACAAGACTTAAACTTGATGTCAACTTAATTTACAAAACTAAAGCTAGATTTCAACGTTATTGTTACAAGACTTAAACTTGATGTCAACTTAATTTACAAAACTAAAGCTAGATTTCAACGTTATTGTTACAAGACTTAAACTTGATGTCAACTTAATTTACAAAACTAAAGCTAGATTTCAACGTTATTGTTACAAGACTTAAACTTGATGTCAACTTAATTTACAAAACTAAAGCTAGATTTCAACGTTATTGTTACAAGACTTAAACTTGATGTCAACTTAATTTACAAAACTAAAGCTAGATTTCAACGTTATTGTTACAAGACTTAAACTTGATGTCAACTTAATTTACAAAACTAAAGCTAGATTTCAACGTTATTGTTACAAGACTTAAACTTGATGTCAACTTAATTTACAAAACTAAAGCTAGATTTCAACGTTATTGTTACAAGACTTAAACTTGATGTCAACTTAATTTACAAAACTAAAGCTAGATTTCAACGTTATTGTTACAAGACTTAAACTTGATGTCAACTTAATTTACAAAACTAAAGCTAGATTTCAACGTTATTGTTACAAGACTTAAACTTGATGTCAACTTAATTTACAAAACTAAAGCTAGATTTCAACGTTATTGTTACAAGACTTAAACTTGATGTCAACTTAATTTACAAAACTAAAGCTAGATTTCAACGTTATTGTTACAAGACTTAAACTTGATGTCAACTTAATTTACAAAACTAAAGCTAGATTTCAACGTTATTGTTACAAGACTTAAACTTGATGTCAACTTAATTTACAAAACTAAAGCTAGATTTCAACGTTATTGTTACAAGACTTAAACTTGATGTCAACTTAATTTACAAAACTAAAGCTAGATTTCAACGTTATTGTTACAAGACTTAAACTTGATGTCAACTTAATTTACAAAACTAAAGCTAGATTTCAACGTTATTGTTACAAGACTTAAACTAGATGTCAACTTAATTTACAAAACTAAAGCTAGATTTCAACGTTATTGTTACAAGACTTAAAGTTGATGTTAACTTGAATGTTAAAAGACGTAAACTAGATGTCAACTTTTATGTTACTCTGAATATCTGTAGCTCTGCTATTAATTAAATAATTAGAAGTTATTGTCATCAACAGATGCAAGCAGAATGCATTTATCGTGAGCATGGAATCCTCTTTAGGATTCGAATATATAAAGTTTATCGAACGGTTAACAAAATCAGTTCTGGGTTAATTACATCACTAAGTAAGCTTTAAAAAAAGAAATCTTATCTAAAAAAAATCCTTGGTTGCCTTTGAGATTCATAGCATGAATATCAAACGAAGAAATTCTAATACAAAACAAATAAACGAATGTAAAAATATCTTTTTTTTTAAATATCTACGTATTTACTAGGGGTGTTCCGGATTTTGGCTCCGACTCCGGAAAATTCTGAATCCGGCCATTTTTACTAATCTTGCTCCTACTCTTGCAGGATTTCACTTCGTAAATCCGGTCAAATCCGGCTGGCTGACAGAGCCCTAATATATATGTATATACAAATATTAAGGTCAATAGTATGACATACAACAATGGATTCCTGGCTGTTACACAAATATTACATATATTGATCCCTGCTTTAACATTAGAAGCTAACGATTCCTGAGGTCACGAATTTTAAAACAAATTGATAGCGATTACTGGGCATAATCTCAGTTGGACGATGTTGGCCTATATTGGTCAATGTTGGTCAATGTTGGTCAGTGTTGGTCAATGTTGGTCAGTGTTGGTCAATGTTCGACAAAGTTGGTCAGTGTTGGTCAACGTTGGTCAGCCTTAGTCAGTGTTGGTCAATGGTGATCAGTGTTATTCAGTGGCTGGTCAATGTTGGTCAGTTTTGGTCAATAGGTCATCCCAACGCCCACTCTCCAAAACAATCCCAGAACAAATGTAATTAATAAATTCAAACAAGGAACTGACAATAATTTCTTCCTGAACATCTTTAAAGCCATGACTAAGTTTTCCCCGTCTATCCTAACTTTTGAAAATAGTGTTAGTCCCCTAACCAATTTATTTATCGTCCTTACGCATCTTACGGGCAACACCTTGCTTCCTTTGTTTCAGAGCAGCGGGTCCGTCCGTCTGTTTACTAGGTGGCACAGAAAAATAATAATAAAAAAGCTGAAAACTCTTAGAAAATACTTTCTCTCCCGGAGACTCCAAGTTCCCTCCGGCAGGGGTTCGAACCTTTACTCGGTCGGCGGGGCTGCTGCTAGCTTGCGAACTGAATTTCCGACGCAGAAGCAGCCGGAAGTGACGCGCTTCTTGGTGGCGGTCATCACGGCTAGGCCCCTCCAGCTTGCATCTATCTTGTAGACGGTGACGTCAGTCCTGAGTTTGATACAGCTCAGTGAGTTGGAAGAGATGCAGTTTTGGCAGAGACACTCCGCGTCCAGGATGTATCTGAGACGGGGAAAAGAAAAGATGAACATATGGAAGACTGTTGAATAAATACCCCAAAAATTGGTTGTAAAAAAATCAAAACTGTTTTCTTTTTGTTTGCTTTTTCTTCAATTGATGGTTTTAAAAAAAATTATTATATCATAAAACTATATAATTTGCAATTGTCACGCAAGTCAGTCTGTCCTGACGCTACTAATTTTAGAAAGCGGGGAAAACCAAATTACTGCACCAATGCATCAAAAGGTGTGCAAATTAAAAATGCGCTGTAAAAAAATATAATATTGCGTCATTGTTTTCACTCATATTTTAATTTGGGAAAAGGGATCAATGTAAAAAGAGGATTTGATGATGGTTAATTATAAAATTAAAAAAACAAACGGCAACGCAACCCCTATTTTATAAAATACTTTGTGTACCTTTCAGAACGTTTAATATTTCGTATTTATCAAACAAGGACAAGTTAGTTGGGCTTTTGAAAAAGGTCGGTGCCATAGGCGCCCTAAAAAGTGCATTTTTTATAAAACAAATAGATTTCACCTGAAAACTTCCGTCATTTTTGACGGGTGTACACTAGTATATATATATTTACGCTCAATTGTCGCTGATGCCTAACGCTGAGATACATCACTCTCCTTTTTTTTAATTTTGCGTTGTAAGCAGTGCTGATTGACTCAAATGGTTATTTTTTGGTGCAGTAATTTGGTGCGCTGCTTTCTAAAATTAGTTTTAAAATTGTGTGGTGATTAGCACTGTAAAAATTATTATATAAATGTTATTAGACTCTATATAAATGCTTTGTTTAATTTTCAGGAATATTTCGTGTTTATCATACAAGGATAAGTTACTTGGGCATTTGACCACAAAAAAAAGTGGGCGCCTTAGGCGCCCTACAACCTCTTTTTAAATTACTTGGTGTACATTTTAAGGTAGTTTAATATTACTTATCTATCATATAAAGGACAAGTTTGTTGGGCTTTTGAAAAAAGTGGGCGCCGTAGGCGCCCTAATAAAAGTGGGCGCCGTAGCACAACCTATATTATATACATACTTTGTGTACATTTCAGGAATATTTCGTATTTATCATACAAGGATAAGTTACTTGGGCTTTTGACATTAAAAAATTGTTTTTTAAATTTAAAAGAAATTAGATGTTATAAAATAATGTGTGTACATTTAAGAAATTTTAATATTATGTATTTATCATACAAGGACAAATTAGTGGGCTTTTGAAAAAGGTGGGTGCCGTAGGCGCCCTTTAAAAAAGGGGGCGCCGCAGGCGCCACGGCGCCGCAGCACAAACTAGTATATATATATTGATGAAAAAATTCAGTGTTTAGGAAAATTCATTAGTCAGAAAAGCCAAAATTCAGCAGCAGTAAACGTTTCTGATACCCAAATTTGTTATTAAGAACTTTTCAACAAAGAGTTTTTTAACATTAAATTCAATCATTATAAAAATGATAAAAAGTAATTATAATAATAATAATAATAATCCTTATAGTCAAAACAATTTGTGGTTGTTTGGCCTAACCCCTCTCATGTCGCTTGAGAGGCGCAAGCAGCTCGCGGTTAGCCTAACACTGGCTTAACGGTAATATACGCTTAAGGCATATTTATTTATCTTAATTTTCTTTTTTTGTCGTGAGATTCAGAAATGCAATTTATCTAATGATTGCAACAACAACAAAAATAATAATAATTCTAAAAACCAAATGATGTACACATTTAATCATTCATTAGACATACCTTGGATAAAATGACTCTCCGAGATACTTAGTCTTGTACACCCATGGGCAGGTAGATCTCAAATTGTCCGTTTTTCCCGGCCACCTGGGGTCAGTAGCAGAAGGACAATCACCCAGTGCTGGTTGGTTGGCGGGGGTAGTGAGGTTGGTTGGTTCCTGGAGCAACCCGAGAAACGAAGTCTCTTTGAGCTGAGTCGTGTTTAACATGTTGACCAGATGGCGCCGCCTCACGACCTTGGGAATGGAGCAGACGACTTTATTCCTGTGCGTCAAGAAGGTGTGATTACTCGAATTAACTTCTATTACCTCCCTTGACCTATTGCCTAGTTGACGTGACGTATGCTCAGCTATCGGTGAACAGATTGTGGCAACCATCAGCATACAGACCGCAGCGACTTTTGCAAAGAAATTCATTTTTTTTAAAAATAAACTTCCAACTAAAACCGAGTTTTCCAAAATTTCCTCAGGTTGTTGTTATTCTAACAAATAAAATAGCTGCAATAGTAGCAGCTTGAATTGAGATGACGTTTTACTTTCTCTTTTTGAAGCTAAGCACCTTCAGTGAAGTGCTAACCTTTAAATTTTCTATGTCTAGATATGTGAACATACAGTGTGAGTGATGAATCTCAATTTGCTAATATAACGATAGCCTAAAGTTTTTATACTGTCCCGCGTTTTTCGCTGGGGGGAAAGTTAGTTATGTTGAAATTAGAATCTTTTAACCCGGAACCGATTGAAGAGCTATTAATAAACTTGGCTTTGGGGCGGGTAGGGGAATGGGGTCGTCACGAAAATTTTTGTTTTATGGTAGCAGGCGAGACGTTTCCCGCCCTTGATTAAAGTGACCAGGGAAATTTGTAAACTATATATCTATGTTATTTAAATTTTATTGACTTTTGTCATACGACTTTCACTTTATTGTTTGTTTTATTTTTGTCTCCGCAGTAAAAAGATTTTTGTTTTGTTTTATGCAGAATAATATCACACACGCAAACATATTTATCTTGACTTATAGACAAAAAGATAAATAGCTGTGTTCTTGGAGGCTTGGAAATATCTTAGTTGGCTTTTGTTGTTTTTGTTGTTATTTTTATTTTTTATTTTAATATTTATTTATTTTGACTGCGCATTTTTTAATATGTAATCATTGTAATTGTAAGATTATTAAAAGTCATAAAATTGATTTTCTTGTTTTAGGTAGAGAGAATTTGTAAAAAAAATAATAATAATATAGAAACTTTACCACCCCACCTGAAAATTAACGATGGCTGTATAGAAAGGCGGTATTCAAGAAATAAAAATAAAAAATATTAATATTAATAATAAATAAATAACCAAACAAACAAATAATGTAATCATTTGGCCAACAAATTTTGTATACAATAAAATTAATTAGAAAACAATCATCTAGAACAAATTACATCCCGATTCAAGTACTTTATTTTTTTATTTTTTTTTAAATAATAAAGAAAAAGACGCTACACATAAAATAATTAGTGGCAATATGTAAATACCAGCAACAAAGCCCGTCCAAGAATGTTCCGCCACCGTTCGGTGGCATGTTGTAACTCCCCTCCAACAGCCGTCTCGACCGGCATACATGTGCATCACGTGAAAAATACTATTCATTACATTTAAAATAAATAACTCGTAAAAACAGAGCTTTTTACTATAAATCTAAATCCCAACTCACATAACTCAAAATAAAGTCTTGGAAGAAATACTACACCAAAAATAACTAGTTTTGAACGTCGGCGTATACATGATCAATATGATTGGCTGTAGGAGTCATATGCGTTTGAGGGACCAATCGCGTTCGATGACCGCACAGAACATGGCCTTTTATTTTATAGGATAATATATATATATATATATATATATATATATATATATATATATATATATATATATATATATATAAACAATATAGTAGCCCAAGTCACAGGTTGGATCCGTAGCGCTAATACGTCATTTTTATTAAATCCCTTATAATAACTTCACCGCCGTCTCTGTCTCTCTGTCTGTCTTGGGCGGCAATACTGAAAAACAGAAGTCAAAAATGACCCACTTCCCGTCATGCCATCGAGCTGAAATTTGGCACACGGATCCGTGTCACCTAACAATGCATTGTTTCGAAAATTCAGATCGATCGAACGTAAAGTTATTAAATTAAAGCATTTTTAGTTTATATATATAAACTATATGTAGCGGTCGCTATCGTTTACATTTTACGGGTCACTTGACTTCACACCCAGCCACAGGTGAACACATCTCGTGTTTTAACAATGTGTACCGGCGTGCTTTTGTTTACATTTTGCGTGTCAAGCTGAGCTCGGTCCAGTGATCGGTGACAAGACCTTTCCCCTCTCCCCCCCCCGGGTTAAAAGCAAAGGGGAGTAAAGACAGATTCAGTCTGTAAATATTTGTCGCGTTTGAACATAATCAATACTTTTAGTTATGTCTCATATATTAGGGATTTATAGTCAAAAATTTGTTTTTACGGTTTTCATTATTAAATCCCTTATATTAATTTCACCGCCGTCTCTGTCTCTCTGTCTGCCTTCGGCGGGCACGCGGAAAAACAGAAGTCAAAAATGACCCACTTCCCGTCATGCCATCGAGATGAAATTTGGCACACTGACCCGTGTCACTTAATAATGCATCGTATCGAAAATTCAGATCGATCGAACGTACAGTTAAGTTATTAAATTAATGCATTTTAAATCCCTTATATTAACTTCACCGCCGTCTCTCTCTGTCTGTCGTCATCTCTGTCTTGGGCGGGCGGAAAAACAAACGTAAATAAATAGAAGTAAAAAAAAAGATTTTTAAAAACCACGTTTTTATAAGCGGACTAAAAAGAAGAAAATAATTTAAAACTTATTAGTTCAAGTACTTCGATTTAATATGACTAAAAACGTGGGGCGGGCGCTTATGAGGTTTAACATATGCGGTTCACTCATTCTCTCACTTATAGATCTCTCTTTTGCCTTCTACATTAGAAATCTTTAATTTTTATACCAAACACCCACCCCACGTTTTTAGTCATATTAAATCGAAGTACTTGAACTAATAAGTTTTAAATTATTTTCTTCTTTTTAGTCAGCTTATAAAAACGTGGTTTTTAAAAATCTTTTTTTTACTTCTATTTATTTTATTCTTTTTAGTCTACTTCTAACAACCTGGGTTTTTAAAATATTTTTTTACCTCTATTTATTTTACCAAACACCTCACAAGCGCCCGCCCAACGTTTTAAAAACATTGTGATGTGGTCATGGGGCGAACTCACAGATGTCAACAAAAGCCGACGGTACAGATGCTTTTATATAGACTATATATAAACTTAAAAGTTCAATAATTTAATAACAGTACATTTGATCAATCTGAAATTTTAATACAATGCATTGTCATCCAAGATCTATCTGTGGTAAAATTTTCAGATCTCTAGATCCATCAGAAGTGGTTCAATTTTACGTTGGCAGATTTGAAAAAATCTTTGACAATGCCTCACCAACGAAAGCGAGTTAATAAAAAACGTTGTAAATAAAACAAACCCTTAAAAACAAAGTTTTTGACTATAAATCCCTTATATATGAGACATAACTAACAGTATTGATTATTTTCAAACATTTACAGACTGAATCTGTCTTAACTCAAGTTTGCTTCATACCCCCGGGGGGGGGGAGGGAGAGAGTGGAAAAGTCTGGTCACCGATTCGCTTGACCAAGCTCAGCTTGACACGTAAAATGTAAACAAAAGCGCCGCGGTGCTTCGATGGGCCGCCTCAACGCGTCTACTCAATTTTTCACGTGGAAAAAAACAATAACAAACAGTGAATTTGAATTACATACCTCATATAAGGATAAACTAAAAACGCATTAATTTAATTACGGTACTATCGATCGATCTGAAATTTTGATACGATGCATTGTTAGGTGAGTCGGGTCCGTGTGCCAAAGTTCAGCTCGATCGGATCACTGGAAGTGGGTCATTTTCGACTTTTCTTTTTCCGCCAGCCCAGCCCATGAGATGATGAGAGAGATGATGAGACGGCCGCGAAGTTAATATAAGGGATTTAAAAATGACCCCATTCCCGTGATCCGATCGAGCTGAAATTTGGCGCACGGACCCGTCTCACTTAACAATGCATCGTATCAAAATTTGAGATCGATCATAAGTACCGTAATTAAATTAATGCATTTTTAGTTTATCCTTATCTAACGTATGTAATTCAAATTCACGGTTTATTATTGTTTTTTTTCCCCATGTGAGAGTTTGAGTTGACGCTTTGACGTCGACCCATTGAAGTACCGGCGTGCTTTTGTTTACATTTTAGTTGTCATGCTGAAATCGGTCCCACCCCTAGGGTTATGAAGCAAAGTTGAGTTAAGACAGATTCAGTCTGTAAATGCTTGTCGCGTTTGAAAATAATCAATACTGTTAGTTATGACTCATATATGAGGGATTTATAGTCAAAAACTTTGTTTTTACGGGTTTGTTTTATTAGTTTATCTATATAAACTATATGTAGCGGTCCTATCGTTTACATTTTACGGGTCACTTGACTTCACTCAAGCCATAGGTGAACACACCTCGTGTTTTAACCAGGTGTACCGGTGTGCTTTTGTTTACATTTTGCGTGTGACGCTGAGCTCGGTCCAGCGATCGGTGACAAGACCTTTCCCCTCTCCCACCCCCCCCCGGGTTAAAAGCAAAGGGGAGTTAAGACAGATTCAGTCAGTAAATATTTGTCGCGTTTGAACATAATCAATACTTTTAGTTATGTCTCATGTATAAGGGATTTATAGTCAATAACTTTGTTTTTACCGGTTTGTTTTATTAAATCCCGTATATTAACTTCATCGCCGTCTCTGTCTCTCTCTCTCTCTATCTATCTCTCTCTCTCTCTCTCTCTTTCTCTCTCTCTCTCTCTCTCTCTCTCTCTCTCTCTCTCTCTCTCTCTCTGTCTTGGGAGGATACCGCGGAAAAATAGAAGTAAAAAATGACCCACTTCCCGTGAAGCCATCGAGCTGACATTTGGCACACGGACCCGTGTCAACTAACAATGCATCATATCAAAATTTCAGATCGATCGAACGTACACTTATTAAATTAATGCATATTTAGTTTATCTATATAAACTATATGTAGCGGTCGCAATCGTTTACATTTTACGGGTCAATTGACTTCATGGGGAGGCTCTCATTGTTGACATACGTCATGTTAGGTATTTATGTGGATAAACATTTCGGTCACTGGCGTTTTGCAAATTTAGCAGGTCGGGTGAAGTGTGCCACCCCCACCCCCCTTCCCCATATTCCTGCACTGTCTTTGCGACCTTATCTTAGTTCTTCCCAAAAGTATGTGTATCAATATGTAAATAAAGGCGTAGTTGGTAACTTGGGGTTGTGGAATGCCTTAGATAAATCTTTCTACTGAGTGCATAATCTTTGTACTGAGTGCATAATCATTGTACTGAGTGCATAATCTTTGTAACGAATGCATAATCTATTTGAAATTGCTTGTTTAATGTACGAAAATAATTTCTTAAAAACAACTATTGATTTTGTCCACTATTGATGACAATATCTACGAGTTCCACTGACTCTAAGAAGTGTTTGACTATCAAGTAATTTAAAAGATCATAAGGTGATTTTGTACTCGACAAACTTCAGTTATGACATTCTCAGTTTCATTGCACCGTAAGTAAAAACAGCAATCTATCTATTGTGGTAGTAAGAGTAAGGGCAACTAGAAGCTGACCTGCGTGGGCTCCTGGTCTGTCCAACGTCCTGGACTCCTACACTGTTAGTTCATGTGTACGATATACCACCAACATCTACACGCAGGTCGCCCTGTTGTGAAATTCTGGTTGGGGAAGAACGTGTTTTGAGAGAAAACACCTGAACTGACTTTTGTTTTAAACATCCGATGTCTCGTCGTGCAGCTCAACGTGTTATGGTGTGAACCGAGTGCATTCGTTTTGCTCTCCTTTCTCTTTTTGTCTCCATTTTCGACGATAGGCAAGAAAATGGAAGAGAAACGAATGTGTCATTTTTGTAACGTCGCCGGCGACCATTTTGCTCAGTTTGGTTCCACTAGGTGGAACAATAATGGAGGCTCTGCAATTGCTCTTACTGTTTTGGATGAAAAGGAAACGTCGAACCCCAAAACGTTACTGGACACACATAATTTTTTTACGAAGAGGTGATTTTGGAGAATATCATCATCTTCTGGATGAAGTTGCCTAGATTGAAATATGAGACTCTTCCGGTGATTCGGCAACTGAGAGCAAAGGTCAAGCTGGGACCATCACGAAGCGGAGAGGAAAACGAATGCACTCAGTTCACAGGTTTTCTATCGGGCTGTCCATAAAGTACGTCACGCTCCAGAAGGGGGGAGGGGGTGTAAGAAATTGTGACAGTTTGTGACAAGGGGAGGGGGGGGTCCAGCCATGTGTGACGTCACGCGGTTTTAGATTAAATTTTAATTATTTTATTAATAAAAAAACTAAATTTTTGTTCGAAAGTGAGACGTACTTTGGAGTGGAGGGGGGCGGTCCTAGATATGTGACAGTTTGTGACGGGGGCAGGGGGGCGTAAAAATGGTAAAAAATAACGAGACGTACTATTTTGGTTGTGGATTTTCGCCATGTTCTGCATACATTTCGGTACAGTGCTATTTTACTAAAAGACTAATCATGTTTAGTAGAGTAGCTATACATAGTCTATATATTGACGTTTTGGGGGGGGGGCGATTGGATGTCTATGATTTCCTCACACTACCCCCCACCCCCCATCTAGGCATCCAAAACTCCCAGTTAAAATTTTCACCAAAAAAAACGTATAATAAAAATCATCTTAAACTAAATTTAGCATCGTATACCATGTACCGAACATAACCCTGACATATAACTAAATCCTCGCTGATTCTCAACACCTGTCACACACACACCCCCCCATCCTCCCGAACTTACTTGCTTCTAATGCTGCTGTCTCAAAATAGCCACTGTTACCACTTGAGAGGAGTCATGATCAAAACTGATATTAGATGGTAGTTTTTCGTTGATACAAATCACTTCCGGTTGTGTAGTACGATGATTACGTGATGGATACGTGCAGGGTAGATACAGGTGGTCACACAGTTGGCCATATAGTTGGCCATACAAGTGGCCATATAGTTGGACGTACAATTGGCCACATAGTTGACCATACAATTGGCCATATAGTTGGCCATACAATTGGCCACATAGTTGGCCATACAATTGGCCATATAGTTGGCCATACAATTGGCCACATAGTTGGCCATACAATTAGCCATATAGTTGGACATACAATTGGCAATATAGTTGGCCATACAATTGGCCATATAGTTGGCCATACAATTGGCCATATAGTTGGCCATACAATTGGCCATACAATTGACCATACAATTGGCCATATAGTTAGCCGTACAATTGGCCATATAGTTGGCCGTACAATTGGCCACATCGTTGGACATAAAATTGGCCACATAGTTGGCCATACAATTGGCCATATAGTTGGCCATACAATTTGCCATATAGTTGGCCATACAATTGGCCATATAGTTGGCCATACAATTGGTCATATAGTTGGCCATACAATTGGCCATATAGTTGGTCATGCAACAATAGTTTCATCTCCCCAAAACATCTCACCTTTTCTTCTTTCCTTTTTAATTTTTTTTTATTTATTTCAACTTGTTTGAAACTTGATTTCTTAAAATTCATCGATGAATCCAATGAAATCATTCGTGATTATTTTCTTAATGGGCGAAACATGGAAAGGGCGAAATGACGTCATCTTCTTGGAATTGGAACAAGGAGGGAAAAAAACAGACTTGGATTATTTTTTGTCAACTATAACTCAAAGGTTCGCCATTTTAGGAACCATGAGTAATTTAACGTTATCTTAAATCTTATCTGTTACAGAGTCTACTAAACAAAAGATTTTTGCGTCCTACGCTTATCCATGGTTTGTTTCCAGTCCTGAATTCCTATTAGAGTTTTACATTTTGATAAGGTGTTAGTTTTCCTTTTTTTTTAACCACGTTTTATTAACTCGCTTTCGTTCCTGTGGCATTGTTTGTTGGTGGTTTGTTGGTTTGTCTGTTCACAATTTTTCAAATCTGCCAACGTAAAATTAAACCTTTTCTGATCATCCTAGAGAGCTCAAAATTTTACCACAGATAGATCTTGGATGACAATGCATTGTATCAAAATTTCAGATTGATCGAATGTACCGTTATTAAATTATCGAACTTTTTAGTTTATCTATATTTTATTAAATAGGCATCCGTACCCGCCTGCCGTAGTTTAATTTCACGTGGGGAGTTCACCCCGTGACCTCATCGCTTTGTTATTAAACGTTGGGCGGGCGCTGATGAGGTGTTTGGTAAATAATAAATAGAGGTAAAAAAATATATTTTTAAAAACCAAGTTTTTATTAGTGGACTAAAAAAGAATAAAATAAATAAAGGTAACAAAAATGATTTTCAAAAACCACGTTTTTATAAGTGGACTAAAAATAAGAAAATAATTAAAAACTTATAAGTTCAAGTACTTCGATTTAATATGACTAAAAACGTGGGGCGGGTGTTGGTATAAAAATTAAAGATTTATAATTTAGAAGGCAAAAGATAGATCTATAAGTGAGAGAGTGAGTGAACCACATGGCATATGTTAAACCTCATAAGCGCCCGCCCCACGTTTTTAGTCATATTAAATCGAAGTACTTGAACTTATAAGTTTTAAATTATTTTCTTATTTTTAGTCCACTTATAAAAACGTGGTTTTTAAAAATCATTTTTTTTAACCTTTATTTATTTCTTCAAGCAGCAACATTGATGTGCTCCTGCTTGCTTTTATGTTAACCCTTTCGTCACGATGAAACTAATTCGGTAAGTACAACACAAGAAAGAAAAACAGGTCTATCTCGCCTACGTCATCGCGGGGTTAAACATGAACGTCCGCCAATCGTGTCCAAGATATGATATGATCTCACAATGACCGCTCTGACGGAGACAAGTGTGACCCAGATACCAGCACTCGTACAAGGCCTCGGTTAGTGGGTGGTGTCAAGGGGCTCATGATATGAATAGGTTTGGTCGTACTGAGGGATTAGCGAGGAGCTGAAAGCGGTAAAGGGGTAAGGGGTAGAGGGTTAACGTCAGAGTGCGTCAGGGTCATGTTAATAATTATATTAACTTACGAATCAAACGATTTCCGGTGTATACCAATACCAGGTAAATGTTTAGGTTTCCATTATCCAAAGAGATACTAATGTGTAAGGCTTCAATTATCCACACGAGGTACAAGTGAATAATATAGGTCTAATTACCAACATAGAAAAACAAAGATAGCGGTGTTATTTACCAATTTGGAAAACAAGGCTATAGATTTCACTATCAACATTGGATGCAATGGTATAGTTGCTATTTTTAATAAACTATAAACGGGTATAACATTCCAGATTTCAAATGAGCTAAAAGTGTATAGACATGAAAAGAAAAAAATAGTTGATTGAGTTTTACATTACAGAATAGACTTGCATAAAGAACAAATGCAACGCCCCTTGCGAAGCCTTGATTTTGCTACTATCTTCACAACAAATGTAAATACATTACTATACTCAGGCATATATTCTACATCCGTCTAAACTTGGTTTGTCATATCTAGCCGGGATCTCACCGGGACTGTGTGAGATGGGGGTGACGGAATGAAGCAGAGCAGTTATTTAAAATATGTCCTTTTTTATTTTAGCGATACCTACATGGGACTTGTTGCTGTAAAAGTAGTTGGTAGAGGATATTTTAGCTAATTTTTTTTCCTTTTCAGTAAGTCTTTTTTCCCCTTCACTTTTACGATATCTATAAACTCCATGCAAGTCAGCTTGTAGTTAAACTTGCACTGTAAGATTGGCGCGGTGGTCGAGTGGCAGCGCGCTCGACTGGCGTACCGGTGGTCACGAGTTCGAATACATGTGAAGGCAAGGATTTGTTCCCGGGGCTCAGGGCGTCCCTGAGTCACCCAGCTCCGAATGGGTACCTAACACTAGTTAGGCGGCTGGGTAATGCGTGGAACCCTCATAGCCGTGGCCTGTGAACGCTGCATCACTTGCCAACAGATCATCCGTCATGGTCTGTGGACGCAATTATCTTCTGCATAGAAGGGCGTCTGTATAGATAAGATAAGAAGATACAAAAGTCCCTGGCAGAAGATGATTTCTGTCATCAGTCCACTGGGCCGACTTTGGAAGACATACCCTTTCCACAGTGGCGTTGTATGCCGGTGTTATAGAAACAAATACTCGCATAATTTTAGCAGTCGACATTTGAGTTCTGGTCTTTCAGTGACCTTTACAAAAAATAAAGCCACCTTTCTTTCACGGAGTAATGAGATTTCCATTCTCGCGACTCCCGCTTAGTTTCCAAAGAGCTCTACAGATATATAATATATATGCTGAAAACAAATGTCGCCTGAGACCTTCAGGCAATTTTTAGTCACGTCGCTACAGGACGCGCAGGATAAAGTTGTTGACAGAAATAAAACTTTGGCTGCATTTACATGTTGCGCTAACAGATGGCGTCACTTCAGTACTAGAGCCAATTTCGTCAAAGTATTTTTGCAAAATAGAGACAAAATTGGGTCTTGTCGGGATAAAAAGAGTTACGGTCACGATATATCGGGACGGATGGCAACCCTATTTTAACCTCATACATGTTTGTTGGTACTAAGATTTGTTAACATAAGGCAGACCCGAAAAAAAAACACCACCACTTAATACAAATGATTTGAGTGAGATTAAATTGCTGCATAAACTTGGTTTCAAAGATAACCTTTAGTCAGATGCATTTCAATAGCAGTTCCTTATGCACATCTTTGACAGTCAATACGCAAAAACTTAAAGTGTAGTTATTATGTTCTCTTGTCGCTCTGGAGCCATTGAATACATCTTTAATGAAAGCGTCATTTATCCACAGCACACTTAACTGATGGTGGCTTTATAGCCGCGTTCGATATACATCTTGGTATAAGTCGAGGACGTAGCTACTAGCACTTACGAATAGGCCTGTCAACGAGTACCCGGGAACCCGGGTTACCGTTGCCGTGCAATTACCCGGGTAGTAAAATTGCGCCCGGATACCGTGAAAACGAGGCTGCAATTTCTACATCAACGGTGATCAAACGGCGGCTCTTCTGTTTTCATTTTGCGGCTCGTGAACAATTTATTAAATTAAAACTTTTCGTTTGAAAAGTGAAATATGTTTAACATCAAAACGCTTAAGAAGTATATGTGTGTCACGGTAACTAAAATACGGTCCCGACAAACTTCAATGTATTTTGATAAATCTTCTTTCTCTCCACATGAAACGAAAAATGTTTCACACAAAAAGATTTTTGGTTCTTTGAATGAATCAATGACAGAAAGCTAACTTTTCTTTGAAATATACTGACAACATTGAGTTACCGGTTGAGACGATCCAATGTTGTTTTGTTGTTGTGACTCCTCCCTTCACTTCTATCCCCATCATAATTAAAAAGCGCTTCTTCAACTATTGGGCTAAAATATATTTATCTTCGCAGCCGTTGAAACAATTGCAAAGCCGCTCCCTTCCATTCACTTCTGTTTCTTGTGCTCGTTAACACGTAGGGCTATCAGAAAAGCTGATGTTAATAAGACGTACAAAGTTGTCAGTATTGAAAGTTAATAAATTTAAATAGTTAATACCGCCGCCTAGCGGACAATAACATTCAAGCTACTGGGCCCGTATGACCTGACTGAACATTGCGTCATTGTTGTTTATATTTTGTTTGAATGTTCAGTTTATGGTTGTTTTAGTTTATGAGTATGACGAATTCATTTACGGCAGGAATAAAAGTTTGTAGCGCATTAAAGTTCACAATTGGAAGCATGCCGTTGGCTACTGTGCGAAATGAGGTGCATGGATGGTGGCTAGGCTGCATTGTATAGTGGTCATTAACGCGAAAATTATGCAGCGCTTTGAACGGATACCAAGATACCCGTTAGAAATTTGGACGGGTACCCGGTCAACTTTTTTCAACAATATTGACAGCCCTACTTACGACGAATGTGTCTTTCCTGCATCACGTGTCAACTATATGCGACACTCGTGTCATGTCAGACTTGGCATGGATTGCCACTTCAAGCGTTAATCAATCGATCGTTACGCTGAATGAAGAAATTCTTCCGTGCACACGATCATGGCACCCAAAAGTTTCCGATACCTCGTGTTACTTGGCGGTAGAGAACGTGACGTCACGAGTAGGGAAAATATCAGCGCCTTTTCTCGACATGATCTATGACCTAGACCTAGACTGTGTTATTCCATACTTGGTTTGATGAAACAAAACACAAAACAAAAACAATGATACAGAGATAAGTCAAGGTTTGTAAGTCTGATGATTCAATCATTTGAGATTTCTGAATTCAAACCGCATCTTACATTGTGTTTGACTAAAAAAGAGGCATTCTTTAGGAGATGCTCCATTCCCATTTTTATGAATCAGATAAACCCTTATTCTTTAAAGTCCTTTAAAAAAAATTAAAAATTAAAATTAAAACCCTCGTGAGTCTACTTAATCGAAATCCAACTTTAGCATCTTTTTATTCTCAGCATTTAAAAAAAAAGAAAAGAAAAGAAAGAAAGCTTACTTGTTTGCCCATGATCCGTCTCTCAACCTCTAGCTCAGTGAACGCATTCAAAGCTTTCCACCCCTTCACAGCCGTGACCCACAAAGCATTTGACCCACTCGTATGTTAAAAATATTAAACTACAAAGTCACCACAAAATAAATCTGGATGCTACCTCTTACGCAAGCCCTTGAGCCGCTGTACTTCAAGTCATTTGTGTGACAGCAGAGAGGGATGGTTGTTCGATGTGTAACTGACTTATTCATTACTGCTTTAAAATGGCGTCACGCCTAGTTGATGGTGTAGTGACGTAAGCTCTTACTATTTAAGTATAATTAAATTAAAACTATAAAATCAAAACAGTCTAAAATATAAATATAAAATAATCAACGCCGACCCAAACACCCCACCCAACCCAGGGTCAACGGGCCGCATTATCAAACTGACCGGTCAACAGCGATAAAAAAGGTTGGGGACCACTAGCGTAATGGAATTGACCATGACCTTTGACCCCGATTTCTCTAGTCTCCGTCAGTTCTGATAGGACACTATGCACGTCGTAAATGACGTCACGCGATTTTTTGCAAATTTTTAAAATCACTCCCTCCCTCGTCACACGTCGTTAAAAAGGTAAGACCCTCTCAAATATGACGTCATAAAGCTTTGGCGCCCCCCCCACACCCCTATAAAAGCCGTATTTCCGATTTGAAAATGAGCATGTTTTAAATCAATTTATTGCCATTTAAGTATGTATTCAGTGTAAGGCTGCACTCTAATATCGTAACACGCGTGACGGTAAATCCAGTGAAAACTTAATTTATATATATATTAAAAAACAATCAAATATCTAAAGGGAACTTTTATTTAAATATGCGCCTTTTAATGTGGTGTCACCGTTCTTAAATGCCCCCCTCCCCCTCGTCACACATCTTCACAAATGTGTGACCCCCCCACCCCCCTCTGGATGCGTGACGTCAATTGTGGACGGCCCTTAAGACTGAGCGAGTCCATCTGTACATTCAATGGCACAATCCACACTTGACAGCCGAGTACTTTTTGTTCCTTTTAGGACAATATATATTTCCGCTACAAAGATATTTTTTTAAAATTATAAATAAAAACAAACAAAATTTTAATTCCTTTTTTCTAACGTTTTTATTAACTTGCTTTCGTTCTTCTCCGAAATTTTTCAAATTTGCCAACGTAAAATTAAACCACTTCTGGTGGTCCTAGAGATCTCAAAATATTACCACAGATAGATCTTGCCTGACAATGCATTGTATCGAAATTTCAGATCGATTGAATGTTTCGTAATTAAATTAATGCATTTTTAGTTTATCTTTATATAAGCATCTGTATCCGATTGCCATTGTTGACAGCGCGTGCCCTCTCGGAAGGGGTTGGCCTTTACGGGGCCCGGGAGATAAGTAG
This sequence comes from Ampullaceana balthica, assembly GCA_944989445.1. Taxonomy (NCBI): domain Eukaryota; kingdom Metazoa; phylum Mollusca; class Gastropoda; family Lymnaeidae; genus Ampullaceana; species Ampullaceana balthica. The sequence continues at coordinate 489,242 of CALYLW010000378.1, read as the reverse complement.
GGTCGCGGAAGTGGCTGCGACCTGAAACTGACTAACCCCGGCGAAATCGCCAAGCATACGCACTGGAACCCTCCGGACAACCGGGGGGTGGGGCATGGCCTCAACGAGAGGCCCGGTGCTGGGTGTGGGAGCAGACCCATACCCAACAGTGCCCGGCTAGGAACGCCGAAGACAGGAAGACCCTCTGGGCAAGGGGCGGAACGCACTCGGACCGTCCTCAATGGGTTGAAGATTTCTGCCTACCCCCTCTCTATTCTATGGTTCATATATCGAAAAAAGCAGGTCCCGGAACGGACCTTCTAAACCCCTTCTCGGCGGATGGTGGTACGTCGGGTCGGTTGGCTACCCCCCCTCTTAGAGGCATGGTGACGAACGACAGGCCATGTCCAAGCGGTCAATCGGTGACTGGCCGTCCTTGTATGGGTGCGAAGGGCCATCCTGAACAAGCCCTGGTAGTTTTACAGTTGAATGTCTGTGGCATAAGGCAAAAGGCACACGAAGTAACCAAAATACTCCACGAACGGAAAGTGGATGTGGCACTGTTCCAAGAAACGCTCCTCAAGGGGAAGCCGTTCCATATCACTGGTTACTCGCTATACCATTGCAAGTGTGACCGGCGATGTCGAGGTCTTGCCACAGCGGTCCGGAATGATTTAACGATGGAGCTGCTCGAAGTTAAGTGTTACAGCAACACTGATACTCTCACCGTGAGAGTTTTCAAAGGCGACGTTGGCTTTACAATCACGAACGTCTATAATACGCCCAGAAACCCTATCGCACTTCCAGTTGGGGAAGATGTCATTTTTGGCAAAACGATAATAGCAGGAGACTTTAATGCACAGTCTCCTGACTGGGGCTATGCTGAACGGAACGCGTCAGGCCGCTACATCGAGGATGTCTGTATTAATACGAATCTCATCAGGCTACAGAATGCAGACAGTGAACCAACACTACTGCACACGGGGCACAGCACGGAGTCCCGCCCAGATCTAACGCTTATTTCCGCTGACCTAGAGTCGAAGCATAGACTGGAAGTATTAAAGGAAGTAGGTTCCGACCACTTACCAATCCTGATTGAATTTGGACTTGGTGCAGGCAAACCTCGATTTGAAAGAAGGCATTGGCAGTTCCGTAAGGCCGATTGGCGGAAGTACGAGGCCGAGAGCGAGACCAAGCTCGCTCTGCTGGATGTTGCAGGAGACAACATGGATGCCACCTACAGGCAGTTTATTGACACAATCCTTGGGATTGCGAGGCGCACGATCCCAAGGACGAACGGGAAACAGAAGTTCAGACCTTACTGGGACAAGAGTCTGGCAGAATTGGTGAAACAAAGAGCAAAAGCACGGAAAAAGGCAGCCAGGCTGAAGACGCCCGAAGCTCGTAGGGCGTACAACAGACTGACGGCTGAAGTCCGGGCCGCTGTCGACAAAGCGAAGAAGGCGAAATGGGTAAATACGTGCGAAAAACTCGACCTCGTAGACGGAAGAAAAGTTTGGCGGCTCTTGGATGCATTATCTGGCGCAGGGAAGACAAAGAATTCCAACCCTTTGACGACACCAAAGGGCCAAAGGGCTAGTGAAGTTAAGCGCGCACGAGCGCTAAACAAACACTTTGCCCAGGTTAACAAAAAAGGCGCCAGATCTGATTTTAGCCGAACAATCGACCGAATGCGCAAAGAAGGCTCAAGGAGACAAAGTAAGGGCCCTCAACTAGAGGTTTTCGCGGCCCCCTTCACAATGACAGAGTTGCAAACTGCACTCAACAAGTGCCAGGCTGGCAAAGCACCAGGACCAGATAAAGTTCACAATGAAATGCTCAAACACCTGGGCAAGACAGGTCGAATGAAACTGCTGGGTTTCATAAATAGAACTTGGACAACAGGCACGCTGCCGAAGCTGTGGAAAAAGGCCACAATAACCCCAATTCCCAAAGAGGGGAAACCAGGCGAACACCCTTCCAGTTACCGGCCAATTTCCCTCACGTCGTGTGTGGGGAAGGTAGCTGAACGGTTAGTGAACGCACGACTCTACTGGTTCCTCGAACAGTCCAAATGCATTCCAATGACTCAGGGTGGGTTCCGAAAGGGACGCCAACCGATGGACCAGGCTCTCCGACTAATTCAGACAATCACAAATGAACTCCAGTCGAGGAATCACACCGTTGCGGTGTTCTTCGATCTAAAGCAGGCATACGACAAGGTGTGGCGTGGAGGGCTACTTTATAAGTTGCAGCAGTTAGGTGTCACTGCGAACATGTACAGTTGGATAAAATCGTTCCTTACGGACAGAACGATCAAGACCCGAGTGGGGGAGTCATTATCCAACGAAGAGCGCCTGGAGGACGGACTCCCACAGGGGTCCGCCCTTAGTTGTACATTGTTCCTAGCCTACGTCCACGACCTACAAGGTATTCTGGGGTCGCAGAATGCCATGTTTGCTGACGATCTGGCTATATGGAGTTCCGGAAAGGACGTTGCAACCCTGCAGAACAGGCTGCAGGAAGATCTGAATCGAATCGAAGACTACGCCAACCGTTGGCGCCTAGTAGTCAATACGGAGAAAACGGTCCATTCCATTTTCACAAATGGAAGGAATGCACTGAAGCATGAGGTGGTGCTTCAGATATGTGGGAAAAGATTGAATTGGGATCGGACACCAACGTACTTGGGAATCAAACTGGACCAGAAGGTCCAGCTACATAACCATGTGCGTGAATTGTGTGCCAAAGCCACAGCTAAACTGTCCCTGGTGAAGAAACTGGCTAGCACTAGTTGGGGCGCGGATGCAAGACTACTGAGAGCTCTCTATCTCGGTAGTGTGAGGGGTGCTATTGATTACAGCCTCCCGGTCCAGGCCTTTGCGAGCCGTACGGCTCTAGAGGGTCTGGACCGCATACAAAACCAAGCTCTACGGTTTGTATGCGGGGCGTTGCGTACGACACCCACAGCCGCTGTAGAAATTATGTCTAACGTAGAACCCCTGGCGATAAGGCGAGAAAAGGCAATCATGACTACGGTGGAGCGATACCGTAGGTTGGAGCATGACGAACCCTGCTTTCAATTACAAGACCGATGGGTAAAGAGGACCCGACTGAAAAGACCATCCTTTATGGATACGGTCTACGAACTAGAAGACTCAGTCCCCATACCCAAGCACAGGGAACGCATGCGACTGGTCCCTGCTCGAGGACCACATGAAAGCTCAGACTTGCCTGAACTACGTTTGACACTGGCAAATACAGCGGTGACGAAAGCCAGTCCCGTCGAGCTCCAGCGAGACGAGACTCTGAAGACAATCAAAGCTTATGGCGATAGTGTGGTAAAAGTCTTTACGGACGGCTCGCGTTTCAAGGATGGCAGAAGTGGATACGGAGTACTAATTCAATACCCTCAACCTGGACCTGACAGTATCGAACTGTCAGGGCCGTGCGGATCCGCATACAGTAGTCACGACGCCGAACTGGAGGCGATTTGCAAGGGTTTGAAGGAAGTGCGCCGACGTCTAGCAAGAAGAAAGGTTTTCCCGACCGTCGTAGTTTTCACCGACTCACGGTTTTCGCTCGAGACCGTGGGTCGATCCTCTCTGGAGACGAAAACGGTCAGTGTCATTTTGGAAACAGTAGGTGAAATCCTAGCACGAGGCGGAAAAGTAGTCCTTCAGTACATCACTGGGCACAGTGGCGAGCCTCATTCAGACAGGGTCGATGAGTTAGCGAGAGAAGGTTCAGCTCAGCCCCAACCCGATCGCCCGATGACCCAGCTGGGGGTCAGATCGTGGCTTAAAGACCATTTCCGAGAGAAATGGCTTCAGGGCTGGGCCTCTGGAAGCACGGCCAGAAAAGTATTCCAGTACATGCCGCGACCGAGCAAAAGCGATTCCTGGTGGAAAATTGGACGTAGCAATCAGACGCTCATAACTAGAATGAGAACTGAGCATTGTCCCACACGAAGCTACCTGTACAAGTTTAACACCAGAAGGGAACTGGCCTGTCGGCTGTGTGGCCACCCAGAAGAGACGGTGGCCCACGTACTCGAAGAGTGCCCCGGGCTGTGCGGGGATTTGGAGGATGAAGTAACGGTACCTGCAGAGGGTTACCTCTACGGCGATGCCCGCTTGATGAGGCTCGCCTGCGATAAAATGAACCGGGTCTTAAGAGCCTAGCGGCTCGACCCAAAAGAGAATGAACATTCACGACAGCGCGTGCCAGTTCACTACACCCATCGATGACCACTCCTCGTATTTACATCAAGTGGAATTCAGTCAGTTTCAGTCTATAAACACGCGATGCGTTTAAAGAAACAAAAATTTTCGATACACTATGATTATACACTTACACTAAAAATAATAAAATAGAGGTAAAAAAAATTTTAAAAAAAAACAACGTTTTTATAAGTGAACTAAAAGAAGAAAATTATTTTAAAGTTATATGTTCAAGTACTTCGATTTAATATGACTAAAAACGTGGGGCGGGCGCTTATGAGGTTTTACATATGCAGTTCACTCATTCTCTCACTTATAGATCTCCCTTTTACTTTTATACCAAACACCCGCCCCACGTTTTTAGTCATATTAAATCAAAGTACTTGAACAAATAACTTTTAAATTATTTTCTTCTTTTTAGTTTCTCTAATAAAAACGTTGATTTAAAAAATATTTTTTATTAACGTCTATTTATTTTATTTAAATCCTTTATAATAACTCGTGGCGTCTGCTTGACTGCTTGATTGTTTGCCGAAAAAAACTTTGGGATCGATTTTTAACCCACTTCATTGTATGCAAGCGAGCTGAAATTTTGAAGAAACTTTGGATCGATTCTTAACCCACTTCTTGGTATGCTAGCGAGCTGAAATTTTGCTGTCAGACTTGTGCTGACAATCAAAATGATCTGTCAAAATTTCAGATCGATCGAATATACTGTAATTAAATTAATGCATTTTTATATAATCTCTATGTATCTCAATGTAGCATGCTAATTTTGTGCTAGTGTCGCGGTGCGTATTATGTTGAACAACCTTTTAAATACTTTCCTGGCGCGCGGGTGCGGTGCGTATTATATTGACTATACTTTTTAAAATATGTTCCCGATCTGGAAATGTTTATGCTAATCTGTCGCATGGTACGCAGTACATTAAACATGTTTTTATAACACTTTTCCCGTGATCAAATCGAGCTGAAATTTAGCATGCAGACTAGTAGTTTTTAAATCCTTTATATTAACTCTGTCTGGATGCGCCCTTGTCGCCAAAATTTTGGATCGATTTTTAACCCACTTCCTCGTAAGCTGGTGAGCTGAAATTTTGCAGGCCGTTTCATACTGATGATAGAAACAAAGTATCAAAATTTCAGATCAATCGCATGTACCGAAATTAAATTATTGATTTTTTAGATTATTTTATTTATTCCTATGTATCATGTTATTTTTTTTAGATAGAGCGTTGCGGTGCGTATTATATTGAACAACCTTTCTGTCGCGCAATAAGGTGCGTATTTTATTGACAACACTTTTCATAAACATATTCCTGATCGGTGCGCATTATATTAAACCTGTTTTACGACACAACTAAAATTTTGTATTTTTTGGATGGTCTTGCGCTACGTATTATAATGAACATTCTTTTAGTTACGTCTCGTACATAAAGGATTTAGTCAAAAACTTGTTTTTTTACGGGGTTATTTTATTAAATGAAATTTCCTTAGTAAAAATTGGGTTTATGTATTTGAAATGTCTGGTCAGTCTGTTTGAGCTTTGAACAGCAACTCCTCCGGAAACCATACCAGATAGAGGGTTCGTGTATTTTTGAAAATATGTTAAGGAGGTCCCAATGATGTGCACTGGCCAGCTAAAATACCGAAAAGGTTTACTATCGGGTTAAAAGAAACGCAAAACGATAGCTAATAATATTTAGAACAATGTTGGAGAAGGATTTTTTGAAAAATCTCTTTCGTTTGGACTACCTTAATTTTAACAGTAATTTGTAGATAGCAATTGTTTTGTTTACTTTCAGAATTATTCTTTTGAAATGACTTTTAAGGTAATCTAGGATGCTTCGCCTTGAAAAAAAGTCGGAAATTTATTGTTGGAAATTGCTTTTAAGTACTCATTCAAGTTTTTATTACTTGTTTTACTATAAATCCTTTATAATTTAGACATAACTAAAATTTTAGATTTTTTGGATCGTATTATAGTGAACATACTTTTATTTATGTCTTGTAAATAAAGGATTTACAGTCAAAAACTTTGTTTTTGCGGGTTTCAAAGAAAATTTCCCCTTGAAACATAAAATCACGCTATTAAGAAGAAAAAAAAATTAGAAGAAAAAACTATTTGAACCGAAATAATACAAAACGCCATTTTCATTTAAATTGATTAGTTTAATTTGCTCACACGCGGGGATTCCCCCAAAACAAATATCCCTTTTAAAAACATGAATATAACTTCTCTTTATTTTCGGGAAACTCCCTTCCAAGCTCCGGGCAAACAGGTTTTGAGACTTTTACTTTGTTTATATAATATTTCATCTAACATTCCGAGTGGTTTAGTAAGATTTGGAAGACACCATTTATATTTCTTAAAGATTTCTTATTTTGTTTGACTTGTTCCTAAGTCCCTTTTTACAGGAAATAATGGAATTTTTTGTTAGACTTTGCCTTTTAAAACCTGTTTTCCTTTCAATCATTATATCATCTTGCACACACCAACAAAAACTGCAAACTAACAAACAATGAATAAAACATGAAAAATACAAGCAATATGTAATTGTACAGCTGACCCAATTGATGATAACAGTAGTTTGTTATATTACCTGTTACTTTTGTTTGACATCGAGCTTCTTGCTTACTTTAATTTGTGATATCTGAAACATTGCAAAAACACAATTCCACAGGGCCCCTCCCCTATGGTCCCTCCCCTCCCCCCCCCCGTTATTCATCACATTTATTATTTTGTAATTATTATTTCATTGTCTGGACCTCTTACAATAAGCCTCGTGGAATGTGTTTGATAGCCTTATCGATGAACAAATAAGGATGAATATCCAAATCCGTGAGTGGTTATATTGTCATAAACAACATATTCCAGCAGTGGCGAATCTACTCGGGCTAGTGCCATCAGAAGAGTGCAACATAACTTTTGTGCCCCTTCCCCCCACCCCCACCACACGCACTTTGATAGAAAATTCCCCTTTGTAGGTGGTTGGGGGGGGGGAGTCGTACTTTAATTTCAAGGGCAACTACTGTCACTTGTGATGTGATAGCCACGCCGACCCCACCCCACCCCCCACACACACAACGCGTTTTTGATTTTGTTTTATCCGCCACTGTCTGCCCGTCATTATTGCGAAATGCCAAACATTCATATAACGTCATCGTCTGGGATTCCTAAATGTTAGACATAATCAAGAAATCCCCCCCCCCACTAGACTTCCCCCCAAGGCAAATCACTTTGGTTTAACTTTAAATATTTCACCTTTTCGGATTGATATTCGAAGTTCATTGAGGGTGTTCCAAACTGTTAACAAAAGAGAATTTTAACAAAGAATTTATTGTGCGACAAAATTAAATTTAAAGTAAATACATGTAATCTAATTAAAATCAACACATTTTTCTTCAGCACTTCGAGAAAAAAAAATAAACTAAATGGCTCTTCTAAGGCAGAAAAGAACGCTGTTTTTTTTTAAAAATCTGAATTGATAATTTCTATCGGTTCATTGAAAGTATCTGATGCGCATATGAAAAGTATGAGTTTGATTGATGAAACTACACATAACTTTGTTAATCGTTGAGATCCTTTTGCAATTTAAGAACGCTTATAACGTGGTAAAGAGATTAACAGATGCTTAGATTAATTATTCTTAATTGTCTGTAAACAGTTTCTAAGCATCTGGTTAGTTCCATCAGGAAATGCATATGAGAAAATCACAAACTTTACTGCTTTTCTAGAAAACTTTTTTTTTGTTCTATCAACACTTCAGTACATTTGTCGCGTTTTCGTCCTAGTAAATTATTTACAAAAGATCCACTTTTAGCCAATGACAATTTTCCCCTCTAAACCGAAGTTATTTTACACATATTTCCTTTAAAATTTCCTCATGGGACCTAAATATCAATTTCATTTTTGCTCCAACGAACGTTGAGTAAACATCTTGGTCCTCGGGTTCCTTACCCTTCATAGTTGACAATAGCTTACCGCTGTGTCTACAATAACGCATGTCATTTGCCGCTCTGAGGTGGCTGCCACTGAGCCATGCCATCAATACAAACAACGGAACATGCTGGCGCGCGCCCCTAAATGTAAACCCATTTTAAACCAGGGCTAAAAATAGTATCTAGAAAATAGAATTTAGGGTAAAGTAGGGGATAGTTCACGGGTTCGTTTCAAAAGAAAACTTGTCTGATAAGGAAACACATGAAGTCAAGGCCAATCTTACAACCTGTTGATCGAACATGACACCCGAATTTCACCGTAGGCGTTGTCTTGTGCCGTGACGCCTCCCTCTCTAAGAGCCATCGATTCCCTGATGATAGAGAATGAAAACAAAACTATTCGATCCTTTTGCTGAGATGAGAAATGTGTTGTCAGGTTTTCAAAAAATCTTCCGGATCTTAGGGTATTCCGTTCAATAATTTATTCTAAATTGTTTTATATAACAAAGAAAAGACAAAGAGACGTGATATCCTTTTTTCAAAAAAATATATCAGGAATGTGTAATAAGGAAAATCCAATTGCAACAATGATTGATTTCTGACAAGTAAAGTGTAGCGTTAAAATATGTACAAAAAGATGTACGTGTAATTAGAATATTTTGTTAAGCGCACAGACACACACACAAAAATGAATGAAATAATGAAAAATAAAATTCATTCTCTAGCTTTTAACGGCAAACCTCGCGTCCACATTAATGTCTATTTTTCTGTACGTACTTATTGTCATAAACAAATCTATTCTATAAGTATTAAAATACCAGAAGGGACAGGTATGTTGTCATTAATGAATTTCTCTAAGAATTCAATGGCATCAAGAACAGATATAGGAAACGTTTTCAAGACTGATAATTCAGGTATATTATATGGGAAATGGGAAACTATGGGATAACTGGATCACGACTTTGCGTTTATGGGATCCTACGGAATAACGGGATAAAATGAAATATCACGACACTATGGGATAACGGGATACCATGAGACATCTGGACACTATGGGAAAACGGCTGGCCATAATATATCTGGACACTACGGGATAAAGGGGGTACTATAATATATCTGGACACTATGGGATAACGGGGTACCATGAGACATCTGGACACTATGGGATAACGGGGTACCATCACATATCTGGACACTATGGGATAACGGGTGTACCATGAGACATCTGGACACTATGGGATAACGCGATACCATGAGACATCTGGACACTATGGGATAACGGGGTACCATGAGACATCTGGACACTATGGGATAACGGGGTACCATGAGACATCGGGCCACTATGGGATAACGCGATACCATGAGACATCTGGACACTATGGGATAACGGGGTAGCATCACATATCTGGACACTATGGGAAAACGGGGTACCATGAGAAATCTGGACACTATGGGATAACAAAGTAGCATCATATATCTGGACACTATGGGAAAACGGGGTACCATGAGACATATGGACACTATGGGATAACGCGATACCATGAGACATCTGGACACTATGGGATACGGGGTGACATCATATATCTGGACACTATGGGATAACGGGATACCATGAGACATCTGGACACTATGGGAAACGCGATACCATGAGACATCTGGACACTATGGGAAAACGGGATACCATCATATATCTGACACTATGGGATAATGGGATACCATCACATATCTGGACACTATGGGATAACGGGGTACCATGAGACATCTGGAAACTATGGGAAAACGGGATACCATGAGACATCTGGACACTATGGGAAAACGGGATACCATCATATATCTGGACACTATGGGATAACGGGATACCATCACATATCTGGACACTATGGGATAACGGGATACCATGAGACATCTGGACACTATGGGAAAACGGGATACCATCATATATCTGGACACTATGGGATAACGGGATACCATCACATATCTGGACACTATGGGATAACGGGGGTACCATGAGACATCTGGACACTATGGGATAACGGGATAACATAATATATCTGCATGGACACTATGGGATAACGGGATACCAAAAGACATCTGGACACTATGGGATAACATGATATCATCATACATCTGGACACTATGGGATAAAGGGGTACCATCATATATCTGGACATTATGGGATAACGGAGATACCATGGAAAAACTGGATGTCATGAGATACTTTGGTGGCACGATGGCCTAGAGGTATGCACGTTCGGCTCGCTTACCGAGAGTCGAAGGTTCGAGTATCTGTAAAGGCAGCGAGTCGCTACCGTTTCTTTAGAGAGTCCCGAGTCTACTCAGCTCTGATGAGTACCTGTCATTAGTTGGGGGTTAATTAAAGGCGGCTTGGCATTTTGCTAGCCCCATAATCCCTTTGTACGCCCTGGCCAAAAAAGCCTGTGAACGCTGCTTCACTTCTCCATAGGCCACATGGTCTGAATAGGGAACATTACTTTACAATTTGATACCTTACAACATCAAAAATTATTGGTTGATAGCATTACATGAGTAAAACGTTACCACGGGCGGGATATTGAGAAAGCATGGGATGGCGGCTTGACGTGAATACAACAAAATACTTTGAGTTGGTGCAAAATTATTTTTTCCTTAAATGTTTATAAGAAATTATCAAGTGACACGGCGCCTCGAAAATTTAGACTGTTCCTGGCTAGCATTTTCAATGACTAATGACTTCCTTATTCTGTGACATAACGACGAGACGTAACGACGCGGTGTAACGACTTGAAGTAACGACCTGACGCAACAACGTGACGTAACGATCATTCGGGATGTGAGGTTAGTGACAAATCAAAACCCGCTGACACTTGTAGACACACTTGTAGACACACTTGTCGACACACTTCTCCGCCCTTTCATGCCGTTCACTGCGTAAACTCAGTGTTAGTAAATAATAGGCACTTGATTGGAGTACATCAATTTCCATCGCTTACTCTACAAACATGGCGTGTTATTCTAAGAAAGAAGTCACTGTGTTTAAAGTGAAGACAACGATAAGCGCATTGCGTTATGAATGTTTCCCAAACGGGATTGGCTGGGGCAGACCTATGCCACCATACATGTATACATGTACATAACATCACGCCATTCCTTTCCGCTCGTGGGCATGTCGGGAATAGGCAAAATGGCAGCCAGCTCTGTTCGACTAAACACAATGCCAGCTATTGTTTTCTGGGATGATTTTTTTTTGAGGAGGGGTGTCAGTAAGTTGAACTTTGACCTACTAACTATGAGCTAAAGTAAAGACGTCACTCAATGTTTTGGAGGGTTTATTTTAAGCAGGAGGGCCAGTTTCCAAACATATAAAAGGGGGGGGGCGGCGGGGCGCTAAGACGCAGATGCAATTTCTTTTTAAATTTGGGAAGTAAAATACGTCTAATCTTGAATTTACAGACAGTTATAAAATTGAAAAAAAAATGATTTACAATCCAGTACATTTTAGTACCTCAAAAGTAAATAGAAACGAAATGGGAAATTTTGAAACAAATGATTTCTGTTTCAGTGTCATGGTTAGAATGACATCTTAATTTTTTGTCTTTTTTTTTCTCATTCGTTCTTTCTTCTTTCTTTCTTCTTTCTTTCTTCTTTCTTTCTTCTTTCTTTCTTCTTTTTTTCTTCTTTTTCTCACGCTGATAAAACGGACCCAAGAAACCGCACAGTAGCAAGCAACTGAAGCCAAAAGAAGCTGGACATGCAAGGACCCAAAAAGTTTTGCAAACCTTTAGAGCATGAGACGAAAATAATTGCCATGGATGCAGGGGCGAAAGACTTGTGTTACTGAAGTGTGCCCGTCATCACCGGGCAACACTGTTCTCCCGGTTATATTCAGGATTGTCTTTGATCAATTTCTCGGATGTTGTTTTTGCTCTTGCTACTGTTTCTTGGAAGGAGGTGGCACCAATGCAAACAGTGACATTTGTGTAAATATAGTTGTGATTTAAGCGATATACCGATTGTTACCGGCTATTTGAATTTATTACTTCAAAAAGGCTTTTGAAAACTCTGAACTCCTAAGAATTTTTCTTTGAAAAGCGGACGATTCAGGGAACTGACGATATTCTAACTAAACCCATAACACTGAACAACTTCGGAGAAAAAACTTCCAAATGAGAAACCCAGGCAAATATCCTAAAAATAGAAGACATCACCAGATCGATTGTTATCAAACAAGGGTGTTGTCTTCGAGTCGAGAATCGTGTGGGTTACGTTACAGGTCATGGTCAGACATACCATGTCGTGTTAAGTACCACCAGGACCACATTTACGCAAGGCTGTAAAATGGCAGTAAGGAACTGAAACAATGTTTGTTTATCTTCCTCGTCCTTTGTCTGCACCCAAACAAATCGGTCGTACGACCTGAGCTGGACCAATAAGAAGCTAAGAATTGGGTAACCGGAATAGTTCGAAGGACAGTAGTACCACTAAGCTGGGTGTGTGTGGTGAGATGCGGGGGGGTCGTATTATGGGACGATGTCCTATACAATGCATGGGGTGACATACCCATTGAAACAGATCTCGCGCGATATGTGGGTTTATTGGCCAGGGGCATGACAAGACTGCCATTGCAAAAGTTCAAGTGTGTGGTTCCACCAGACAAGAATGTTGCCTTAGCTGGCTGGGTGGAAGTAGGTCCATGGGGGGGTTGGGCGTCCCGAGGTGGTGCAACCATGTGTCACTTCAAAGCTGCACTACTGAACGCTTATTTTTGCAACACCCCCCCCCCACCCTCCAACCCTGTAAAAAAATTGTTTTAAAAAAAAGATGCAGTTCCTAGCGATAATGTTGTCAGTATTTTGTTTAAAAATGTTACGCCCATGACAGACAGCAGATAGAAATTTTATAATGCTGGGTCATACTTTGTTTTATGCATGCTAATCCGCAGTCCGAAGAACCCCTCCTATAATAAAATGCTCATCAAGTAAATTATTCACAACAACTAATAAATCTTCATAACGTGTACTTTTCATCGGCGACACAAAAATCTTGTGCGTATGCTTAGTATACGTCAACTATGTTAATCTTGTATATATATATATATATATATATATATATATATATATATATATATATATATATATGACATGCGACCCTGGCAAAGATCAATGCCAACTTTTCTGAGGGTTTAAATGAATATCCTTATTAACGGTATTAAAGCAGAAATGAAATTAAAAAAAATACACAAAAATAGTTATATAAAATAAAAAGAAAGGAAAAACAACATTTTTCTTATTATTTTACATAACAATTTTATGATGTAGTGTGTCGTAAGAATTTAAATGTAATTTTATTACTGATATTAGCACGTTCTTTATGTCAAATGTACTGATGAAAGGCATAAGCCGAAACGTTTACTATCGTATTAGATTAATAATAAAGCTCAAATTTATTGTTTTCATTACACAATTTGGTGTGTATTTTAGTTAACAGCTTTATCGCAGTCCTATTCTATATGATAAGGCTGAATTACGATGACGAGCACGAGTGAGACATCTCCATGAGGGTTGACAGCACGGGCCTTTCGAGCTTGCCTCATCTTTTCTGCGGCGGTGATCCTGTTTGCCTCGCATGACTTGGCACCGTTGTGGATGGAAGAGCGCCAGGTGGATCGGTCCATTACAGCTCGTTCCCACGTGTCTGGGTAGATGGCAAACGCTTTCAGTGAGGCTTTCATTGTGTCTTTGAAGCGTTTCTTTTGCCCACCGTGGGACCGCTGGCCATGCTGGAGCTTGCCATAGAAGAGTAGGACAAATAAGGCATTAAAGGACACACGTGGCTGCCTGAGCACACGATCATAATGATGAGAGTGGCCCTCGTCGATTACGACGGACAAACCACAAAGCACAATTATAAGTAAATGTGATAGAGTAACAGGAACAAAAAGTTCAAAGTTCATTATTACTATTACAATTTTTTGTTTACTTATTCTAATTTAAAAAAATTAATATTGATTTTACAATTTATAGTCAAAACAATTCTTTAAAAATGTAATACCTTTAATTGTATTTTAATTTATCCCACGATTTTATAAAAAAAATAACATTTTTTAAATTTATATAAATGTTTATTTGCTGTTGTTAAAATATGCTATTTGAATTGGCCACCTTCAGGTTTTTCTCCAACCCTTGTACATTTCTTAATATTTATCAGGCGCTTCTAACACAGATGAGCGGTCTATACGTCACTTATGACTACATTGTTATTTATCAGGCGCTTCTAACACAGATGAGGGGTCGTCTACACGTCACTTATGACTACATTGTTATTTATCAGGCGCTTCTAACACAGACGAGGGGTCGTCTATACGTCACTTATGACTACATTGTTATTTATCAGGCGCTTCTTACACAGACGAGGGGTCGTCTATACGTAACTTATGACTACATTGTTTTGTGAATATAGCGAATCTTGTTAGACACCATGTTAATATTATTGTCGTCTTATTTTCCCGATAGACTTCCCAGCAATTTAATAAAAGCACAGAGCATCACCGTGAATTCAACACTAGACAGAGAAGTGACAGCTTCCAAATTCCCCTTGCAGCCCCTCCCGAACTTCGTGCTGCGTAACTATAAATAAACCTTCTACACATGACCCACGTTGCTTTTAAAAAGTTACTTCAATTCTTGTTTGAATTACAAGTACTCACTAACGACCAATGGCCATTTTTAGACCTGCTCTCGACCTGACGTGACGCCATCTCGTGCCACGCGACCCGCTGTCTCCGGATACGCTTCCCGATGAAGTCACATGACCGCGCGTTTCCTGCACAAGGAAAACTTTGACACAAACAAAACAAAACTCACTTGATCACTCTATTGGGCTGTGCGCTTTTCCCGAAACCTCCGAACTTCCTGTTTACTAATTTTGGGCGGGCGAAGAAAGTCACATTTTGTGACACCTAACCTGGATTCGATCGCCTGACCCGAACTGGTCACGATATCTACATGTCGAATGAGGGCGGGTTCGTCAAGTCTAATTTTAATCATTTCTCATCGGTGGATCATAATGTAAACACGCGGAAGCATTAACAGACAAACCACCCAACATAAGAGTTACCTTTCCTTGCTTCCAGAAAGTATTATTTTGTTTTGATGTTACCAATCTCTTTGTAACAATGGTGAAGGTTATTTTTGAAGTATTGTTTTGATGCCCGTTATCTCTGTGTTTAAAAAAAAAGACTTGGCGATTTTTAAACTATTGAGCTACAAAATTTACTTGACTACACATTGATTTCAATAAGGCATCTCTGCAAGAGAGGTGTAGACACACGCCCTAATGACTACTGAACAATTATTTCAATAAGGCATCTCTGCAAGAGAGGTGTAGACACACGCCCTAATGACTACTGAACAATGATTTCAATAAGACATCTCTGTGAGAGAGGTGTAGACACACGCCCTAATGACTACAGAATCTGAAAGTTGATTGTACGTATGATAATCCACATTACCTTACCCAACACCATTTAATATAGATTTAGAGTTATATTCTCTATTAAACTACAGATTCATCGAATCTATAATATGTAAATCTATATGCAGATTTAAATTAAACAAAATATTTTATATGAAAATAAAAACAAGTTACAAAAACTCGAATGAGTATTTAAACGCAATTTCCAACAAAGAATTTCCGATTTGTTTATTCAAGGGAAATCATTCTAGAGTCACACCAAGAATGTGTCAATATAATGCGCACCGCGCAACAGTTTAACATTAGCATTCGCAAAGCGGGAAAACCCCAATTAACTATCATACTAGATTACATTAAAAGTCATTTCAAATCAGTAATTATGAAACTGAACAAATTAATTGCTATCTACAAATTGCTGCTAAAATTACGGGAGTCGAACCAAAAGAGATTTTTCTAAAATTTATTTCCCAACATTAGCTATGGTTTTGTGTTTGTTTCAAACCGATAGATGTTATGGTTGGTGTGAAATTTACAAAATAATGATATTTTTTCAGGTTTTTTTAATTTTCCAGGAAATCCAGTAAACCTTTTCGGTATTTTTTTGGCCGTTCCACATCCTTGGGACCTCCTTAACATATTTGCTAAGACCGGAACCCTCCATCTGGTATGGTTCATGAGGAGTTGCTGTTCAAAGCTCGAAAAGACGGGCCAGACATTTCAAAAATATAAAGGCAATTCCCAAGCGAAATTGCGTTAAAAATAAATCTATAAAATAAAAACTGTATGGTAAATTTCCAGATCTTGAAATCATCTATAATTTTTCGGTTTATATTACCGAGCGGCTTACCAACCTTACTACCAGGTAAAAAATATCAATCTACAATATCTTAGATAGTTTGAACACTTTTTAAGTAGTGGAGAACAATAATTCTCATACTTGTAGGGGTTCTCAAACAAGTATTGTGTCCAGTTGCCTTATATTATCTTTATACATATAGGATGGGGCTATTGGTTGTTGAATGGTTAAACTGGGCGTGGCGGAATAATGTCTTGACCAACCAAGGTTTAAAAAAAATAATAATAAATTATCTCCCCAGCTTGTTCTTAGAGTATCTAATATGGGAAACATTTACTTCTTAACGATCAATTAATTATATAAAAGTCGGGCGTGTGGTTTTAAAAAGTTCGGCTTAAATCTATCTTAATTTTCCTTATTCTCACAGAACATTTTTCATTATTACTTTACGTAAAACCTAAATGAATCAAGGCAATAAATATGAATTTACGCGTATGCGTAGGATTGCCCCTGCGTATGGAATGTATGACGTAAGAATAACAGCCAAACATATTTTCCATTAAATAAATTAGTGAGAATACTCTGTGATCTATTCAATCGGGCTGCTATTGAGGATGTGAAAATTATTGTATGCCGCATGTTAAGTGTTTAGAAGAATCTAATCAATTAATCAACAACACAAAAATAGAATTATACCACGAACGATTACGCGAATTTACAGAACTACAAAAAAAAATTAAAATTAAAATTTATAATTATTTAAAATAGAAACAGATACATCCAAACAGACACAGATTCAAAGAGAGACGCTGTCCTGAAGGAGAGGGAAGAAAAGAAAGGGTGTGAAAAGAGGAACTGAAGCATTGGGACTGAAAGAGAGAAACTGAATTTATTTATTTTTAAAAATTGAAAGAGATCACTTAAACGGAAGGACCGAATAAGAGCTTGAGACCAATTCTAATATTGGGTGAAGATTTGCTCCATGATTAAAAAGAGTGACATAACACAGCACTTTCGGTACTTAATGTGTGTTCTCTTAGTGTAAAGTATCTTCACCTGATGATACATATGATCATTAATTACTCTTTGTTGTTTATACGTTTATATGTTGCTATTAAGACCAAAAGATTTTTGTTGTCTTGTGTGAGACGAAAATCTTTTTTTCATCTGATTTTTAACAAATTAAATAAAAAGAAAAAAGCAGGGGGAAGAATTATAATTCCAGGTTATTTATCCCTTGTCAATTGTTTAAATTTTAAACTGATAATGTTTTATCTATACTTTTATAGATCTTTTGAAAATAAAAGCTTTTCAATTTTACTATAAAAATATATATATATATATATATATATAAAAAATTATTTTAAAAAAAACCTGAAAATAACTTGGTCATTTGCACATCACCTAATTCAGACTGAGAAGTGATTGCTACTTCAATTTCAGCTGAGTATCAAAGAAAGTACAACGATATTTGTGTACACGACTTCAACGGATGGATGCGTGCCGATTTAACTTTATCTGAGTAATTGCAAAATAACATTGATGAGTGCTCAAGTTTAATTGCATTTCTGTATTAGTATATATTTAATAGGTTGTTTTTTTTAACGGAAATTTTTACATCAAGAAGAAAGAAAAAAACAGCACATTGAATCATACAAATCTACTTAATTAATCCTTTTAGAGCAGGGGTCGTCAGCCTGTTGAGACGAAAGAGCTACAATGTACAATTTACAAAATTTCCGAGTTTCTTAAAGAGATTCTAATATGAGTTTTGAAAATAAAAGGATATAATTATTAGTATTTGCGCATGGAACTGGAGTGCCGCAATTTGACATCGAAAGAGTCGCATGCGTCTCGCAAGCCGCAGTTTGCCGACACCTGGTTTAGAGCTATATATTCATTAATTTTTTTTATTATGTGTTTGAAAGTGATAATGTGATATTTCATTTTTAAGTGAAACGATCTTTAAGTTAGTCAAAGAGAAATAATAGTATTTACTTTTGTTCAAGTGTAAGATTGTTTTAGTAGTTTCCCTTATTGATTTCAAAATTCACGTTTTCTCTATAGACTCTATAGTAACTGGTAAAAAATTCGGCAGCTGGGGAAAAGGGGGGGGGGTCAGTCGTTCGGGTGCTGTTGGATACAGAGAGATGGAGCAGGGCCGTAGTCAGTGGGTGCTGTGTGTGCGCTCTGAGCTAATTAACTATACAATTTGTTGTGTAATGATCAGTCTATGCCGTTTGTTGTAAATGCCCCACACCCTCGTTGTGTTCTGACGGTTTGACCAAATAACGACGCTTGTTTGACACACACATTCCGCTCCTCTGGACTTGTGGTCAGCTGTTTGACTTTGTCTTGTCCACTATGTTGCTGGTTGCGTTTTCTCCCATTCATTTCGCACTCAATTTTGTAAAACACTATTTAATCATTACTTTTTTTTAAAAAAAAATTAAACATCACACAACTTTTTTTCTTTTCCTCTCATATCATATAAATATTATTGTTTATTAAATCTCAGTTTGTATGTTAAGAACAGTAGAGCAGTGTTAGTGTTTTGTGTGTTTGTTTGTGTGTGTGTGTGTGTGTTTAAGTGTGTGTAAAATGTACTTGAGCCCATCCATTTTACTTTCTTAAGTTTACTTATTATTTTATTTTTCTTTTCAATTTTATTGTGCGTCGTATTAATATACTTTCAATATAAATCGCATGAATTGGAAAAAAAATGTCATGTTATTTTATTGTTTATTATTTTTTGTTAATATTACTTTTGAAGAATAAAAAAAAGATCTTGGTACTGTAAAGTTCATTGTTTTTAGAAATTATAAATAATTAATCCTGCTTTTATTTTTTATAGGCTCTGCCTACTTTTAATTTAAGAGTATTTAATTTTTTTTTAACTTCCGTTTTCTTCCGTCTTTAATTGGTAAGGATTAGAGCAGGGGTTCCTAACCAGTGGTGCATGCACCCCCAAGGGGTGCATGAGCAGGTTCCAGGGGGTGCATGAACCATTCAGAGAAAAAAAAAGAAAAAGAGGAAGACAAAAAAAAAGAAGAAGGAAAAAAAAAGAAAGAAAAACTGATAATCTGAAAATGTAAACCATAAGCAAGGCATGCCACGTTTAAGGGCACCCATATACAACCTTCGCGCATCGTTCTGAGCATGTCGAAAATTGACGGAAAAACTTTTTCGCAAAATGAACGGTTAGCTCTACATGTTCCTCGGAATTTCGTGTTTTAAGTCACAGTTTTCTAAAAATAATTTAATTTTGTCATCAAATACGTCAGATATATCTCTTCCGGTGACTCTCTAACTGTTTTGAGAGGATGTAAACGTTGGGATTTTTTTTCTTCACTTTTATTGCTCGGTACGCTGCAAAGGTCTTAAAAACGTAAATTGTAAGCCATTATTCGTCATTGAAACCTAAAATTTTGAGTTGAGCATACAATTCCGGTCATTAAAAACATCAACTTTGTCAGTTAAAAATTTGCCTGTGACTGGTACGACTTTCCGATTGTCATCACTCCCTCAAAATCGTTAATAAATATTGTTTTTTAAAAGAGAGAGATGGAACTTAAAAGCCTCAGTGCTTCCTCTGTGGAAAAATCCTGTGCAATGACAACATGAAGCCTGTTAGACTCCGAGAGCACTTGGAGAAAGTCCATACAACCAATTCCAAGGACAGTGTTGAGGTCTTCAAGCAGAAGACAGCACGCTTCTTGACCCAGGTACCTTGCCCAAGCTTGGATTTTCTTTGTCACAGAAACATGCACTGGAGGCATCATTCAAGGTTGCATAAATTATTGCAAAGAACAAGAAGCCCCACACCATTGGAGAACTTTGATGATGCCTTGTGCTCTGGAGATGGTGGAACTGATGTGTGGTCACCAGCAGAGGAAGCAAGTTGAGAACGTTCCTTTGTCCAATGACACTATTCATTCCAGGATTAGTGACATGGCTGCAGACATTCTGGATCAAGTCTTGTGCGAGATGAGAAGCAGTCCTTTTCCATTTAGCATGCAGCTGGATGAATCCACTGATGTAGTACAATGCAGTCAGATTCTAGTATTTCTGAGATATGTTCTCAGTGGATTGCTGAAGGAGGAATTTCTCTTTTGTAAGCCACTCCTAGCTACTACCAAAGCTGCTGATGTGCTGCAGCTAGTCAGGGCATTCTTCACTGAAAACCAGTTTGACTTGACTTCAAGAATTTCTTCAATTTTCACAGGTGGTGCTCTCTGCATGCTCGGTAATAAGTCAGGATTTTCAGCACTGGTAAAGAAAGAAGTTCCAGATATTGTCACTACACACTGTATCCTTCATCGTCAGGCCCTGGCATGCAAAACTCTACCTCTAATCTTGAAGTCAGTTCTTTCTACTGCAGTCCAAGTTGTAAATTTTATCCGCTCACATGCCTTGAACCAGTGCCTCTTCAAGTTGTTCTGTCAGGAAGTGAGCTCTGAGCATGGAGTTCTGCTCTACCACACTGAGGTGCGCTGGTTGTCCAGAGGACGGATACTTTCTCGGTTAGTAGAACTGAGAGTGGAGCTTGCCATTTTTTTGCGAGAAAAAGAGAGTGACCTTGCTTACAAGTTTGACTGTCCAAATTTCATTCATTACTTGGCATACCTGACTGACATCTTCAGCATCTTGAATGAGTTGAACACATCTCTCCAAGGACCTGCTGTGACTGTAATGGATGCTACTTAGAGATTGCAAGCATTCCTTAACAAAGCGCCACTATTCCAACGACGACTAGAAAATTCCAACTTGGCCAACTTTCCACTCTTGGATGAAGTTGTAATACCTGGTGCAGAAGGAAGCACTGAGGGATCACTGCCTGACAGAATCAAAGGGGAAATTTCAGAACACCTTTCAACATTGCAAAAGTCCTTTGATGGGTATTTCTGTCAAGAAATTGCTAGGAAATACATTTGGATTCGCAATCCTTTTATCTGTGACTTGGACAACATTGATGATAGTAACTTTGCTAAAGATGACCTGGTTGCTTTGAGAACCAGAGAAGTACCGAGGAGTGCCTTCAGTTGCAATACCTTGATTGAATTTTGGTGCGCGCAGCTAGATTCCTACCCACAACTAGCCAAGAGGGCAGTACTGACTCTCCTTCCATTTGCCACAAACTAACTCAGTGAAGCAGGATTCTCCACACCTTTGGCGATTAAGACCAAGGAAATTAATAAGTTGAATGCAGAGGATGACATGAGAGTTGCTTTGTCCAAAAACAGTCCCCAGATTTAAATCGCTGATTGATCATAAGAAGCAGCAGATCTCTTACAAAAAGCCTTGTTGCCTATGGTGAAAACTGTTGTGATCCTAAAATAGTTTATTATGCATTTTCTGCAAGTTTCACGAGGGTGGCATGAACTTTTTTGGGCATCTGAAGGGGTGCATGGACCCCAAAAGGTTAGGAACCACTGGATTAGAGTTTGAAAATGACTAAAGGGAGGCAAATCAATAATTATAAGTATACTTTCATTTAGCTTGAGTTGTTCCACTTGGTGACCAGACAAGTTAACACGGGAGAAACAAACACACAACATATCAACATTTGTACAGTGACCACACTGACAACTTAACACATTGACAACTGAACATACGGCAAGTGAATACAACACTAATAGAAATTGAAAAAAATAATATGTAAAACGTCGAAACGTTCAGAAAATATATTAGGTCTTACTACGTATCTGTGTGTGTACAGTGGTAGATGAGGGCTAAAAAAAATTACAACATAAATTTAAAAATTTAGATGGATTTAACCAAAAAATAAAATTAAAATAAACAGAAAATTTTTTTTTAATTTAAAACAATTTATTTAATGGATCTCACAACTGTGCACAACTTTGAAGGATATTGAATTTTAATAACACAATAGAAGTCATTTAGATACTGTTTTTAAAAAATAACAATATTAACAGTTTTTTCAAAGTGTGTAAAATACAAGAGGGAAAATAGTGAATCTAATTTAACGAAAATTAAACTATGACACAAATTATTAAAAATCAAATTATTATTTGAACATGTATCTAGTAATCTCTCTATATTATTCGATTAGGAATTGTACTTGACTAAACGTTTCGAATAATTCCTAATTCAGTTGTTTTTAAATCCCTTATATTAACTTCACCGGCGTCTCTCTCTCTCTCTCTCTCTCTCTCTCTCTCTCTCTCTGTCTTGGGCGGGCGGAAAAACAGAAGTAAAAAATGACCCACTTCCCATGATCCGATCGAACTGAAATTTGGCACACGGACCGGTCTAACCTAACAATGCATCGTATCAAAATTTCAGATCGATCGAACGTACCGTAATTAAATTAATGCATTTTTAGTTTATCCTTATATGAGGTATGTAATTTAAATTCACTGTTTGTTATTGTTTTTTTCACACGTGAATGTTTGAGTTGTCACGACCCATCGAATTACCGCGTGCTTTTGTTTACATTTTACGTGTCATGCTGAGCTCAGTCCCCCCCCCCTAGGGTTATGAAGCAAAGTTGAGTTAAGAGTTAGAAAATACTGTTAGTTATGTCTCATATATAAGGGATTTATAGTCAAAAACTTTGTTTTTACGGGTTTGTTTTATTTCTCTATAATATTTTTGTGTTCACGTGTATAATGTACAAAATCTATATATATACAAATCAAAGTATGCCTGTGTGTGTGTGCATGTCCTTAATAGTTGACTAAACTATTCATCCGATCAACATGAAATTTTTGGAGACCGGGGATGGTAACTGGCAACTTTTTTTTTCTAAAATGTAACACTCATGGGGCACCGGGGGACCATAATGTAATTTGTTGCTTATACGAGCTATATAAAAATTAGTTTAAAAAGCGCTAGCTACTGTGTAAATTCTTGGATCTTAACCAAACTTTGTATATAAAAACTTGATAGCCAATATTAAAATACTATAGGGAACTGAACTCCTAATAGTCATTCCTTTAGGGCTGGGGGCCCAAAAAGTCCCATCTCTTAAACATTTAAGATTTTATTCACCATTTACTTATGAACAATCTTGACAAATAATGACACATGTGTCCATTATTATACAAATTGAAATGAACAGGTGTTTTGAACTTTATATCTTGCACTGAATGGGCCCTGGGGCCCTTAATGTCGTGTTTTGCTTATATTAGCTATATAAAAATTAGTTTATGCGTTAGCTACGGAGTAAATGAATGGATCTTAAATAAACTTTGTACACCAAAACTTGGTAGCCCATATTAAAATAATTAAGGACATTGAACTTCTAATGTCAATTTCTTCGGGGCCGGGGGCCGCAAATGTCTTTTTTCTCGTAAATGTTTAAGATATTTTTCCCATTCACTTTTTAAGGATCTTGAGAAATATATCCATGATGAAACTGAATTAAAATGAACAGGTTTTTGAAATTGACAACTTGCACTAAATGGGCCCGGGGGCTCATTAATTTCATTTTTTCTACACTTCTAATGTCCAATTGTTCAGGGCTGGGGGCCCAACATGGTTTTTTTTCTTATGTTTGACATATTATTTGCCATTAAATTTTTACGATCTTGAGAAATATATCCATGATGAAACTGAATTAAAATGAACAGCATTTTGAAATTTACATCTTAGATTGAATGGGCCGGAGGCCCCAAATGTCTTTTTTTGGTATACTCTAGGATATTATCTCCCACTCAGTTTTTAAAGAACTTGAGAAATATATCAATGATGAAATTGAATTCAAATGAACAGGTATTTAAAATGTACATCTTGAATGTATTTTTTTCCTTAATTTAGCTATATAAAAATTAGTTTAAGTGTTAGATAATGAGAAAATAACTGTAATTGGACCAAACTCGGTTTATACAAACTTAAGAGCCTATATTAAATTACTATAGGGCACTGAACTTCTAATGTCGATTTCCTCGGGGCTTGGGGCCTTAAATGTGTTTTTTTTCTAAATTTTTAATATTGTATTCCCCATTCAATTTTACACGATATTGAGAAAATATATATAAATATATTTATATATTTGTTATGAAATTTATTGAAATGGAAAGATTCTCGAACTTCATACGTTAAACTGATGGGCCCGGTGATCTTTAATGAAATTCCTTTTTTAACTATATGTATTCCTTTTTACTGAGATCGTTGCAACGCACGACGGGTCTGCTAGTAATGAATAAATATCAAATAAATACAATACAAAGCTTTACACAAAATTATTTTAAGTAATCAAACATCTACGAAGGTAATTTCTAAGTTTAGAAAAATATTAGATCATTGATTCTGCCTTATTTCCTTGAGATAAAGAATAGAGGTATATACCTGTAAACTAGTTTTTACTTAAAATACTTCCATTAAAAAGCAGTTTCTAGCATTTAAAATTGTAGGTCAGCCAAATATTGTATTAATTTTTATGTTTTTTATTGATTAATTTTTATTTTAATTATACAGGAGCTATCATCAATAGACTGAAAAATTTACAGTGTACAATGTGCTTCATTCACAGCAGTTTATATTTTTTTTTATTACTTGTAGTCAGCAGAGGCGTCACTAGGGGGCTGGGGGGTGCTGACCGTACCGAGTGACGCAAAAAATGTAAAATTATGTGTGTTCCCTTTATATGGCACTGACAGACTCGGGGGAGATCTATGGGATAAGTCAGTCGTGAGGGGGGCGCACCATGAGTAACACCAACCCTCGTGACGCCTCTGGTACTCATGTAACAATAATTTAATTACTTGTCATTCGCATAGTTAAAATATATTTCAAATCACATTTTTTTTATTTAAAAAAAAAGTATTCTTATTATTTTTAAAGCTATAAATTTGCTTTTTCAAAATTAAAAAATAATTTCAAGGCAAGATTTAAAAATCAAAATACAAAATCTTATTAAAAGCAAATTTAACAAAATACTTTTGGTAAAATCTACATAAAGGTTTACAGATAAAACTACATGTACTTTAAAACCTTCAATAATCCACTTTTGAGTGCATTAAAACCGCATTTTATAAATGCATTTTAAAACTTAATCTTGCTTTCAGTTGAAATATACATAGGTATAGCTCAGAAAGCTAGCATCGGGCTTTTAAAAAAAAATAGCCTGAGGCTTTCAAGCGGCCGCCGGCCAACCTGTCTATAATATTTCACTGTACTCGGCTAGACTATTCGCCAAATGTTTAGACTTTAGATGGTAACTTTGACCTAAAAGTCGTCAAAGGGAAGAAAAGTGACTTTTTTTAGAAATAATTGGAAATGTCCAAATATTGTAATATAAATAAAGGGAAGACTTGAATAGTGAAAAGGCGGGATGGGGGGGGGGAGAAATTATTTAGGTATTTTTGATTGATGTAATAATTGTATATAAACATTATACAAGGAAGCAGCTTGATATATTATATATCTGTGAGATTGGTTGTGATACTTCGAGATACCATTTACTGAAAGTTGAGTGTTTTCCTGAATGTATATGATCGCAATAATATCGCAGTTTTCGTTTTTGAAAACAAGCACTGTTTCTTAACTCACTCGTTTGTTTCATTTATTTTAACTGTAACTATATACTGTGTCTATTACTGTTTGGTTTTGTGTTGTGTGCCAGCGTTAGCGAGCCGAACGTAAACAGAAATAGCAATGCTGCTGAAAAAAATCCAAAGACTTGATTTAAGTAAAATCTTTGTTCTTTAAATTTCATTTAAATAATTTTGGCAAATGCTTTATTAGACTAAGACCGATTTCAAAAATGGTTAAATACAAATCAGATGTGCATATGCTCCCCCCCTCCCCTACGTTGTCATAAATATTCTGTGAACACTTTTTGTAAGTTCGATTTATTGCGGGTCTCTATCTGTGAAGTGTAGGAAGGGTTGTCAAGAATACTGACGTCCAAAGAGCCTATAAGGACAGGGCAGGGAATTATCTGTTACAGACGCTCCTTCAATGTAGAAGATTATTGCGCCCTACGCTTATCCATGGTTTAATTGTGGTCTTGCACTTTTATTAGATTTTTAAATATTAATAGAGTGTTTGTTTCCGTGGATTGACCAGGAAACTCATTTCAGATCCGAAATCCGGACGGAAAGAACGAGAATTTGTATGTATTTGTTCTTGCATACGGAATAAGATAAGTATTTGTATCCCTATGTATATCTCAGGGTTGTATTAGATTATCTTTGTGTTTTATTTCGAAGTTAGAATTAATTGCCTACTACGTATTTTGATAAATAAATTCTGTAAAAGATGTATAAAAATTGAGTCAGAATAACTTTCAGGTTTCATATTCAAGCAATCGGTTGACTTAATGACCTGACTTTTATTATTTAACGAGCAACCAAGCCCGTCCAAGGACGTTCCGCCACCGTTCGGTGGCATGTTGTAACTCCCCTCCAACATCCGTCTCGACCGGCATACATGTGCATCACGTCAAAAATTCTATTCATTATAGTTAAAATAAATAACTCGTAAAAACAGAGCTTTGTACTATAAATCCCAACGCGTATAACTCAAAATAAATTCTTGGAAGAAATACTGCACCAAAAATAACTCGTTTTGAACGTCCGCGTAAACTTGATATGATTGGCTGTAGGAGTCATGTGTGTTTGAGAGCCCAATCGCTATCGATGACCGGACAGAAGTTAGCATTTTATTATATAGGATAATGACATGCATTGACGATGTTTATGAATTTTACGCTTTGATTCGCTTAAAGAAATTATACATTAGTATTTTTTTTATTTGAAAAGACTAATTTTTTTATTTTTTTTTCTAAATACAAATTGCTTGACCAACAAGTCATTCATATCTTTGTTCAGAAAAGCACCGGAAGC
The DNA here is from genome assembly GCA_944989445.1 of Ampullaceana balthica. Taxonomy (NCBI): domain Eukaryota; kingdom Metazoa; phylum Mollusca; class Gastropoda; family Lymnaeidae; genus Ampullaceana; species Ampullaceana balthica. The sequence goes on along the minus strand of CALYLW010000378.1, from coordinate 462,018 downwards.
TACTCAAGAAATAACCTCAACCTCCTCTAAGCTCCCCAATTAACTTTGGAAAAAAAATATCTCCGAAACAAAAGCTGGTACTATGACCCTAAAACATCGTGTACAACTCGATGTAACCCAAGCCGCCAACAAGAGGCAGCGTGTCTGAAAACAAAACCCGATCATGCTCAACATAATAGAACTCACAGACCGAGGAGCAGACTACACGTTAAATAACATCACAAACTCCGAGACACAAGTGATCTAAGCCTCTACAGTTGCGTGTAAGGAACTGAATCACTTGGAGAATTAAGGGAGTAGGTTTTTTGGCTTTGATGTTGTTTTTTTACACCGCTGTTCTCCTGAACGACAGCGCATCACTCCCTCCCCCCCCTCCACGACCTACTCATTGCATGCGGCATCAGTGTCGTGTGTCCGAACGGGTTACTCCTGTTCCTACATGAAGTCGCAACCATCGGCGTATATATGTAAAGGGGTGATGGTCCACCGTGGATTGTTCACCTTGAATTCCAGCATCTTTTGGAGCATGTACCTGTTTTAAACTGGATTTTCTTTGGTTTAAATACTATAATGATAAGTCTTCGGATGATACCTTAGCCATGGATGGGCGTTCGGTCGAATTCGACTAATACATCTCATAAACTCAGAAATGCCTTTATATTCAAAAGAAAATAAAGATTTTAAATTATTATTATTATTATTATTTTATTATTATTTTTTTAAGAATATCTTAACCTTATGGATTTTGGCAATAAAAGGGTAAATATTCATAATAAAATTTATAATGTGAGTAATATTATATAAGGCCTGTTTATTCCGTTGAGTATGAATATTTATTGTCATGAAACACTACGATTTTTAAATATATGTTGTTAAAACGGTGCATGTATAGGCATAGGCCTGACAAGATGTCACGGAACAATATATCGGATGGACTTGGTTGGCTTTCTCTTGTCTGAAAGTTCTTGAAATCTTTAATTCTTTGTTTATTTCTACCTCTGTAGGTGTCCTTGATAGCTGTTGTTGGTTGTGTGTGTGTGTGTATGTGTGTGTGTGTGTAAAATTAAACCAAACAAACAAACAAACAAATGATTTATATGGCCAACACTTTCCTCATATTGCAGATTCTACAGAATCCAGCAAAGCATGCACTTCAACGACAAACAGATACGCCCCTGGTTGGCTTACTTGCCCAATCCACCCCTTGTTCCCCCTCCCCACTCGACTGGAGCGCGCACTATGTGATGCTGGGTCCGTGAGTGCTCGGCCAGATGTTCCCGGGGCCCGGTACAAAAGACTGGCGACCGAATGCGCCGGCATCGTTACAGCCGATCTGTCAACAGGAGGGCTGCTCCTGCGTTGATCGTGTGGAGAGACACGCCTATGAAAAACGGCGTGGCGAGTGCGAGTCCCACCTCCGCTGCTCCACCACCTCACCCCCCCCCACGTTTTCACCCCCCCCCCACACTTTTTCGCCCCACCCCCACCTCGAAATCTTATTGAAAGTTAAAAACAAACGATTTGACATCTAAAGAGGAAAAAAGACAAAACTTAATTGCTTTATCAAGATCTTTAAATGAAACAATATATCCTGAAAAGAAAAGAAAATTAGAAAAATGATTTATTCAGAAAATTGCTACAGATTGGTTAAAACGACAAGACTGGAGGAAGTACGCATGCAACCCATTGGAGCTCTAAATTCTAAATGAATACCTAAGGCCTATTCGATTTAAGTGTAACATGGAAAAACTGTTCTATACAAAACATTGTACGTACAAGTGTACTGCCGCACAACCCACACCCGCTTCCATTCCAAACCATGCAAGTGCTCCTTGTTTGACACGTTGGTACAAACTGAAAAATAAACCAGAAAATTCAACGATCACATATATAATTTGAAGAATCATCAGCCTGAGTTTCTCTATGACTTTAGTATAAACATCGCACACTTATTTTTTAAATCCCTTATATTAACTTCACCGCCGTCTCATTCTGCGTTCGTTCGTCCCGTCCGCGACGCCCGTCCGCCCGCGGAAAAACAAAAGTCGAAAATGACCCACTTACAGTAAAGCCATCGAGCTGAAATTTGGCACACGGACCCGTCTCAACTAATAATGCATCGTATAAAAAATTCAGATCGATCGAACGTACCGTAATTAAATTAATGCATTTTTAGTTTATCTATATAAATCCCTATTTAGAAAAACAAAAGTCGAAAATGACCCACTTCCAGTGAAGCCATCGAGCTGAAATTTGGCACACGGACCCGTGTCACCTAACAATGCATCGTATCAAAATTTCAGATCGATCGAACGTACCGTAATTAAATTAATGCATTTTTAGTTTATCGATATAAATCACTATTTAGAATGTTTAGTCGTCGTCTGCTAGAGTTGAATTAGTTTTAAAGCCAAGGGAGATAATTTCGGCTTTAGCCTGTAAATGTTTCGTCACTTTTGAAAATAATCAATACCTTTAGTTATGTCTCATATATAAGGAATTTATAGTCAAAAACTTTGTTTTTGCGGGGTTGTTTATTTTATTTTTTTAGTGCAGCATTAAAACTGTAATCAAACTTCACGAGATGAAATGCCCGTTATCTTATCTTACCAAATGTTCACCACCTCAAATATTTTAAAAGCGCTCCTTCAACGACTATTCATTACGTTTGCTGAGCCTTTTCAGATGTCAGCCTCTGGGGTTAACCAATCATAAAGCCGATCGATACATTTCCGCCAATCGTGAGTTTCGAGGACGGGGGCAGAGAACTCTTGAGTTATAAATAAAATGATAAAAAGACCTATCTACTATTTATTTTGAAATTGAATTTTTGAAGAAAAATTTTTTTAACTTGAATGTATTTCTATGCTAAGATGCAATAACTGTAATTGTTATTTTATATTGTATTCTTATGTTCGCAATTAAATAGCAGGGATGTGCGGACTCTAGCAATCACTTTACATTTTACTGGATAGCGGCATGTTGTTAAATGATTAATTGACTCGTGGATTTGTGGAGTTTATTTGTTTTGTTTTTGTAACGACGACATAACTATAAAATAAAATAAAAAACCGAAATTATTTATGTGCTATTTTGAGTGCAAAAAAGATGACGTCATATGAGGACAAAATTAAATGTTTCGCTTGCAAATGTGGATATTGATTTTTAAAAGCCGATAAAGTTATATGCTGTTGGCTCTAGTTATTAATTCAACTAATTCCTTTTTTAAAAATTAGTGTGGTACTTAGTATAAAATATGTACCTTCATTTATAACTTGGCCATTATTTTTCAATCTTTAGTAATTTCTCATAAGATATTATAGTCTTGAAAATGATGCTACGATTGTCCCATTTTTTACCCAGAAAATATCACTCTTGCAATTTACAAGCAAAGACAATCATTTAAGTATAAGAACCGTAAATCAGTCTCAACGTATCTCATTAAAATATAATATCTTAATTTGGCCTCCACATAATTTTACTTCATTGACTGTTGCCCTCTGCAAAAAGTTTGCACATCCTACTCTAAAGCAGTCCATTTCCTGTTGTGCTGCATTTCCTTGTGAAGCTTAGCAGTCCTATCCTTGAGTGACAGTCTTTACCACAGCTCTTTGCACATTGGTTCTGTGTTTCCGAATCACACAATTACACAATAATGGAGATTATTTACTAAAATATTTAATGCATTAAATTCTGTAAGTATTTACATTTGTTCAAAGTAGAGGTGTACCGGAATCAGGATCCTGCCCAAGCAAATCCGCAATCCTTAAAAGCCATTTTTACAAATCCGGCTCCGGCAGGATATCACTTCATAAATCCGGGTGTCCTGTAGAGATCCAATTTATATATATTCATAATGGATCCGGCTCCGGCAAATCCAGAACCGGACATTTTTACAAATCCAGCAAAATCCGACTCCAGCCGAATTTCCAAAATTTGGATCCGGTACAGCCCTAGTTCAAAGTCACCTTGATCTGTGCAGAAATTGTTTTCAAATGATGTCATTTGAAAGTATATTATATATGGCTTTGTGGCCCAGTCTTTTTGTTGGTTCATTGTGCTGTCTGATATTATTTTGATATTTTTCTTATGGAATTGGGCAGAAGCGTAACTGGGTTTTTCGCGCCCTTGGCTAATTCATTTTTGGCGCTCTTGAGAAATAGGGAAAATACTAAATTATCCAGAATATATTGATTATTGAAGGACTAACTCTCGGCGCCCTTGGCAACTGCCCCGATGCCTAGTCATTGTTACGCCTCTGGGAATGGGTACAATAAACTGTTAAAGTTAATGATTTTTTAAAAAAAATCTAACCATAGTTAAATTTATTACGAAACATAATGTGCATAACTGTTATACATTTTTCTGAAATTTAAGAAAATGTTATTTAGTTTACCCTACGGAAATACTATCACTACATTCACTACTGGATATTTTAATTATTTTCATTGTTGGTATAAAAAAAATTGGTGACACCAAAAAGTTTTTGCACCCGCGGTGATCCCCCACCCAAAGCATTGTCCACAAATCACCAGTGATCAACCCCAGAAGGCACAAATTCTAGATAAGCAGGTTGTTAATGTTTTCAAATTTAAAAATTACAGTGTAAGTAAATTTACAAAAAATATATTTTTTAAAAAATCATTATGATTTTCTAAATCAATTGATCTAATAAATACTAGGGATGTTATCGATTAATTTAAAATTAATAGTTATTTTTGAAAAATTATCGATTAATTAATCGTTAATTTCGATTAAAGCCGAAATTAAAATTAATGGTGTCATAAGTAACATTTATTAAACGTACTTGTCGAAAATAGAAATAACACTGGAATGTCTTCTTTATATGACATCTTTTAACCAACAACGCAAACAGACAAGTGTATTGACATTACTTGGGTCAAGTGATAAGCGGGTCTTATTGACAATATAACCAGCCGAGCTGAACAATCGTTTACATAGCTTTAGATTGTCTCATTTGAAGTTTCTGATACTGTAGTGGATGTTTGGTTTGCAGGTGATATGGAAGCGAAGTGTTGGAACTATGGTAGCAATGTTCCATTTAAGCAGCGCCGCTGCGCAAATATTTTACCGACGCCACGCATGAGTTTAGAATTACCGCGCAGAAAATTCTGTAAAATTTTGCACAAAAAATGAACGTTGCGCAACTTTGCAAACGAGGTTTTTTTTAAACTTTGCACACGAAGCAACGAAGCTTAGACTTAGAGGGAAAATTGCATGGTAGATAAACGAATTCTCTTAATGGAAACAACCTTTATCAACATTTTGAACACTCGTCCGGAAATTAGTTTATATTTAGCGGCCGAAATATTTTACTTTTGGAATTCCAGTACATTTTTAAGTGGTGGGTCGATTAATCGTTAAAAAAAATTTAATCGTTAAAAATTTTTAACGATTAATCGAGAAATTAATCGTTAATTTCTGCAGCCCTAATAAATACCTTTTAAAAAAGCACAACTTGAGTTTCAAAAAAATTTCATTGACATCAGATTTTTATATTAAAAAAAAATTAAATTCTCGAAATTCACTATGATTCATTAAAAAAAAATGTTTCGTGAATAGTATTATTTTTATCGCACTTTGAACAAAAAATCTCATCAAAATGAGAAATGTTAACATTTTTAGTTTAAAGAAAGAAATATGAACACCTACCGAGACATGCACACCTATCATTACATGCAAACCTATCATTACATGCACACCTATCATTACATGCATACCTATCATTACATGCAGATCTACCATGATTTGCACACCTACTATGACATATACACTTACCATGACATGCACACCTACCATGACATGCACATCTACCATGAAATGCACACCTACTATTACACTAAGACCTACCATGACATTCACACCTAACATTACAATGCACACCTACCATGACATGCACATCTAGTGTGACATGCATGCCTACTATGACATGCACTTCTAACATGAAATGAACCACTATCATGAATGCACACCTAGCATGACATTCGCATCTAGTGTGACACACACCTATCATGACATGCACACCTACCATGACATTCACACCTACCATGACTTGCACACCTACCATGACTTGCACACCTACCATGACATGCACACCTACCATGACTTGCACACCTATCATGACATTCGCATCTAGCGTGACACACACCTACCATGACATGCACACCTACCATGACATGCACACCTACCATGACTTGCACACCTATCATGACATTCGCATCTGGCTTGACACACACCTACTATGACATGCACACCTACCATGACATGCACACCTACCATGACATGCACACCTACCATGACATGCACACCTACCATGACATGCAGACCAACCATGACATGCACACCTACCATGACATTCACACTTACTATGACATGCACACCTAACATTATATGCACACCTATCTTGAAATGCACACCTAACATGACATACGCACCTACCATGAACCCACATTTGTAGTTGTTTTGTTGAGCTGCATGGCACTTAGGGTTGTGTTTATCTATTTAAATATCAACATAATGGGAAGGCGATAAACCTCTGTTAAATATGTAACCATCAATGTGTGAAATTCGGGAATACTTTGGAATCCTTCTAGTTGTGATTTCCTGGGTGTTTAGTATACTTAGCTTATGCATAGTTACACTTATACTTCGCCAAATGTTTAAAAGAGCGCCATGAAAATGTCTTTATCGGCAACATATATAGAACAATCTTCCGTAAAAAAGGAGCGTCTGACGTAGATAAGATAAGATAAGATAAGATAAGATAAGATAAGATAACATAGCATAACATAACGTAACATAAGATAACAAAAACGTATCAAGAATTGTGAAAGAAAAGAAGGTAACGGTGCTCAATGTTCTTAACAACTAAACCCGGATGGCAAAGTTGACATCCAGCCACTTGTTGCTTCAAGTAAGATTGGACAAACATCTTTAATTGCACTTAAAGTTCAAACACCTTCTTTTTTTTTAAAATGTAAAAATCCTTGGAAATATGTGAAATATAAACCACTAGATACGCCCCGCGGCGTAGCATACGCCGCAGACATGCTCATGGATAGTGCAAAGAAAGGGAGGAAAACTACAGCACGAAGAAATCAAAACAACATGAGTGAACGTCGGTGGGGGGACCACCGACGCATTGTTGGTATCGAGACATTGGCACTGTGGTTATCTACCTGCCCACCACCCTTCCTCACCCTGGCTTGCCAACCATAAACTGTGATTGGCCGATCCTAGCAAGGGTCAGCCATGTTCACACAAAAAGGGGGAAAGAACTGGCACAAACACAAATTTTTACGAATTAAAAAAAAACGATTGTTGGTTGGTCTCAAAACATGCCTCTCTCTCCACCACCTCCGCTTGCCAACTTTAATTTGATCGTTCGACCGCAGCGAGGGTCATTTGTCATGCTTATTTGCACATACTCGCTTTTCGCTATATATATATATATATATATATATATATATATATATATATATATATATATATATATATATATAGAGAGAGAGAGAGAGAGAGAGAGAGAGGGAGAGAGAGAGAGAGAGAGAGAGGGAGAGAGAGAAATTGAGAGAGAGATTCCATACTTTTCCAACATATATTTGGACATTCTATATCAGCGGTTTTCAAACTTTATTTTTATTGTACCACTTGGTAAAAAAATCAAATTTTGGCGTACCAGATGCAGCTAAAGTCCGATATAAAAAAGCAGCAGGTGGGCACGAAGTCCCCTTGCAATTAAAGAAAACATCATACAGACATACAGTACGTTATAGGTATGGGTACTAACTAGGCCTATAAAGGTAAACTTAGACATAAAAAAGTTAATATTTTATGGAGCTCATTCTGAGTATCAATAAAAAATGAAAATAGAAATGTTAATGTGAGCTGTGAGCTTGTTTAGACGCACACAGATTTGCAATGTCAGGTTTTATGTTTGTTAATTTTAATCGCAAATCTGGTTCAAGTTCAAGCTTTGTTCTGTATTTATTTTTTATTGCAAGCATAGCTGAAAACCCAGTTTCACACAAATATGACGTGTTGAAAGGAATCAGAAACTTTAAAGCTCGATCAGAAATTAATCCATATTCATTCCTTCGCTTCAACCAGAAATCGCACAGCAAGTCTTTTTTAAATTCGTTCTTCAATTCACCATCACATGAAATCTCAACAAACTGTTCTCTTTCAAAAACTGAATAATCAGCCGGCAACACCACATCCGAAAATGGATTTCGAATCCATTCCTTATTATCCAACTGTTCAGGAAAATATGATTGAAAATTCAGTATCAGTTGAGAGCAATGCTTCTTAATGTCTTCAATCAAATTAGCATGAAGTTGCAGCTTATTCTCCATCACAAAAGACTCAAGAGAAGAAAATGAAGCTACACAAGATTTCTCAAGATCTGACCAAATGAACTGAAGCTTTTTTACTATTGCATTTATCTTATCCACAACAGTAAATGGAGTGATATTTCTTCCTTGCAAACTCGTATTCAGTTCGTTTAGTTTCCCAAAAATATCCGCCAAATATGCCAAACGCATTAACCACAATTCGTCCAAAAGTAAATGCGATGTTTCAAATTTGCTGTTCAACAGAAACATGTGTACTTCTGAGTGTAGTTCAAAAAGCCGAGTTAAAACTTTCCCTCGAGATAGCCAGCGTACTTCCGTGTGCAAAAGAAGGTTATTGTGTTCACTTCCCATTTCATTACAAATTATTGTAAACATGCGTGAGTTTAGAGCTCGAGCTTTTATGAAGTTAACTATTTTAACAGCCTGGTCTAAAACTGTTTTTAATGTGTCGGGCATGGCTTTGGATGCCAATGCTTCACGGTGGATGCTGCAGTGTGTGAAGTTGGCTCTCGGTGCAACTTGCTTAATTTGAGTAACCACTCCACCATGTTTGCCTGTCATAGCAGCTGCCCCATCAGAACAAACCCCAACACAGTTTTTCCAATTTATTTCATTGGCAACAACAAAATCATTAAATTTTTTTAATATTTCATTAGCAGTTGTCCGCTCAGCTAAAGATTCGCAGAACAAAAATTCTTCCTCAACTGCCTGTTCATGTTCATACCTAACATACGTCATCAATTGAGCAAAGTTTGCAATATCAGTACTCTCATCTAACTGAATTGCAAAGTATCTGCTTTTCTGTATCCTTTGAATGAGGATTTTCTTTACTTCACAAGCTAAATCTTGAATGCGTCTGGAAACAGTGTTATCCGACAAAGGAACATTATCAGGTTTTTTATCAGCATTCTGTCCTAACAAACAAGTTACAATATCTTTAGCAGCAGGTAATATTAGGCTCTCCCCAATAGTGTGTGGTTTCCCTGTTTGAGCAATTCGCAAACTGACCAAATAAGACGCTTCCAATGCTTGTAAGTTAATATTGGTAAATGACTTTAAACTTGTCTTACTTAGTTGCATTTCAATTTTTTTTCTTTTAAAAAATTCAAGTGGTTTATCTTTATAAAGGATATGTTTTGTATTGAAATGGCGCTGAAGCAGAGAGGGTTTCATTGAATGATTTGAAAGTTTTTCACTGCAAATGACACATTGAGGCTGGGGTTCATTTTTGTCACCACACCAAGATTAAGAATTGTAACAATAATTATAATTAGGATTATATTGTTTATAAATTTTATTTAATGCTAATTATGCACTATATGTGCTTATAAGTATAATAACTATATTACAATCTATGAGTTTATGATCTGCGCTGTAAAAAAAAATATTTGAAACGATTAGGCCTCCAATTGCGACTTCTAGTCGCAGCGACCGTAAAATCATTGTCGCAGAAAATTTACAAGAGGCGCACCAGACACAGATAAATAATTGAATTTAGTAGTTTTGCAATGGATTTCTTTAGAAATTGCGTGCCTTTATTGAATAGAATAGGTGCTGGTTGATGGTATTGGAATTGTTCGACATCAATCTGTTTACCTTTTAATATATTCAATTGTGTTGCTTCATACGACGTTACAGAATACAGACTTTTACTATAGAATTGTGACTGAACAATGCCTGTCCGTGTGTTCCATTGGAAAATAATTGGACTGGTTGCAACATTTTAATCGCTGCGATTGTTCAGTCGCATTTGTGTGCATTTGTATTTGAAACATTGTGTTCCATTTTCGCGACTGAACAATCGCACGGCTAGAAATCGCAAGTGGAGGCCTAGCCTAAACCTGGTTTGAATCATATAGCTAGTGGCTAGGCCAATATTCAAAAAGTTCTCGACCGAACAATCGTGCGACTAGAAATCGTAAGTGGAGGCCTAGCATAAGTAAATTTGGTATTTCAAACATATAGCCAGTGGCTAGGCCAATATTCAAAAATTTTGCCACGGAACCTAGAATGTATCATTCACAAACTTATTAATTATACATTTCCACATTAAAATTTAAATAAACTACGAACACCGCATAAAAGTGCCAAATCTAAAGTCAAAACTGCCAAGACTACCTCCACAGTCCACAGTATACTATTTACGTCTGTGCTACCTCTACCAGAAAACAGAATTCCTTCGCACAGTTGCCAGTTGGCACGTTTACAACCATAGATTATTTAATTGTAGAATCAACACTATAATAGGAGATATTCGTATGCAATTGTGTTGGAAGATAGATATTTTTGAGTATAAATAATAAGTATTTATGGAAGAGAATTAAAAGTTTTACAAAAAAAGCCAATTAGAATAATAGGTTACGTAGGGTCGTAGGCCTATGAATTGGCCATCGCCGCCATGTTAATGCACTACTTGGCACATCTGCATTTGATTTTTAGAAATCTGTTGCGTTTGGGAATTATTTTGCTTCAAACTATTGCCTAAATTTGTTCCAATTAAAATATTTTTGTAATTAATACTTACTAGTTAACTAATAAAAAGTTTTAAAAAATAAAATTGTAGCAATAGATACAATCAAAGAAATATGGTCACAATTTAAATTGTTTTCAAAATTTTTCGCGTACCACAGTTTGAAAACCGCTCTTCTATATAATGCATAATGCTAGATTTCACAATCAGCGGGAAAGAGATTATTTATCTAATTCCTTAACGCAATTTACTGCAAAGATTTTCTATCAATGAAATTTTAACTTTACCCTCGCCTATTTAAAATTCTTGCCCTTTTGGCTTCAGAATCAACATAAGGAAACTGAAGGGAAAATACAAACTTTTATTTTTTCTTTGTATATGGGGGGAAATGGAAATCATTGGCTGAGCCCCGAACCTTTTGAAGATTGAGTCCAAAGATGTTGGAGCCAAAATCCAGGTGTACTGGCATCACAGTACTCAGGATCCGCTGGCCGCTTCTTGCACTTGGATGGCTGTACACGTGTCAACACGGAAGGAAATTACTGACAGTTAACTCCCCTTGTAGCAACATTTCCTCATTGTTTTATGAATTAACTCCCCCTAGCTGGCCTTGGCCCTGCGTCATGGCACCTCTCCGAGATTTCATTTTGTTTGTTTTTGTAGATAGAAAAATTCCATGATGACTGCTATTTTTTTTTAATGTTTTTTTTTCAAATTAAGAATTTCTATGTCGACTCCATTTTCCATTTTCTAACAATGAGGGCCGCCCCACCCACCCACTCCCACCACGCACCCACCAAAGATACGTACACATAAAATAGTACAAAATAGTTTGCATAAAAATTTAGGTGAACTCGCGAAAATTGAAAGCCACGAAAATCTTTCAACAGAGAGAGTCGGGTTCTTCAGCACCAACTGAATGAGTTAGAGCAGGGGCGGATGAAGACTGCACGGGGCCCCTGGCAGAAATTCAAAATGGAGCCCTATCCAGCCAGCGGCCCTTTAAATATAATTATTGATAGCAGCTAATATAAGACCGTAGCTTGTAACTAAATAGTCCATTGTTTCCTTGCTCATACGTTGTGTGTACTACTAGATCGGCCTTCCCAGTCAGAAATATTATTCATGAAATAAAACAAACCCGTAAAAACAAAGTTTTTGACTATAAATCCCTTATATATGAGACATGACTAACAGTATTGATTATTTTCAAACATTTACAGACTGACACCGAGTGATGTCCCTTGTCCTTAATAAATGGGGGTGGGATGTGAGGGGGTGTCGGCACGACGGTCGGCGTCAACTCAAACTCACGTGGAAGTGGAAGAAAAAAACAATAACAAACAATGAATTTGAATTACATACCTCATATAAGGATAAACTAAAAATGCATAAATTTAATTACGATACGATCGATCGATCTGAAATTTTGATACGATGCATTGTTAGGTGAGTCGGGTCCGTGTGCCAAATTTCAGCTCGATCGGATCACTGGAAGTGGGTCATTTTCGACTTTTCTTTTTCCGCCCGCCCAGCCCATGAGATGATGAGATGATGAGACGGCCGCGAAGTTAATATAAGGGATTTAAAAACCGAACACGAAGAAATAACTGTTTGCTTGTATCCTAAAATTGAGTGTAAAAAGACAATTTAAAAAAAAACAAATGAAAAAAAATATATATGAACCCAAACTGTGAATCGATCCCGACATCGCTTGCAGCACAAGCCTACACACTTCCACCAGAACAGGAGAGCTTTACGGAAGTTGTAAATTGAAAAAAAATATATAAACAATATTCTTTAATATTTTCCCTTATTGAGCCTATCAAATCAGGTTTTTCGATTACTAAGACTATCGGGTCCGAATAGCGAACATATAAATTTTAATAGATAAGATTTTATTAATTTATTTAATTTATGGAGTTTTCAGGGATTCATGTAAACATTTGTCCACCTTTTTTAAAAATAAAATATACTAACTTTGGGACCCCTAAATCATCGGGGGCTCCTGTTATTGAGTCATGCGCGGACTCAATAAATCAATATCATCTATTATAATCTCTAAGCCTGGTGAAGTTATTTTGACATACGAAACATTTTATAAATGACACACAGAGAAGTTTTAGGATCGGTCCGGTAACTAAATCAAAATATTTGAACCCTCGACATTTGACAGAAGTCTGCGAGCTAATCTTGGGTCCTTTGGTATTTCTTTTATAGGTAAAATATTAAAGGAATCTACAATTTACAGATAAAAACATTTCAAAATTCAAAGTTGAAGTTCAATTTTTATATTGTAAGAAGCACAAGTGAAATAAAGATCACACACACTAGAGCGCGCACACACACATAACACATAGACACACATACACACACACAAATAATATAGAGAGTGGCAAAAAATGAACTTTAATAAAATAATGTAAACACATGCTTTCAAAATACCATCATACAGACACAAGCCTTTCATCTCTATATTTTTTTCCCCTTTCATTTAAAAAACAACATTTTACCTATCTAATAATGATCCCAACATTCTAGAAACCACTTATCGTATACATTATTTATCGAAACCGATCATTAAGCCATCTCGCTGGAATGTTTTATGTTGGATATAGCACGTTCCATCCTTTTAATAAAAATCTTCATAAAAAGCACTCAATTTTTTTTAAATATCCACACAAAAAAAACGTTACAGCTTTATCAACCGTTCTCTCGCACTCCTTCGTCGCTTCAAAATGACTTTTGATGGCCTTGTAAACTCATTTAAATTATTATTCCATATCCACGCTTTTATTTTTCTTCGCGTTTCTCGTCCGGAGAAAATAGCTATTTCCGTGGCTGGTAAACATGCAGTAAACCCGAGTGAGCACGCGTTGCCCGGGGCAGAGGCGAGGCTCTGATAGTGAGAGAGAAAGAAAAAAAACAAGTTCAGGACTGTCCATAGGGACGAGCAGAACATGGCGGCAAGTGGCTCCGATTTCCTGGTCCCCCACCAAAAGATTGTGTGCCAACGATAGGGCCTCACAGGCCGCGTATTCCATTAACACGTCATTAACGCGCTAAACGTTGGCTCCGCGCGGTGCTCGTAACATCGGGAAATTCCGACAGGAGCCCCACAGAGTTTTTACATCGGTGTGTACAAGTCCTAAAGCTGTCACCACGAGAGGGCTGCTGAACGAATCACCGCGAGAGTTGCCGAGGGTCGTTTTATGGCGGTCTCATTGAAAGCTCGCGAGGGATGCGCGGGGTTCGCACTTCACAGTTTAACAGCACCGACTCTCACCTACAAGTCGAGTTGTGTGATGTTCAACAAAAAAAAGTTAAAAAACATATTTGTAGATGAGTGTACTGCCTCAACAACCCCATCTCTGAATCCTTTGAAGCATACTAAATATTTTCTTTAGTCAAATATGAATATATCCTTGAATACATTAGTTTACTTTGCCCTTGCATCGTTTCTTTAAATGGAGGATTTCTACGACTTTAATTCAAGGTATTTTAGGATTGTATCATTCATAATTAAAATGAAAAAAAAGTGTTATATTTAAGACAGGTGACGAAAGTTACGATGAAGCCATTGCTCAATTTCACGGGGACACAGATGTTAGTGGAGTCAAAGCTCGGCCTCAACATTAACATAAATTACAGCACATGTGTCCATTTCTGAAACTACAGAAGTTTGTTGTTTTATTTAAACGAAAGAAATAAAAAAATAATAAAAAATCACCGTATATTCCCGCGTATAAGACGACTTTTTAACCACTTAAAATCTTCTGAAAAGTCCGAGGTCTTCTTATACGACGGGTATCGTCCTATACTGGTATCGTAAAAAGGTTCCACGAATGTCATTGATGTACTTATACGACGGGTATCGTCCTATACTGGTATCGTAAAAAGGTTCCACGAATGTCATTGATGTACTTATACGACGGGTATCGTCCTATACTGGTATCGTAAAAAGGTTCCACGAATGTCATTGATGTACTTATACGACGGGTATCGTCCTATACTGGTATCGTAAAAAGGTTCCACGAATGTCATTGATGTACTTATACGACGGGTATCGTCCTATACTGGTATCGTAAAAAGGTTCCACGAATGTCATTGATGTACTTATGTTATCAGAAAACGAACAGGAAGATTTTGAAGGCATTTGAATTAAAATTACGATACTGAAAGCAAATCTGATGTTTTTAATTGCTATTTGGTGTGTTTTAGAAGAGGTATGGTCGTATGTGGCGAAAATAACTTTAAACTTGTATTTTAACAGGAAAAGGTAGTCTTACACGTCCAATCATCTCATACGCTGGAATATACAGTAGTTAATTTTGTAAAGAAGAGCGCGGTGGTCGAGTGACAGCGCGCTCGGCTGTCGTACCGAGAGTCACAGTTTGGAGTCTCGGTGAAGGAAGGGTCATATTCCCGAGAACATGGGGCGTCACTGAGTTCACCCAGCTCCAGATGAAACCATTTGGCACGAGAAGACTCGGGGGAGGTGTGTGGAGTAAGCAGGGGCGGATTAAGACTGCACGGGGCTGCAGTTCAAACTGGGGCCCTATCCAGCCAGCGTTCCTTTAAAAAAATGATTGCTAGCAGCTAATATAGGACTGTAACTTGAAACTAAATAGTCCATTGGTTCCTTGCTCATGCTTTGTCTGTACTACGGGATCGGCCTTCCCAGCCAAAAAGAGTATTCATGAAAAAACCGAACACGAAGAAATATCTGTTTGCTAGTATCCTAAAATTGAGTGTAAAAAGACAAATTTTAAAAAAAAATTCCACCAGTGGGAGTTGATCCCTACGTCGCTTGCACCACAAGCCTACACACTTCCATACGACCAGGAGAGTTTGACAGAAGTTGTAAATTAAAAAAATATAAACAATATTCTTTAATATTTTCCATTATTGAGCCTATCAAATCAGGTTTTTCTATTACTAATACTATCGGGTCCGAATAGCGATCAGATAAATTTTAATAAGATTTTGTTAATTTTTTTAATTTATGATATTTTCAGGGATTCATGCAACCATTTGTCCACCTTTATTATTAAAAATTCTACGTTTGGGGGCCCCTAAATCATCGGGGGAACCTGGCTTTAGCCCGTTCAGCCCCCCTCTTAATCCGCTATTTGGAGTAAGAAATGAGGGGGTGACACCAAGATCTACCGCACTGACTGACACCAACCCTAGTGACTCCTCTAGAGCTGGCTGTGTTAACACCATGATCTACCGCACTGACTGACACCAACCCTAGTGACTCCTCTAGAGCTGGCTGTGTTAACACCATGATCTACCGCACTGACTGACACCAACCCTAGTGACTCCTCTAGAGCTGGCTGTGTTAACACCATGATCTACCGCACTGACTGACATCAACCCTAGTGACTCCTCTAGAGCTGGCTGTGTTAACACCATGATCTACCACACTGACTGACACCAACCCTAGTGACTCCTCTAGAGCTGGCTGTGTTAATTTGGTTTTAATTGTATAGTTATAGCCCTCAGTCTCTTTATTTTTAAAAAAAATGATGTTGTAAACTTTTTAGTTACTTTAAATTTATGTTAAAGTGGTCTTAAAATTTTACTTCTAGCTAAGTTTGCGTCTGGGTGATTATTGGCCGCAAAAAAAATTGGATCGATTTTTAACCCACTTCCCCGTATGCTAGCGACATGAAATTTTGCAGGCAGACTCGTGGCGACGATAAAAATGATCTGTCAAAATTTCAAATCGATCGAAAGTAATGTAATTAATTTAATGGATTTTTATATATTTTCTCTATGTATCTCTATGTAGCATGTTAATTTTTGTGCGGTGCGGATTATATTGAACAACCTTTTTAATACTTTCCTGTCGCGCGGTGCGTATAATATTGAACATACTTTTTTTAAAATATATTCCCGATATGTGAATGTTTATCCTACTCCAGTGATGGCGAACCTTTTTTGGGTTCGCGTGCCCAAAATTCCATTAAAACCTATTTATATATAGCAAAGAATCAACACGAAGTGTCAGCAAAGTGATTTTATTAAGGAAATAATAATTTTGTTTCGTGCATGCTGATGAGGCTCTGCGACCCGTCTGTGGCACGCGTGGCATAGGTTCGCCATCACTGTCCTGGTCCATCGCGAGGTGCGCATTATATTAAACATGTTTTTATAACCCTTTTCCCGTGATCAAATCGAGTTGAAATTTAGCAGGCAGATTGTAGTAGGTTTTTTTTTACTATACTATTAATCTTTTATATATGAGACGTAACTAAAATTTTGGATTTTTGGATTGTCTTGTGATGCGTATTATAAGGAACATACTTTTAGTTAAGTCTCGTACATAAAGGATTTATAGTCAAAAACTTGGTTTTGTACGTTTTTTTTTCTTATAATATATTTGCATTTCTTTTAAACATTGTAAATTTGACCTAGAGAAACGGTAAATATCCTCAATTAGTTTAATTATATCATTCCTGCTTTTTTAACCAATAAGATTTCCTCGCGGGATTTAAAATTTCAAACCTTAACACGTCACATTGATCAAATTAACTGAAATGCTCATATCTCTACTGTTTTCATAACTGTTAGCTTAGTATCAAGTTTGGAGTAGGGTTTGTGCGAGGTTGAAAGCAGTTATTTCAATGTATATGTATTCTTGAATTCAAGATATAAAACTATTTCCTGCTATACCGGGTTCAGCGTCTAAATTAATATGATGCTAATCTGAACATAATTCAATTTTTAAAAAAACAAAACTATCAATAACTTTTAAGCGTGACACTTTATCATTATTTTTTGTTTAATTTATCTGGAATCAGATTAATTGGCCCATGTGTCTCTGTGAGTATCCACACAAAGTATATTTTAATAAGATAAAATTTACACAGTTTTTTTTTAAATATTTTTTTTAAAGAAATGTATTTTAGGGGCGTTTCCCAATTACAGTTTGGCACCGTCGACCAATGAATGGTCGTCCTGTCATCACGTGATAATTCAGCCACTGGGTGCCTGTGACGGCTCCCAATTTACGCGCCATTACCCTCAATGTCAGCGTAGAGACTTTCTCATTTTTCATTTCAGGAGGAAACCTTTCTTGAGGGAGGGGGGCGCTAGTTGAAACCACGTGGTGCTGCCAGGATCAGTTTCCGCTTCTCTTCTCACAATAGACTGACGTATGGCGTCTTAAATACAGGACAATCATTTCAAGGTGAAGCAAAATGTATCGCACTTATCTTCGTATCTTATCTTATCCATTACAGACACTCGTTCTACACGGAAGAGTATTGCGTCTTACGCTTATCCGTGGTCTATGTTTAATACTTGGATTTTTAAAATAATTTTTAAACGTTGATAGCGTGTTGGTTTTCCTTGTTTGATATGGTAACCAATTCCACGCCCGTATTCCAGACGGGAAGAAAGAGAATTGGTGTGTGTTTCTTGTAGTCAAAGTGTGGCTTTTAACATTTTTGAAAACTTTTTTCGATGAAATGAGCAAACCCAAAAATGTTTGTTTAGATCAGGGGCGGCCAGATCTGTAGTAACTGAGAGACATTTTGAAATATACAAAAAAATTGAGAGCCGAATTGAAGCACTATGGGTCTTAAACCTGGCTTGAAAATCTTCCAGTAATCCCTGTAACATATATTTTGTAATTGTACGCGAGCCGCAACGTGAACACAGAAGAGCCGCAGTTTGGCCACCGTTGGTTTAGATAGTTAAAATTTTTGATAGTTATGTTTTCCCCAAAGATAAGTTGGTCAGGATGGCGTGAATCCAATGAGCTATGACTTCACCGTGAGATAAAGATGTACAGTTTGATGCTGCATGCATGCGGAGCTCTCAACAGCAAGAGAAGTCTGTATCGATTAGACAAATGATACTAGCATCAAATAAACAATATTAAAGCCCAAGTCACTCACTATCTGTCTCCGTAACGCCGAGGGACATAGTACAACAGTCCATAGCAGTTAAAAAAAGAAAGGTATCATAATCAGCATATTTTAAAAAAAAATTAAATAAAGATGTAAAATCATAATCATTTTGGTTTCGAGATTAGCAGAGCGTTTGGTGTTTCTCGCCGTAAAATATTATATGACGTCTATTACCCAAACCATAAATAAAATAACAGTCCAAGTCACTCACTGGATATGGAACGCTGAGGAACAATGTACGACGGTCCATAGCATTTAAAAAATCGTGTGGTGTTTATCACTGTAAAAAATATTATATGACGTCATTGTTTGAGCGTATATTTTAAAATACAAGGTGTGCATCGAGAGCTGCGCAAAATGATTATAAATTAAAGATTCTGGCAGTAAAAAGATAGTATATGACGTCATTCTTTTAGCTCATATTTTAATTTTGGAAAAGGGAACGATGTAAAAAGAGGATTTGATGATGGTTAATTATAAAATACTCTGTGTACATTCCAGGAAGTTTAATATTTCGTATTTATTAAACAAGGATAAGTTACTTGGGCTTTTGACCAAAAAAAAGTAGTTGCGGTAGGCGCCCTACAACCCCTATTATAAAATACTTTGTGTACATTTCAGAAAATAATATTTCGTATTTATCAAACTAGGACAAGTTAGTTGGGCTTTTTAAAAAGAGTTGTAGGCGCCCTAAAAAAATGGGCGCCGTAGGCGCCACGGCGCCCCATCACAACCTAGTTATAAAATACTTTGTGTGCATTTCACGAAGCTTAATATTTCGTATTAATCAAACAAGGATAAGTTACGTGGGCTTTTGAAAAAGCCGTAGGCGCCCTACAACCCCTAGTAAGAATAATAATAATAATAATAATTTGATAATTTTTATAGCGCTGTACGCCAGCAAGCAGCTTGGATCACAGTTCTTCACATACAAATAGTTGTACATACATAATAATCAATGCAAATATGTTAATATGAAATTGATATTAAATGTAAGATAATGAATAAACTAAGAGTTCAAAGTTATATATTTGCAATGTAATCATGTTTATCAAGAAATAGCCATGTTTAGATTAATCAGCATACTCAACAAATGTTTAGGTAAAGTGTCAGACATTCAAACTAACGCAACTATTAAAAGAACATAAAATTTCCGATGTCTTCTAAAAGCGATTGTGATGTGCAAACCTTTACTTTGCCTGCAGGAAATTTAAATGTTAATTTTAAGGTGGAAAAAAACTTCGATGCAACAACAAATGTTAGGTTATTAGTAATTTTGAAGCGGTGTTAAAAAAAATCGTGCGTTGGCGTAATAATGTTAGCGGATTTCGGCACTACAGTGGTACCTCGGGTTACGAAAACAAAACTTTGAAGTTTTTGTCTCGGGTAACGAAGTGGATCTTATTACGAAAAATACGAGAGAGAAAGATGTGTGTGTGGGGGGGGGGACGGGGAGGTGGGAGAGAAAAAGAGAAAGCAAGCTTTAACTTATACGGTACAGTGCACATACAAAAACTGTACAAAATACTAACATCCCTTGACACAAGCCTAGCAGCCTCGTTGTGCAAGCATGTATGTACAGCCTTCATTTCTTTGGCCTAACTACAAAGCAATAAACGATTTCTTAGTTTCTTAGAAGATTACAGTAATTTCCCTTGATTGTTTTCTTTTTTTTTAAAGCTATACAATTTTTCTTAAACTTACAAATAGTTTTTCATTGTTTTCTTAATTTTCAATTAACCAGTTAAGTACACGTATTCTTTGCGCTTAGTTACGTAAGCGACCAGATGTTGATACAATATCAATATTCTTTCATCTTGAAACGGACTGTCATTATGTCAATGATTTTAATGTTTCGGATTAAGAACGTTTCGTGTTACGAACCCAAAGCTGGAAAGACTTTAATTCGTAACTCGAGATACGAATGTAATTGAAACTTTATAACTAAAGTGCGTTTCTTAAATGCATATTTTATCAAGTAAAGTAAGTACATTAATTAATTTTTTTTGTTGGATGAGAGGAGTACAATTTACTCGCCATTGTTTTGCGGACAACCTCTGGTAAAGTGATCATTACGTTAATATCTAGAAAAGAGCTTTAAAAATATATATTAAGTTTCCGTGACAGAATCTGTGCAGTGGTGGTTTTTTACTAGTCTTATATTAACTTGCTTTGTAAGTTTAATCCGAGCCTTCCCACTATTTGTTGATATTTTTTTCACGTGCCGAGTTCATGCGTTGACGCCGACCGTCACTGTTTACACCCCCAACCGCCCCTGCGCCCAGTTTTCAAACCAGGGGAGATAATTGTGTTTCAGTCTGTAAATGTTGCGCGTAAACATAATCACTACTTTTAGTTATGTCTCATATATAAGGGATATATAGTCAAAAGGTAAGCTGGCTTACTTACTGTAAAATGCGTAGACTGAAAAGTAGAAAATTAGTGCATTTTTAATATAAGACTAGTTTTTAAAAAAGTGTTTTTAATGTTGATTATTTAACTCTGCCTCCCAAGAGCGCCGCACGCCATCCGCACCACACACATCGCTACGTCATCGCGTCCTAAATTAATCATAGTGACAAACTCGGGGCAGATAACCATATTTCTAGGGGGCCTTACAGTCGTCTCCCCTTTGGTAATGAGGCGCACCAAAGCCGCGAACAAGCGCGCGATAACGACGTTTTAATGATACGTGGTGGCATCCAATTATTCGGAGCATCTCTGGTGGTTACTATAGACTACTATAGAGGTTGATGAGCTACTTGCTTGAGTCTGTCAGTCGCTATTATATTACGATATCAATAATCTTAAAGCCAACATTCAATAATCGCATTCGTCATACCCAAACCTAAAAATCTCAATCAATTTTTAAATTTATTTTCTAAGCATGCATTTTCAAAGAATGCATATGTTGTTTTAACATCTTTAAAAGACATTCTTTCTAGTTTCAACATTAAGAATTGATTTAGTTTTCCGTATTCAACGCAGCAATGCACCCAAGGGGTTTAACTCAATAAATTGTGTTAATGTCAAGAAAACTGTACATACAAGACTAGACGTAGACGTAAACCAGGGATAAGCGTAAGACGCAAAAATCACCTGTAAAGAAGGGGCGTCTGTGATCATTAAAAAAGATGACATAAGACAAGATAAGATAAGAAAAGATAAGACAAAATAAGATAAAAATAAGATCGAAAAAATAAGATAAGATAAGATAAGATAAGATAAGTATAAGCTAAACGTGGTCGATACCCATGTTTTAATAGTTTAGAGTCGGGAGAAAAAAGTTTTTTAAAAAGAGAGTCTATTTGTGAATTGCTTTAGTTTCTGATCAGAGCTGTTTGTAGTATAATATAACGCAATATTTCTCCAAGGCTTTTGCAGCTGCAGCAGAAAATGAAGGACATTAGAACTTAACAAAACTACTAAAATAGATCTACTCTTCTTTACACTCCCACTTCTCTTGCATATTAAACATTTTTTGAAATTCTTAAGGCCCTTTAGATTTGACATAGATGCAAGAAGGCCTATTTGAAATGTGTAACGTTAAATTATCTGTCAGATGGTACAGTAACTCTGCAACGGTGTCTTGGTACATACAGTTTACAAAATTTAACAAAATAATAAAAAAGTTAAGGTCCTCTAGTGCAGTATAATGTTTAGTAGTAATCAAGTATTTTTCTCTCCATTTCTGTCGAAAGGTCCTTCAGTGCTACAGACCTCGTAGGTGTAAAGTTAAACAAGTGAACTGAGGGTGGAAAAAGTGTCAGGCTCAAGAGAAGCCAGGCTCAAAACTTCTTTTTTCTCTGTACAAATTATTTACAGTCCGGCTCGAGCTGAAATCTCTTCCCCCCGTTACCTGTTTAATGTCTCGTGACAAGAAATCTGACACACGCCTCTCAGGATTGGAATGCTAACAGGCGCTGTGGTAGCAGCAATCACTGCTGTCGTCGCAGTGGTGCACTCTTTGCCAGGGATCTCACAGCGTCGTGGGGTCGGACACCTACATTAATAATATATTGTTACTCAACCTCGAAGAACCCGTCTCATCAATACACTATCATTGGCCTAGCCGGTCTTATAGAACTTTTGATTGGTCTAGCCTTTCTCAGAGATCTTTTGATTGGTCTAGCCTTTCTCGGGAGATCTTTTGAATGGTCTAGCTTGTCTCATAGAACTTGTATTTAGTATAGCCTTTCTCATTTAACTTTTGAGTGGTCTAGCCTGTCTCGGAGATCTTTTGATTTGTCTAGCCTGTCTCAGAGATCTTTTGATTGGTCTAGCTTGTCTCATAGAACTTTTATTTAGTCTAGCCTTTCTCATTTAACTTTTGAGTGGTCTAGCCTGTCTCGGAGATCTTTTGATTTGTCTAGCCTGTCTCAGAGAAACAAAGCAGTCTAAGTTTTTCTGAACTTACAATGACACTCTGGCCAAAAAACGATGCAGCCATACATATGTTGCTTGATATATATTTGGCATTCAGTTATACACATTATAATCACAAACAATCAGAAGTCAAATTGAAAAGATGTATTAAATTTAATTATTACTTTATTACTTAGGACTATTGGTCCAGATGAATTGCCAGCAAGGCTACTAAAATAGCTAGATAATGGGCTGTCCCAAATCCTTGTAATACTTGGTCAAGCCTCTCTCAGAA
The DNA here is from genome assembly GCA_944989445.1 of Ampullaceana balthica. Classification (NCBI taxonomy): domain Eukaryota; kingdom Metazoa; phylum Mollusca; class Gastropoda; family Lymnaeidae; genus Ampullaceana; species Ampullaceana balthica. The sequence continues at coordinate 438,591 of CALYLW010000378.1, read as the reverse complement.
TAAAGTGCTCCAGGATTGGAAGCTAGCTAATAAGACTCGGCTTTTCAAAAATGGAGATAAAATAGACCATGATAATTATAGACCTGTTTCACTGACTAGTATTACTTGTAAATTACTAGAACACACAATATCGTGACCCGTCAAAACGGCCCCTGTCAAAACGGCCCGGCCAAAGCGGCCCCGGCCGAAATGGCTCCAGACAAATCGGCCCTGGTCAAACGGCCCCGGTCAAAACGGCCCCAGATAAAATGTTTACATTGATTTAAAAAAACAATTTAATCATTTTCACCTTTTGTCAAATTTTTCACCTATTAGAAAGTGGTCAAATTGTAAAATTATTTCTTGAGATGCTATTATAGTATTTTTCTCAGCAAACCAACCATTATGACTTTGTACTATATAGAGTAACTGTTGTTAAATTGTTTCTTGTGCTGTTATTATTATTGTTCCTTGTGAACTAAACATGACACTGAATCGGTGAGTGAAAATGCTAATATAATACTTGATTGTATTTTTATTCCATTTAACATCTATTATTCTAGGGCCGTTTTGACGGGGGAAGTTTTGACCGGGGCCGTTATGTCGGGGCCCATTTGTCGGGGCCGTTTTGTCCGGGGCCGTGTTGTCGGTTTACCCGATAATATATATAGTATAATAATTAATCACCTAGATCAACGGTGGCCAAAGTGCGGCTCACGAGCCGCATGCGGCTCTTCCGTGTTCACATTGTGGCTCGCGTAAAATTTATGAAAGATTAAAGATATGTTAGGATAACTGTAATATTTCCCAGCCAGGTTTAATGACTCATCGTGCTTCAGTGCGGCTCTCAACAATTTTTTAAATATGTTAAAGGGGCTCTCTACAGGTCTGGCCACCCCTGACCTAGATACACGTCTACATCAACACGCTTTAAAAAATAGATCATGTGAAGCACAATTAATTTGTCTAATAGATGATCAGTCAAAAGGGATAGATACTTATAATCAAATAGATACAATATTACTAGACTTTTCTAAAGAATTAGATAAAGTCCACCACTCTAGTTTACTAAATAAAAATAAAAAACTTCTTTACCGGTACTTTGGGCTCTATGGTCCCATACATAATTGGATCCAAGATTTCCTATTAGGTAGAAAACAAACTGTAATAATTAATAGTATCTTAATCAGCACTAATAAAGGTAAGCTAACATCTAAGGAGTTCCACAAGGGACTGTGCTATTCCCTCTTCTATTTCTAATTTATATAAATAATGCTTTCACCAACAGAATCGCATCAAGAACAAAGTTAAGTTATTTCCTTATATATAATTAATTCTCTACGTCACCCAACCATGCGGGACACCACGCACGCACGCCGACTCTCTAACCCTCCTACCGTCCCCTTCACCAAAGCGAGTATGTGCAAAAGAGCATGACGAATAATACTCGCTGGGGTCGACCAATGTCTCGAGACCAACAATGGTCCTTGCGTTCACTTGCATTGTTCCTTCACAGAATAACGTGAGATTCGCAGTGTACTGGTTATCACCTCCGCCTTATACGGAGAAGGTCCTGGGTTCAAGCCCCCGCGAAAACATTTGTTTTTTATTAATTTTTAAAAATGTCTGTTTGTGCCCGTTCTTTTACCCCTTTATTACCAACATGGCTGACCCTCGCTAGGGTCGGCCAATCACAGTTTATGGTTGGCAAGCTAATGTGGTAAAGGGTGGTGGGCAGATAGATAACCACAGTGCGAATGTCTAGAAACCAACAATAAGTCCGCAGTTCCACTACCCAACCGACGTTCACTCGCGTTGTTTTGATTTCTTCGTGCTGTAGTTTGTGTCCGTTCTTTCTCAACTTTCTTTGCACTCTCCATGAGCAAGTCTGCGGCGTATAGTACGCCGCGGGTCGTCTAGTGTTGGTATTATAATCTATTAAATCAGAACAAGAAAGCAAAATCTTACAAAAAGACCTAGATAAATTAATAGAATGGGAAACTAATTGGAGTACGTCTTTCCATACAGACAAATTACAACATTTAAGAGTAACAAAACAAAAATAAACAAATAAATGCAACATTTTTCTTTCATGGAAAATAACTAATCCAAACATAAGATGCAAAATATTAAGGAGCAATGATAAATGAGAAAATATTATGGAATCTACATTTCGATGAAGTAATTTAAAAATCCAACACACTTTTCTTATTCCGTATGCAAAAACAAACACATAAGGATTCTCGTTCTTCCCGTCTTGCATTTGGGCGTGGAATGGGTTGCCTGATCAAACTAGGCAAACAAACTCACCATCAACATTTTAAACTCTAATAAGAATGCAGGATAAGACATAAACCACGGATAAGCGTAGGGCGCAATCATCTTCTGTTGAGAAGGAGAGTCTGTAATAACATTACATGTTGAATTTCAGCTCCGATTTTCGGTATGTTCCTGGATGTCTAACGACTCATACTGTAAAGTTAAAGCATGTGTACAATTAGGCGTACCTTCTTATACGCACAACCAGGTATCAATTCTGCAATCTTTCTCCAGAAACCTTGTAACACGAGTTTACACTTAGGCTGACTGCGTTCACCTCTTGTTTAGATAGCACATCTTAGCTGCCCTCAAACCTATCGTGGTCCATGTTTCTGGCAGACGAATTGGAACTGGTCTGAACTTTAATTTGGTTTCAAAGTCGGTTTGTGTCATTTTAAATGGAGTTAATTGAAAACTCAAAGTATTTTTGAGCAAGTGAAATTTGGTAACTGGCATTATATTTTGATATGCACTATGACATTTAATGAGGAAACTCATCGCATTTTCATACAATGTTTCATCAGTTCTAACAGTCGTACAGAGTTAAACAATTTTATCATTAATTATACAACATTCAAAGAGGTTATTTATTTTATTGGTAATTCAATGCATATAATAATTTTGAGTAATATTTAAAGAATAATATTGGAATATTACATTAGAGTTCGTTTATTCAGTAATATTTAAAAAGTAATATTGGAACATTACATTAGAGTTCGTTTATTGAGTAATATTTAAAAAGTAATATTGGAATATTACATTAGAGTTCGTTTATTCAGTAATATTTAAAAAGTAATATTGGAACATTACATTAGAGTTCGTTTATTGAGTAATATTTAAAAAGTAATATTAGAACATTACATTAGAGTTCGTTTGTTGCGGAGGTTTAAAGGCGCCATACCCTCAAACAATCTCAAAAAGATATTTTGTTGATTTACTGAAGGGTGTTTGTATTTAAAGAATATCACATTAAATTCTGAGAGGAAACATTGAAATTTTTTGTATCACTTGTAGCTTATGTTGTTTGTAAATGTTAAAATGGAATATAGCACAAAAATCACGGTATATGAAACTAAGTAACTAAAAGAAAATATATTTCATAGATAAAAAGTTTTATTTTAAATAAATCAATGTATAAATTTCAAGTGTATATACTTAAGACGGATTCAACAAACAGGAATAAAGCTTAGAAAGAATCGGCAATATAGTGCAATGAGTATATACCAAGTAGACAGCAAAATGTTTTAAGAAAATTCTGATGTACGAAAATATGAATTCACCCCACAGCGCAATTGAAGATAAGATCAAAGAATAACTAAATCATGAGTCCACGTGATCATGTTTACATGTTGTTTAACTTTTAAATTGACTCGTTCTTTGTGATCAGATTCATAGACCTTATAATACCGTGTTACATACACTGTTGTATTGTGTGTGCAAAATGCGCTATTTTAAGGGCAGCGCTTCTTCGTTATTTTAAGGCGAGCGCACATCCTGGCTCCAAGGAATAGTGACTGGATTTTCAAACGTTTATGTGGTATAAAGTGGATAATTATATAAGATGATATCTAAACACCACATCTAATTACAGAACACATCACGTTCAAGTAAGGATCAAAATACTGAAGCAAATGCGAAGGAAGAAAAATAATTTGCCGGAACTAATGTATAAATATATTTTTATAATTATCCGTCGCTTTAAGAGTTTTATTAAATTTTCTCTGACGTTAAAATTGACCAGATCTAACCAAGAAAAATATTTTCCCAAGACACTGGCATCTTATCTGGTAAAAAACACTAATGGCGCCTTGAAATATGTCGAGATTTGGTGGGGGATCAACTTGTAACAATCAACCTGGGGAAACATTAGCCCAGGGAAGCTTTCGTTTCAATGTAAGGTGTATTTAATGTCTAGCCTGATTAGCCCTGGTCCTACGTTATGTATTGCGTGAAGGAGTCATCAATGGGGGGAAAATACGATGCCTAATTTTTTTAATGGTGGGGAAAAAAACAACTTTCAATTTTATGTTAAAAATAGACACATTTGTATGTTTTGGGGAAAGTGCATATGTATTCTAATTTAGCCTTGAGCTCGTGTTTAGCTTGTAGTGGTATCGCCGCAACGGCAAATATTTCTACCACAATACACCGACGCAAGTTTTGAATTAGAAAAAATTGTAAGATTCAAATTGATTAATTACTAACAAATCGGACTTAAGATTTTTAACGTTAGCGAAATTCATTTTATCGTGAACAGTGAGAAAGGTTGTTAAACGTAGCTTGAAAATGTCCTGGAAATACCAGAAAATTGGCTTTTATTTACTCATAAATAAAAAGATAGAACTTTTTTTCTTTTCAAAGTTCGTGTATCATGCCGCCTGAGATACCACGCGATAATCAAGATGAAAGACAAGTGGGCGGTGGCTAATCGCAAAGACGTGTCTTAGGGTAAACTAAAAACAAGGAGAGACGAATTACGAGATAGTGGGGGCAAAAAAGCGACGAGATAAAATTTTGTTTGAAACACAACCAAACACTCGCCGCTCATGTGCTCCGCAATCAGGGTGTAGAGAAAATCATAATCAAAGCACGCAAATATCGCGCGCGTGTTTAAAATTACTTCCGTTTGTGTTTCAGAAGAGATATGCAATTTTGTATGGGGTTATTGTGTGTAGGTTGTCTTAGAACAGAGCAGACCCCAAGCTGAAACCCGCAGCACATGCGGTAGATCAAGGAACTCTCATGGGTTGGAAGTTTATTATTCGTCCACGGCTCGTGACGAGTTCCGTTTCGCTGCCGATGAAATGCGACGTCACAACATGGCTGCCGCAGATAGCGGCTTGCAGAGGGAAGAAGCGCGCGATGAAATGAGTGGCATACAGCGTAACAAATTAAGGGAAGTAGGTACACACCCAAGGGATTATGTATATGAGAGAAGGAAAAGCGGGCGGGGGCGAGTATGTATATGCTGAGCGGGGATTGACAGATTAGAAACGCGGAAATGGTAAGAACTCGTAGCTTCAGAGATTTCATAGACAAAACATGTCTCTTGATATTATTATAATGCTATCCGTAGAGATATTTCAACCAAATAGAATGCTGTTGTTTTAATTACTATTTTAACATTTAATTTCAATTTGTGCATTGAACATACTTATTTAGTTTGTTATGTTTTGGGATTGTGAGTCTCAACGAAAATTATTATCATGTTGTTACCATCTTTGTTCATGCATATATTGTATCAGTTATTAATGTATTAAATTCTAAATACTTCATTACTTTTGTAAAGGGTGCTTCACATAAGTTATTGAAAGGATTGAACGGGGTGGAAGATCCGTTATAAAAAAAGACACCCTCATTCTTCTGATATTTGAGAACAACCAAAAGCTTTGCAAGCCATTACAAGTGTTATAGAATGTTACTCATGATCAGTTATAACCTATTGGCTTTTGTCATTTCATGGCTGAGAAATTGTATGGAAACATCGGGGCAATAAAGATCAAGAAATTACTCAAATATCCAAGTATTTCTTTAGGAATAATCTCAACAGATGTTTGTTAGGTCTACTTTAATTTCATTCAGCTTAGTGGACTTGGCCGGGAGGAAGATATATTCAAAAACTTTATTACACTTCACGATTTGCAAACTTAATGTTTCTTTATATTTATGTTTTTAAAAAATGTTTTTCCTTAATTTGGTCTAACGTTTCAAAATGGGAATGGCGTTCTTCGGTTACAGAAATGCCAAATATTATTGGCCGAATAATTACCATTTCCCCAATAATATATACAGCGTCATCAAAATCTCAGCGTTATTCCTGGGCCTTTATTTTCACTTGGGCATCTTCCTCCTTCAACGTCATTCAGCCCCGGGATTGCACCCGTAGCCTCATATCTTATACAACGGATCTCACACTGTACACCATTGTTCATACCTGAATGGCCATATTCCCCCCTAACAAAAACATTCCAAGCCCTCCAGGTATCCAGCTACGTGCGCCTGACGAGGTGTGCTTCCCCCATCAACGTCACGATGGCACGCCAATTAGTACAGGGAACAGTACCTACCATAACAACTGTACAGATGTCGCTGGGACGGCCAGTCAGAAATTGAAACGCATAGTTTGTATGTAAGCGGTGTGTGTGTGTGTGTGGTTAATGACCCAATAAGTCCAGAACTGACCAGTAGGGTCTCAAATACAAGGGTTCAATTAGAACGGTCTGCAAATCATACTGTCTCTTTAAATCTTTCTATACATAAATTTGAAATAAATGCTTGTTGTCCGTATTAAATATATTAAATAACACAGAATTCAGAAGAAAATCAATAGCTATAACAATTACTATATCACCAACTGCAAGACTTGTGCTACACCATCCTCGCTGTGAGTCACCGTCTACACCTCGAATGATCTGGTGCCTAAATAAGCATAATGGGAAATCATTTTTATTCTTGTGTATTATGAAATTATATTGTTCTTCAATGACTTTTAAAAAAATTATTTTTATTATTATTATTATTTTTGTAGGAAAAAGTTTAAGGAATTAAAAGGTCACAAAAACGTCACAGGACAAAATGTCACAGAAAAAGTCACAGGAAAATTAGTCTCAGAAAAGTGACTGGCAAAATGTCACGGACAAAGTTCATAGGAAAAAATCACTGAAAAAACACACAGAAATATAGTCAAAGAAAATTCCGGAACAATAATCACAAGAGAAATTGTTACAGTAAAACTTCAATGGAAACAGTCACAGGAAAAAATCACATGTAAAAAAATATGACCAAAAAGACCAAAAAGTTTACTGGAAAAGCGACGTGGTAAAATATGTCAAAGAAAATAGTAACTGGAAAATTTTTTTTAAAAATCACAAGAAAAGTAATCACATACAAAAATTCACAGGTAAAATTGTCACGGAAAAAAATATAATTGGAAAATGGCGCAGTAGAAATGACATAGAAACATATCACTACTTGAAAAATTCACAGAAAAAACGTCACAAAAAGTCACCGGGAAAAGGTCACAGAAAAAAAAGTCATCGGAAACATAATCACAAAACCAATAGAACAAAGGTAAAAATGTCACCAAAAAAAATCACAGGCAAAAAAAAAGAGTCAAAGAAAAAATAGTCGCAGGAGAAAATGTCACCGATAAATCACACTAAATCAGATTATTAAAAGACAAAAGGTTTGTGGAATATTGACCAAACTTGGCACCCAGAAGAAATTCTAAAAAATTACTTTAAGGCTAATCCAATGTATTCTAGAAATTTATTTTTCACCCCTTATTGTTCAGACTAATTCGAAGCATGAATACAATATACGTATATCGATTGAATGTGCCCCTTTAAAATTATTTATTTACATTTTTTGTTTAAATTCAGTCTTTTTTCTTGTCACTTTTTCCGTTAGCTAATCGTTTTCAGTGTTCACATCTTTTTTCCAGTGGAGTAGCAGGAGTGATCAGACTCCTGGTCAGACAAGATTTTCAACACCAATTAGATGAAGAAAAAACGTATGCAAAAGACGAAAATGTGCGCCCTGGTCTACGTCAATGCCTGCCTGTCATCGTCACACTAATCTCGTACAATAGGTGAGAGGAAAAAGGTCATAGGAAAAAAAGTCACAGATAAAAATGTCACAGATAAAAATCCCACAGATACTGAAGTCCCAGATAAAAATGTCATAGATACTGAAGTCACAGATAAAAATGTCACAGCTACAAAGTAACGGATGAAAATGTCACTGATACGAAAGTAATAGATAAAAATTTCACAGATAAAAAAGTCACAGATAAAAATGTCATAGAAACAAAGTCAAAGATTTTTTTTTAAAGTCACAGAATTCCAAAGAAATCAAATGTTTGTAACAATTATTAATTATTTAAATTAAATTTAATTAAATTAGTCTAATAAATTCAAGGGGGTAATTTTCTTTTTAAAGTTGTCTTACTCAAAATGGTTTTTTTAAAAAAAGAAGAAAAAAATATATATTTACAAAAAGTGGACTATTTTTTTTTGTGTTTTGTTTTTAAGATTAAATATTTTTTTCTATTAGCAGTAAACCAAATAAATAATAAAACTACTTCAAAATGAGCCAATATTAAATAGCAGCATGTTTGACAAAGAATATATATAGCTACAAACATTTATCTTAAATCCAACTGCAAATATAAACCTTAACATATCATCTTATGCGACCTCTTTTATTACTGCTTACATAAATAGGGCATGCAATGGTAAAAATGTTCCCGACCTTTACTTCGTTTCAATTACAAATATTTACTCATGTTTATTATTTTATAAAAACAATCATATGATTGACTTGAGGGGCCGTCCATAAATGACGTCACACGATTTTGGATGATTTTACCCCCTCCCCCCTCGTCACGCGTCGTCACAAAAACTTAGACCCCTTCTTCAATATGGCGTCACAAAACTCCCCCCACGCATCCCATAAAAGCCGTATTTTCTATTTGAAAAATGAGCATGTTTCAAATCAAAATTTTTGTCATTTAAATATGTTTTAGTGTAAGGCTGCACTCTAATATCGTAACACGCGTGAAGCCATGTAAAACGTCATTAAATAAAATGTCTGTAATCATAGATTTATTCTGATTTATGTGTAACTTTTATTTAAAGTTGCGCGTTTTGAGGTGACGTCAAATGTTTGACTCCCTTCTTCCCCCCCCCCAGGTGCGTGACGTCATTTAGGGACGGCCCCTAAAAGGGCGGCAAATTGGAGACCGCACCGGGCGGGAAACAGTTCTGAAACCTTAAAGGTCATTAATATGTATTTTAAACATCGCATAAAAAGAGATGACGATAAGGGCCTCCCGGGATTACCAGGGACTGGATATTATACCTTAATTAATGTATCTTCAATAACTGAGTATGTCTTTTAAAATGCCTGTTTTCAAAGATGTTTATTGTATTCATACACGAATGATATACTTATGTGCACAGTTATACTTACAGAGATCATGTAAAAACACACACACACACTAAATTTTTAAAATTCAAAACACTTATGTATTTCGTCTGTGAATGATGCAGGATTTGTGTGCCCGGTTTTGTCAAGACACACCAATCTGTGTAAAATCAAACGCGGAACAAGCACATGACATTGTATTCAATTAATGGATTTGCGCCCCCGACCCCTGCAGGAGTGGATATTACAAATTCAATTCCCTAAGGTATTTTACTCTGAGTCATCAAAATGTTTGTTGGCTCAGTATGGTATAGATCCATCCATCTGGTAGCAATTAATGTTAAACATGTTTATTTATAAAAACTCTTACGAGAAACGGTGACCCGTCAAAACCGCCCCGTACAAAACGGCCCCGGACAAAACGGCCCCGACATAATGGCCCCAGACAAATTGTTAACATTTTTCAACAAAAACTTTTAATTTTTTTTTCATTTTTAGCTTTTGTCAACTTTTTCACCCTTAAATACAGTGGTAAAATTGTTTTTAAAAAAAAATATATATATATCTTGTGATGTTATTATATTGTTTCTTGTCAACAAACAGCCGCGATTGGTACAATTTCGCGGAAAGGCTATTAAATTCACTATTGTGATGTCATTATTATTGTTTATTATTAGAAAAACCTGACACTCAATAGGTGAGTAGAAATACGAATTTAATATTTGATTGGACATTTTACTTTTAGTCCGTCTATTAGTCCGAGGCCGTTTTATCGGGGCCGTTATGTCGGGGCCGTTATGTCGGGGCCATTTTGTCCGGGGCCGTTTTGTCGGTGAACCCAATCAGTACAGTGGTGGATGTAGGACCCAAATCCCAATCTTGGTCAAGATCAACCCATGTAGACAAAAAAGGCGCTTCAAATTTACAATCGCCGCAGACCTTTGTCTTTGAAACATAAATATAAATGATTTAATTTAACTCTTTCTATAACATTTTCCGTGTGAGTTTTTTTTACCCTACATAGGTTCAAATGTCCCCTCACCCGATCACGTAGCTAAACGTCACACTCGCTTACAGACTTGATAGACACAAACCCTGATCTGGTCTGCGCGTTTATTTTTACCACGACCACTCTGAGGTCACACGTTTTGTTTTCCTGGTCCTGTTGGCAGACCGCTGTTGTCAGAGCAAACACCACACGGCTGGTGTTACCATCCTTGTGACCGGCTCTGGCTGTTGATGCCTTCATAACTGCGTCTGACACCTCATCCATCATCGTCGACCAGATCATGTTAATTGGCGCATCTGGGCTAATTATAGCGCATTAGGTCCTAGGGGCTGAATGCGCATGTGATAGCCGAGGTGTCTGAGACTAGGTTCGCATGTGATCACTGAGGTGTCTAGAACAATATACGCATGGGATCACTGATTTGTCTGAGATATATACGTATCTGCTCCCTGAGGTGTCTGAGAATATATACGTATCTGCTCACTGGGGTGTCTGTGACTATAGACGAAATTGGTCTCTGAGGTGTCTGAGACTATAGACGAATGTGGTCTTTGAGGTGTCTGAGAATATATACGTATCTGCTCACTGAGGTGTCTGTGACTAGGTACTCATTTGGTCACTGATGTGTCTGAGAATATATACGTATCTGCTCACTGAGGTGTCTGACACCATAGACGCATGTGATCACTAAGGTGTCTGAGACTATACACGTATGTGGTCACTGATGTGTCTGACACTATAGACGTATGTGGTCACTGGGGCGTCTTTTAATACATTTTAACTCATTTTCTGCTGCTATTATGGTGCGTCCCTGCATGAAAGTCTACTTATATTTACTGCCCAATTGTTTGTTTTGAATTTGTAACCTTTGAAGTCTTCTTTTACCCACCACTCACAGCCCTCCCCTCCCCTCCCTCTAAAGCTTTTCACTTGACCCAGTGTTACCAGATTGAGTGAAAGTCACGTGATCTAAATAAAGATTCGGCACAGGACATAAACAATACCAACACGATTTGTTCTTAAAAGGAAATATTTATACTCAAAAATGCATATAAAAGACTGTAAAAAAAGAAAATAAAAATCAAAACCCTTGTAAATAGGGTCTCTAATTACATCAACACCAAATATTGCGCCGAGAATTGATGTTGAAATCCCCACCAAGCCCTGCCCTCCCCCTCCAACATTTCCCTGAGCCCTATCACCCCCAGCCCCTCCCCTGTGACCATATTTTAGAAGAGATATCAGCAGTACATACGACAACAGATCAAATCTTCCTCCACAGCTGGTACGACATCTACCATCTACCCCCTCACGTTCCCAGCCCCTGACAAGGTAAACAGACCGAGACGCCCCCACAGCTTGTTATTGGGCCAGAGGTCCGAGTGCTTGTGACATCAGTGTCATACAAGCCAGGCACCGTGTGCCCGTGACATCTGTGTCATACAAGCCAGGCACCGTGTGCCCTTGACATCTGTGTCATACAAGCCAGGCACCATGTACCCGTGACATCAGTGTCATACAAGCCAGGCACCGTGTGCCCGTGACATCTGTGTCATACAAGCCAGGCACCGTGAGCCCGTGACATCAGTGTCATACAAGCCAGGCACCGTGTGCCCGTGACATCAGTGTCATACAAGCCAGGCACCGTGTGCCCGTGACATCAGTGTCATACAAGCCAGGCACCGTGTGGCCGTGACATCAGTGGCATACTAGCCAGGCACCGGGGCAGACGACATACAGACGGGGGATTGTGACAGGCTGGCAATGATCCAACATGACCGCCTACATTTAGATTGGTAGATTGGAGTAATTCAAGGGCTGCAACTAGCGTAAACACCTCCCGGGACGGATGAATGTCATGTTACATCCACCGCTTTCTAATGGCAAAATATCGGAAAAGTACCCCACCACCAGAAAAAAATAAATTTTAAGTAAATTAACAGCAACAACAACAAAACACACACAACCAAACACACACAAAAGTGACTCACACATTTTACCCGCCACCTCCCATGTCCTTGGCCAATGGTTATTTCAGTCTGTTTTTATGGTTGTTGTTTTTAATCTCTGTTGACCTTCTCTGTATTAAAAGTAATCATTCCACAAAGACACAAGTTTGTGATTATAATAAAAACCTCGGGACTCAAGCGTCATGCCTATACGTAGGACATAGGGTCAAGCGTTTGTCGGCACATACACACTATCGACAACAGGTGGCGTTGTCCTGCACAAAGACTTTCCAAACAGAAACTCGCTTGAAATAACATTGACATTGTCATTGAATGATAACCCCGCCCATTTACGTGGTGCGGTTTATTCATGTCAACAGTATATAACTCATTAGTGGATTACACTTTGAAAAGTCTCTCTGTTGAATCTGTCATTGTATATATATATTGCACATTTACTACTTCGACGCCTATGCATAGAAAGACTGCATTGCTGGCCTATGGAAATTATTATTTTTTAAAATTGTTATCCGTATTAAGTTAGGGGCACCAAAATTCAGAGCCCAGGGTATTGGAAGGCACACTACAGTGTGATGAGTAATGTGTAAATGAAAGTAAAAAATGTCACCGAAAAAATTCAAAAAGGATTTCATGTTGCCGGTCCCGGTATATGTGTGTATGCGAATGATTAAAACTTGACTGGACACCAATGGACAATGCACTATAGTTTCGTAACAGTGAAAATTGAAAACATTTTACCATGGCTTTGATTCACAGCTAGAATTTTCTGTGACATTTTTTATATTTTTAAAAATAAAATTTGTTTCGCTACGCATTCACCCACGTCAACAACCAGAGAATATTTAGCGTCTGTTTTTAATAAAGCTATATCTCTATCTCTATATATATAAGCCGCATTTGTTGTCTGTCTGTTCCCTAATAACTCAAGATCCAGACAACCAAATAACGTGAAATTTGGTACACGTACACAAAATTATACCGGAAAGGTTATTAAACGGGTTTCGTTCCATATATATAAGATACTGGGGCCCGGGGGCCCAAAATGTAGTTTTTCCCTATATGAGCTATATAAAATAAAAATTATTGAAAATTAAGACGTAAAATTGTCGTAAAATAATGACGCAAATTAATAAACATTTTGGTGTCGAGATTAACAAGAAGGCGATTATCGCCATAAAATAATTTTTTTTGTTGTTGTTGCTTTTGTTGTTGTAGTTGTTGTTTTGTTGTTGCTGTTGTTGTTGTAGTTGTTGTTTTGTTGTTGATGTTTTTGTTGTTGTTGCTGTTGTTGTTTTTGCTGTTGTTGCTTTTGTGTTGTTTTTGCTGTTGTTGTTGTCCACATCCCTTGCCCTGCGACGACAATGTCCTCCATGTTGTTGTTGCTGTTGTATTTGTTGTTTTGTTGTTGTTGCTTTGTTGTTGTTGTTGTAGTTGTTGTTTTGTTGTTGTTGTTGTAGTTGTTGTTTTGTTGTTGTTTTGTTATTGTTGTTGTTTTGTTTTTGTTTTGTTGTTTTTGTTGTTGTTTTGTTGTTGTTGTTTTGTTTTTGTTTTTGTTGTTTTTGTTTTGTTGCTGTTGTTGTTAAACCCGGGCGGGAGCCGGGTACTTGCCCCTAGTCTCTATATATATAAGACGCATTTGTTGTCTGTCTGTCTGTCTGTTCCCTAATAACTCAAGATCCAGACAACAAAATAACGTGAAATTTGGTACACGTACACAAAATTATACCGGAAAGGTTATTAAACAGGTTTCGTTCCATATATATAAGATACTGGGGCCCGGGGGCCCAAAATGTAGTTTTTCCCTATATGTGCTATATAAAATAAAAATTATTGAAAATTAAGACGTAAAATAATGACGCAAATTAATAAACATTTTGGTGTCGAGATTAACAAGAAGGCGATTATCGCCATAAAATAATTTTTTTGTTGTTTTTGCTTTTGTTGTTGTAGTTGTTGTTTTGTTGTTGTTGCTTTTTTGTTGTTGCTGTTGTTGCTGTTGTTGTAGTTGTTGTTTTGTTGTTGTTTTGTCGTTGTTTTGTTGTTGATTTTTTGTTGATGTTTTGTTTTTGTAGTTGTTGCTGTTGTTGTTTTTGTTGTTGTTGCTGTTGTTGTTGCTGTTGTTGTTGCTGTTGTTGTTGCTGTTGTTGTTGTAGTTGTTGTTGCTTTGTTGTTGTTGCTGTTGTTGTTGTAGTTGTTGTTTTGTTTTTGTTGTTTGTTTTTGTTGTTTTGTTGCTGTTGTTGTTTTTGTTGTTGTTGCTGCTGTTGTTAAACCCGGCCGAAGCCGGGTACTTGCCCCTAGTAAGTAATAATGCATAGGGCATTACAAAAATTAATCTTACTTGGAAATGTATGACGCAAAGACAATCTGGTACACATAGACCTAGCAATTAAAACACGTTCTTGTTCATTCGCAAGAACAATCATATCATACAAGAACAATCATATCATACAAGAACAATCATATCATACATCAACAATCATATCATACAAGAACAATCATATCATACAAGAACAATCATATCATACAAGAACAATCATATCATAAAAGAACAATCATATCATACAAGAACAATCATATTATACAAGAACAATCATATCATACAAGAACAATCATATCATAATAGAACAATCATATCATACAAGAACAATCATATCATAGAAGAACAATCATATCATACAAATCCTACTTCTTCATGTCTTGTTTTAAGGCATGATGTGGGGTGTCTCATAAACAAAACTGGAAACGGAAGCACACTATCAACACCCAAAGCTCTAATAAACGTGAGACTAGACATAAGCAATGGGTATGAGTTGGAAGCAATAAACTGCTGTAGAGAAGGAGCGGAATGTATTTGATAAGAAGTGCCAGTCTGAGATACATTTGGAAGACGGATCTTAGAGCAAAGCATTAAACGTTGGTAAAATGATGAAATGAGTACTTCTGGCACTGACTTAATGAGTACTTATTACACTGACTTAATGAGTACTTATTACACTGACTTAATGAGTACTTATTCAACTGACTTAATGAGTACTTCTAGCACTAACTTAACGAGTACTTCTAACACTGACGGACTTAATGAGTACTTCTAGCACTGACTTAATGAGTACTTCTAGCACTGACTTAATGAGTACTTATTACACTGACTTAATGAGTACTTATTACACTGACTTAATGAGTACTTCTAGCACTAACTTAATGAGTACTTGTATATAACACTGACTGAATAATGAGTACTTCTAACACTGACTGACTTAATAAGTACTTCTAACACTGACGGACTTAATGAGTACTTCTAACACTGACTGACTTAATAAGTACTTCTAACACTGACGGACTTAATGAGTACTTCTAACACTGACTGACTTAATAAGTACTTCTAACACTGACGGACTTAATGAGTACTTCTAGCACTGACTTAATGAGTACTTGTATATAACACTGACTGAATAATGAGTACTTCTAACACTGACTGACTTAATAAGTACTTCTAACACTGACTGACTTAATGAGTACTTCTATATAACACTGGCTGAATAATGAGTACTTCTAACACTGACTGACTTAATGAGTACTTCTATATAACACTGGCTGAATAATGAGTACTTCTAACACTGACTGACTTAATAAGTACTTCTAACACTGACTGACTTAATGAGTACTTCTAACACTGACTGACTTAATGAGTACTTCTTTATAACACTGGCTGAATAATGAGTACTTCTAACACTGACTGACTTAATAAGTACTTCTAACACTGACTGACTTAATGAGTACTTCTAACACTGACTGACTTAATGAGTACTTCTATATAACACTGGCTGAATAATGAGTACTTCTAACACTGACTGACTTAATGAGTACTTCTAACACTGACTGACTTAATGAGTACTTCTAACACTGACTGACTTAATAAGTACTTCTAACACTGACTGACTTAATGAGTACTTCTAACACTGACTGACTTAATGAGTACTTCTATATAACACTGGCTGAATAATGAGTACTTCTAACACTGACTGACTTAATGAGTACTTCTAGCACTGACTGACTTAATGAGTACTTCTTTATAACACTGGCTGAATAATGAGTACTTCTAACACTGACTGACTTAATAAGTACTTCTAACACTGACTGACTTAATGAGTACTTCTAACACTGACTGACTTAATGAGTACTTCTATATAACACTGGCTGAATAATGAGTACTTCTAACACTGACTGACTTAATGAGTACTTCTAACACTGACTGACTTAATGAGTACTTCTAACACTGACTGACTTAATAAGTACTTCTAACACTGACTGACTTAATGAGTACTTCTAACACTGACTGACTTAATGAGTACTTCTTTATAACACTGGCTGAATAATGAGTACTTCTAACACTGACTGACTTAATGAGTACTTCTTTATAACACTGGCTGAATAATGAGTACTTCTAACACTGACTGACTTAATGAGTACTTCTAACACTGACTGACTTAATGAGTACTTCTAGCACTGACTGACTTAATGAGTACTTCTTTATAACACTGGCTGAATAATGAGTACTTCTAACACTGACTGACTTAATGAGTACTTCTATATAACACTGGCTGAATAATGAGTACTTCTAACACTGACTGACTTAATAAGTACTTCTAACACTGAATGACTTAATGAGTACTTCTAACTTCTAACACTGACTGACTTAATGAGTACTTCTTTATAACACTGGCTGAATAATGAGTACTTCTAACACTGACTGACTTAATAAGTACGTCTAACACTGACTGACTTAATGAGTACTTCTTTATAACACTGGCTGAATAATAAGTACTTCTAACACTGACTGACTTAATGAGTACTTCTAACACTGACTGACTTAATGAGTACTTCTTTATAACACTGGCTGAATAATGAGTACTTCTAACACTGACTGACTTAATAAGTACGTCTAACACTGACTGACTTAATGAGTACTTCTTTATAACACTGGCTGAATAATGAGTACTTCTAACACTGACTGACTTAATGAGTACTTCTTTATAACACTGGCTGAATAATGAGTACTTCTAACACTGACTGACTTAATGAGTACTTCTAACACTGACTGACTTAATGAGTACTTCTAACACTGACTGACTTAATAAGTACTTCTAACACTGACTGACTTAATGAGTACTTCTATATAACACTGGCTGAATAATGAGTACTTCTAACACTGACTGACTTAATGAGTACTTCTAACACTGACTGACTTAATAAGTACGTCTAACACTGACTGACTTAATGAGTACTTCTTTATAACACTGGCTGAATAATGAGTACTTCTAACACTGACTGACTTAATGAGTACTTCTATATAACACTTGCTGAATAATGAGTACTTCTAACACTGACTGACTTAATAAGTACTTCTAACACTGACTGACTTAATGAGTACTTCTAACACTGACTGACTTAACGAGTACTTCTATATAACACTGGCTGAATAATGAGTACTTCTAACACTGACTGACTTAATAAGTACTTCTAACACTGACTGACTTAATGAGTACTTCTAACACTGACTGACTTAACGAGTACTTCTATATAACACTGGCTGAATAATGAGTACTTCTAACACTGACTGACTTAATGAGTACTTCTAACACTGACTGACTTAATGAGTACTTCTATATAACACTGGCTGAATAATGAGTACTTCTAACACTGACTGACTTAATGAGTACTTCTAACACTGACTGACTTAATCAGTACTTCTAACACTGACTGACTTAATGAGTACTTCTATATAACACTGGCTGAATAATGAGTACTTCTAACACTGACTGACTTAATAAGTACTTCTAACACTGACTGACTTAATGAGTACTTCTAACACTGACTGACTTAATGAGTACTTCTAACACTGACTGACTTAACGAGTACTTCTAACACTGACTTAATGAGTACTTCTAACACTGACTGACTTAAACGAGTACTTCTAACACTGACTGACTTAACGAGTACTTCTAACACTGACTGACTTAATGAGTACTTCTAACACTGACTTAATGAGTAATTCTAACACTGACTGACTTAAACGAGTACTTCTAACACTGACTGACTTAACGAGTACTTCTAACACTGACTTAATGAGTACTTCTAGCACTGACTGACTTAAACGAGTACTTCTAACACTGACTGACTTAATGATTACTTCTAACACTGACTTAATGAGTACTTCTAACACTGACTGACTTAACGAGTACTTCTAACACTGAGTGACTTAATGAGTACTTCTAACACTGACTTAATTAGTACTTCTAACACTGACTGACTTAAACGAGTACTTCTAACACTGACTGACTTAACGAGTACTTCTAACACTGAGTGACTTAATGAGTACTTCTAACACTGACTTAATTAGTACTTATAACACTGACTTAATGAGTACTTCTAACACTGACTTAAAGGTAATGGTTCAATAATAAAATGGAGTCCATTTGCCAATTTATCTGTCATATTAAATACATGTACCACTTATCGTTCAAAGTTGACAAATGAGCCGCAATCAGTAAACAATATATTTAAAAATTTTAAAAATTGTCTTTAAAAATCATGGAGTTACAAGGTATTTTAGAAACTCTTAAAATTATTTGATTAATTATTCCAATATTCAGAAAGGTGTATTTTCTCTTTGAGGTAAGATTTCCTCCGATGCAAAGTATCCAAACCCACTCTCCAATGGAAAAACGCAAAGATGAAGAAGAAAACAAAAGATTTGTAAGGAAGGAAATTAAAGAGTAAATTGTTGAAAGTATTTTATTAGAAGAATTATATATATTTTTTAAAATGTTACTGGACAAAAAAGTATTCATAAAATAATTATCTTTTAAAGTGCATATAGATAAAACGTTTTTACTAACCCGGTTGAATATTTTAACTTAAATTATATAGAATGATAGAGCCATAATGTAGTTTTTTTGTTGTGGTTTTTTTAAATCCCATAAACCAAAAGTAGCGTTATCTGGTACATAATGAGCCATTGCCTGGTATCTCAATCAAGATGTCAAAATATGAAGAAACGTGCCGGACATGCACCTGACCAGGCTCCAAAAAAACACAAACTTCTTCTTTGTTGTGGGAAAACACTTAGCAGCAAGCCGATACCTCAACTAGAGGCGTGGACACTGTCCAGTGGTCTTTCATATTGAATCTAAACTAACATTTCTGAAACAAACCGATGCACGTCGGTGAGCTGGACCAAGTGTGGACTTGCTGACCCTCTTTCAAGTATGAGGTCAGACCCGGTGCTTTATAAACAGTTCAGTGAGGTCAGACCCGGTGCTTTTATAAACAGTTCAATGGAGTCAGACCCGGTGCTTTTATAAACAGTTCAATGGAGTCAGACCCGGTGCTTTTATAAACAGTTCAATGGGGTCAGACTCGGTGCTTTTATAAACAGTTCAATGGAGTCAGACCCGGTGCTTTTATAAACAGTTCAATGGGGTCAGACCCGGTGCTTTTATAAACAGTTCAATGGAGTCAGACCCGGTGCTTTTATAAACAGTTCAATGGGGTCAGACCTGGTTGTCTATAAATAGTTTAACGAGGTCAGACTCGAGGCTTTATAGATAGTTCGAAGACGTCAGAAAAAGTAGTCTGTAAATTTTATCTTATCTTATCTTATCTTATCTTATCTGTTTACAGACGCTCCTTCTATACAGAAGATTATTGCGTCCTACGCTTATCTATGGTTTGTGTTTAGTCCTGCATTTTTTATTAGAGATTTAAATGTTGATAAAGTGTTGGTTTTCCTGGATTCTTCAGGCAACCCATTCCACGCCCGAATTCCGGACGGGAAGAAGGAAAACGTGTATGTGTTTGTTCTTGCATACGGAAAAAGAAAGGTGTTTTTATCCTTATGTCTATCTGAGGGTTGTATTAAGTTATCTTTGTGTTGTATTTCTAAATTAGAATTAACTGCTTTATGTACGATTACTAATTTGCTTTTGGTTCTTCTATCCTCTAGTGTTTCAAGGTTTAATGATTTAACTATTGGTGTTATTCTTGTCAGTTTCGAATATTCTCCAGTAATGAATCGGGCAGCTCCTTTTTGAATTTGTTCTAGTTTATCAATGTTTTCTTTGGTGGATGGGTCCCATACAGAAGATGCATATTCTAGTACAGGTCTCACTAAAGTGAGGTAGCATTTTAGTTTTATATCTCTATTACATTTATCTCTATTACATTTATCTCTATTACATTTATCTCTATTACATTTATCTCTATTACATTTATCTCTATTACATTTATCTCTATTACATTTATCTCTATTACATTTATCTCTATTACATTTATCTCTATTACATTTATCTCTATTACATTTATCTCTATTACATTTATCTCTATTACATTTATCTCTATTACA
The DNA here is from genome assembly GCA_944989445.1 of Ampullaceana balthica. NCBI lineage: Eukaryota > Metazoa > Mollusca > Gastropoda > Lymnaeidae > Ampullaceana > Ampullaceana balthica. The sequence continues at coordinate 417,985 of CALYLW010000378.1, read as the reverse complement.
TTTATCTCTATTACATTTATCTCTATTACATTTATCTCTATTACATTTGTTAAAGTTTCTTTTTAATTGTAATAGTTCCACGAGGCCAGATTAGGCGCTTTATCAATTGTTTAATTACGGCAGACTCTTTATAAATCAGTGCTTCTCAAACTTTTTAGTATGGCGGACCGTCAGGAATTTTTTCCATTGCACCAGGGACCGGTGCACTATTTTCCCTGCACTGACAATTTTTTCTGTCCTGAGAACATCTGCGGACCGGCAGCGAATGGCCCACGGACCGGCACCGGTCCGCGGACCACCACTTTGAGAAGCACTGATCTAAATAACTCAATTAGGGCAGACGCGGTGATTAAAAGTAGTTGAATGAGTATACATTTTCCTGTGACATTGGCGCTAGTCTCTTTAGAGTAATCGTAGACAGATATCCCTAGTGATATTTTCAGTTACTAGTTCTTCACACGTTTCTTTAGTCTAGCATTAGTTGCGTATAAGAATCATTTCTTAATGGCATATGCATGCATTATATTTATTATCTTTTGAATGAAGAGCATGGACTTTCAAGGCTGAAATAATTCTAATATTCATAGAAGCGCACATATAAAATATGAAAAAATTTAATGAAGCGCTCTCCCAGACATATATATTACATTCAACACTGGTTGAACCTGCGAATAGCACAACCCTTATGTAAGTCTTTTGCATCATTTCTTGGTTTCGCTGTATTTTTCATTTATTCACTACTTTAGGCATTTGTTGTTTCTTGAAGAATACACATGCTTTACGCTTCGTCTGTGGAGGAAATTGGGATATTGTCATTGCGTGCGTTAGTGAACAAAGCATTGAAATTATTTTATATCTTGATTTTTGCTTTAGACTAGAGAGACACAATTATAAATTTGGTTTAGAACGTTGATTTTTGTAATCACAAAATTTCTTAATGACGCACATAAAGAATAAAGTCCCAAAACAAGAACAAAAGTGCCACTCTGAAATGATAAACAATGATAGATTAGACAATTACAATTTGAAAACTGTTATCAAAAAGTTTCCGGTGACATAATCTTAAGGGATACTTCGTTTATTTTGTATTACAATTATTTCAGAATTAAAGCTTCCTAACCAGGTCAATAAATAGAGGTAAAAAATATTTTTAAACAGCTTTTTTATAAGTGGACTAAAAAGAAGAAAATAATTTAAAACTTATAAGTAAAAGTACTTTGATTTATTATGACTAAAAACATTTGGCGGGTGTTTGGTATACAAATTAAAGATTTTTAATTTAGAAGGCAAAAGAGAGATCTATAAGTGAGAGAATGTGTGAACTGCATATGGTAAACCTCATGAGCACCCGCCCCACGTTTTTACCGGGTTTGTTTATTAAATCCCTTATATTAACTTCACTGTCGTCTCAGTCATGATCTCTGTTATTCGCGGGCGGGCGGAAAAACAAAAGTAAAAATGACCCACTTCCCGTAATGCTATCGAGCTGACATTTTGCACATAGACTCGTGTCACTTAACAATGCATTGTAATAAAATTTCAGATCGATCGCATGTTATAGTCAAAAACTTGGTTTTTACGGGGTTGTTTATTTAAATCCCTTATATTAACTTCACCGTCTTGTCTGTCTGTCGTGGGCTTGCAGTCGGCCGGAAAATGCATTGTATTCAAATTTCAGATCGATCGCATGTTATAATCAAAAACTTGGTTTTTACGGGGTTGTTTATTTAAATCCCTTATATTAACATCACCGTCTTGTCTGTCTGTCGTGGGCTTGCAGTCGGCCGGAAAATACATTGTATTCAAATTTCAGATCGATCGCATGTTATAGTCAAAAACTTGGTTTTTACGGGGTTGTTTATTTAAATCCCTTATATTAACATCACCGTCTTGTCTGTCTGTCGTGGGCTTGCAGTCGGCCGTAAAATGCATTGTATCCAAATTTCAGATCGATCGAATGTATCTTAATTACATTAACGCATTTTTAGTTATCTCTATGTATCTCTATGTATCCGTCTGCTATTGTTGACATCCACGTGCCACTGGAGTTCAGTCTGTAAATGTTTGGGGGCCGTCCATAAAGTACGTCACGCTTTAGAGGGGGAGGGTGTAAGAAAGTGTGACAGTTTGTGACAGGGGGGTGTCCAGCCATGTGTGACGTCACGTGTTTTACATTAAATTTTTATTATCTTGTTAATAAAAATAACAATTTTTGTTGGAAAGTGTGACATATTTTAGAGGGGGGGGGGTTTCCAAGATTTGTGACAGTTTGTGACAGGGGGGAGTTAAAACGGTCAAAATAGCGGGACGTACTTTATGACGGCCCCTTGTCGCGCGATGCGAATTATATTGAAGATAATCAATACTTTCAGTTGTGTCTCATATATACGGGATTTATAGTCAAAAACTTTGTTTTAGGGGTTGTTTAAATTATTTATTAGTCTCTGTAAATCTTCAGGGTTTTTTTCCCCCTATATTTCTATCTAAAGGTAAATAAAGCTGTGTTACTTCCATTTTGAAAGATTGTTTTATGTTGCATTTATGTCAATTTTGTAGGTCACTTTAAAATAATGAAACGCACATTATTATTACACGCGTTTCATTTTAAAACCAAGCTTATAACAGAGCGATCATGCCCATTCTTATAGTTAACTCAATATATATAGCGATTGACGCTACATACAGCCAATAAATACAAGTAAGTTTTCACTGTATTTAAGTGCGTTTTTAAGGACTTTGCAGGGCTATTAATGTATAAAGAAATTAAAGATTTCATATTTTTTAATATACCGAGGTAATAGAATCTCAAAGTCTCAAACATCTATAAAATGTCAACCTGAAATACAACTGAATAGGATTTAAAATATTTTTTATTGTCTTAGACCCTGCGGAAAATCAAGAACCGATTTCGTTATGTACAAATATGTGAATTTTTTTTAAAAAGATATTTAGATAACTGTGCATTGTGCCTTTCATAATTACACAGGTACCAATGGATCATATCTTCTAATTTATTACAATCACGGTACATACTACAGTTGTTAACGCCTTCATCTAAACTAGTGCTTCTCAGAGTGGTGGCCCTCGGACCGGTGCCGGTCCGTGGGCCATCCGATGCCGGTCCGTGGGCCATCCGATGCCGGTCCGTGGGCCATCCGATGCCGGTCCGTGGGCCATCCGATGCCGGTCCGTGGGCCATCCGATGCCGGTCCGTGGGCCATCCGATGCCGGTCCGTGGGCCATCCGATGCCGGTCCGTGGGCCATCCGATGCCGGTCCGTGGGCCATCCGATGCCGGTCCGTGGGCCATCCGATGCCGGTCCGTGGGCCATCCGATGCCGGTCCGCAGAAATTACCAAGAAAGGACATTTCACAACCACGTCAGTACAGGTAAAATAGTTCACCGGTCCCTGGTTGGTGCAATGGAAACAATTCCTGCCGGTCCGCAATACTAAAAAGTTTGAGAAGCACTGATCTAAACTAGAGCACTCACCGACCGACTGGCACGATCATTAATTATCCAACTTCCCGTGTAGATAGATGGTCGAACTTAAATGTTTAGGGAAAGGCAATCCCGACTATTTTTTCTGCAACAAAACTATTTCTTTAAGCTAATAATCTGCTTCTACAACCTTCCCCACATGTTCATTAATTACACTTTTATACAGAAGTTGGTTTGAATTATAATAAGATACAGGGGGCCACTGATGTCATTATTATTTTTTATTGTATTACAAATGTAATAGAGATATAAAACTAAAATGCTACCTCAATTTAGTGAGACCTGTACTAGAATATGCATCTTCTGTATGGGACCCATCCACCAAAGAAAACATTGATAAACTAGAACAAATTCAAAAAAGAGCTGCCAGATTCATTACTGGAGAATATTCAAAAATGACTAGAATAACACCATTAGTTAAATCATTAAACCTTGAAACACTAGAGGATAGAAGAAACAAGAGCAAAGTAGTAATCATACATAAAGCAGTTAATTCTAATTTAGAAATACAACACAAAGATAACTTAATACAACCCTCAGATAGACATAAAGATAAAAACACCTTTCTTATTCCGTATGCAAGAACAAACACATACAAGTTTTCCTTCTTCCCGTCCGGAATTCGGGCGTGGAATGGGTTGCCTGAAGAATCCAGGAAAACCAACACTTTATCAACATTTAAATCTCTAATAAAAAATGCAGGACTAAACACAAACCATAGATAAGCGTAGGAGGCAATAATCTTCTGTATAGAAGGAGCGCTGTAAACAGATAAGATAAGATATGTGAGCCTTCTCCAAATTCCCCCTCTGGTATAAAGTAAGGCAAACATTTCAGAAGTATAATGTCCTATAACAAGCTTACAGACAGCAGGTTTGAACTTAACTTAATGTTACGGCCAGGGCTCATAATGTGGTTTATCCTCGTAGTGCTATATACAAATAATTGTAAACATTGGCTTCCGGATGAATGAATGGGTCTAGACCAAAATAAGTACACATAAAATTGATGTCCCATGAAAAGACAAGAGACAATATCCACTCCTTTGAGGCCGGCGGCTAAAAATTTGATTTTTATCTCAAATTTACTTCTCTTTTTATTTCCTCATGTGTTTTCACATATATTTTTGACTGATGACAAAACTTTGCACACACATTTTTCATTGAGAAGAAAAAAATACTGAACGTGCCGTGGGGTGGGGGGTGTGAATTACAAAAATGTAGCCTATTTTAGAGGTATGGAGCCCATGGTTGTTTTTTTTCCTTCTTCTTTTATTAGAATAACTAGGTTGTGCTGCGGCGCCCACTTTTTTTAAAAGCACAACTGACTTGTCCTTGTATGATAAATACGTAATATTAAACTTTCTTAAATGTACACAAAGTATTTTATAATAGGGGTTGTAGGGCACCTAAGCAGAGCCGTCTTTACACCATTTTGGGCCCCCGGGCAAAGAAATAGTGTTGGGCCCCTGGGCAAAGAAAGAGTGCGCCCCCCCCCAGGAATAAAAAATCAATATATATAAATAAACATATTCCCATGGGGCCCCTATGCTCGTGGGCTCCGGGCAAATGCCCAGCGGGCCTATGCGTTAAGACGGCCCTGCGCTTAAGGCGCTCACTTTTTTTTGGGGGGGAGGGGGGGGGTCAAAAGCCCAAGTAACTTATCCTTGTATGATAAATCCGAAATATTTCTGAAATGTACTTAAAGTATTTATATATATATATATATATTTTTTTTTAACAGTGCTAATAACAACACGATTTTAAAACTAATTTTAGAAAGCAGCGCACCAAATTACTGCACCAAAAAATAACTCTTTGAGTCAGTCAGCACTGTTTACAACACAAATGCGGACGTCAAAGGTTCGTGCGTTGTTTGGTTAATGTTAATCTGAAAACCAAAATATTATGATTTTTGAGTTTATATTTTCAATTTTAAAAAAGCAGAGTGATGTCCCTTAGCGTTAGGCGTCAGCCATAATTGAGCGTAAATATATATATGATAATAGTAAACGCTACTTCGTGTGTTGATGAATCTTATCAATATTTCGTATATACCCACATAATGATATGCACCTAGCGCAAGATTGCACAGGAAAGTGTGATACAAACAAAAAACGGAATAGCAGGCGGAACGGACTTGACGGTACCCAATCTGAACTTGTGCTCCATTGAGAAATGCACGCTAAAAGGATTGGTATAACCTATCAGGGGTTGAGATCAGTCCTGCTAACTCCTGGGAAATTTCAAAAAATCGTGGGAATTCTCTTTTTAAGCCAAATTAGGCAGATTTATAGAAATGGGAATTTATGAGGATTTGGCCTTAAACAATGGAATATTTGAGATTGCTTCGCCAACAGAATTTAATGCGTGTGGGAATTTTTAGTATAATCTGGGAATTATTTTTACTCCTGCCTGGGAAATGTTGGCACCTCGAGTTAGCAGCACTGCATGGTTGAGATTTCGTGAAGGGAATGGTATATCCTGTAGGAGAACGAGATCCAGCATGCACAACTCGCCTTTGTGAAACATGATCCTATTGGTGTATGGCACTGCATGGTTAAGGGATTCCATCAGCGTATCAACGAAGTTTTAAGATATCCTAACGCGGAATGAATTGTTTACACGAATAATTGTTATTAAAAAAGTCATAACGGCTCTTAGTTTATACCATAGTTAAAAGGATCCATCTAATTATTCTTTCCAAAAGACATTTCGACCAAACCCAACCTGTACTGATCCGCTGTGAGACGCGGACATTTTGTTACTTGAGCTTAAAACAGATCTAATCACTGAGCTCGGTCGTTCTTATTTATTCTTTTTTTAATAACTTTATTTATTTATTTAATTGATCATCTATCATAACATTTATTTTTTATTTATCATTTTATCTCTTATTTATCACTTTATTTATTGTGCATCTTTGTGTATCTTTTTAGAACTAGCCTAAATCGATAAGTAACTTAACCATTTTTTTTTAAAACAGGAACATTGTGCCTGTGCTGTCATCAGAGCAAGATTCCGTCTCAGATCAGAGCTTGGTGATAATTAGTCTTATGAAGTTACAGCGTTTACAATTCAACTCGTAAATCAATTCCGCTCGTGATATTAATAAGTCTTACTGTTATTATCTTCATTTAGTTTAACTCTCACAAGAGCTGGATACTTTCTTACTTTCTTAATTGTAACTCCCGCCTCCCCCTTCACTAAAATGTTCTTCCCTCCTGCAGTCATTACGCTTGTGTGGATTCTTAAGTTCTACAACAAATGCCGGATCCTTTCCCCATTGTATGTTTGTCTCCTCACATATGAACATTGGAACCTAAAATACGGCTCACCCACGGGACCTTTTTCAACGTTATGACCTCTCGCACCACTGTATCACCCCGCTCACGCCAGCCAGCCAATCACGGTGATGGAATCCTCGCTCCCTGATCTCTGCCTGGCAGACCGTGCTGGCAATACGAGGCTGTGGCCCATTAATATCACGCAAAAAGCTGTGGAAGCCATGATGTAGGCGTGGCCTGTCCATCACTAATCCGGTAATTTATCGCATTCACCGCCTCTCTATCCCGGCAATTGGCTGCGAACAGGAGCAGACGATGAGTTGTGAAGTGAATTCTCCTCTGGGTTAAGCAAGTGTACTTTAAACCGAACAAAAAATATCAGAGTGCGGATGGACGAGTCTTGACAAAGTCTAACACACACTCCTGCAATAGGTCTTCGCTGGAGATCTCCCGAGTGACTCCGGCCAACTTTTTCGACAACCGCGTAGCACTAGACCAACGATTGATGCATCTAATGTTGGAATCCTCGCACACAAATTGTCCACGAAGCTGTTGCGTCTGAATGCCACAGACGACTTGAGTAGTGGTGGTGGGGGGATTTCATGGACCTTGTCAGCCCGCTGTCACCAAGAGCCAAGGATTTCAGCATTGCCTCGCTCATGTCTGGCCCTGCGGCCCTAGACTCAATGCTCATCGAAACCAATAGTAGCAACGCGGCCGTCAACGGGAACTCTACCAACAGCACCACCACCACCGCCGCCACTGCTGCTGCCGCTGCCAACCAACTAACGTCCGTCAGTGGAGGTACGCTGAATCTTGGCAATAGCCACTGTGGTCCTATCCCCGGAGTACCGGCTCAGCGGTCCACGGATTGCGTATTCGAGTGGGCTCAAGTTCCACCTTACAATACAGTTATAAATTCAATGGAAGGTAAGAAAGGATGTTTATTGAATTATCAAAGACGCGTAAGGCGCTTCCATTTACCTCTTTGCATATACGGTTTGTCTTCAGTTTTAAAGATTTTTTATTCTTCTAATCTTGGGTTAGTGAAAGTTTTAGGGTGTAATATGACATTCATCACACATTGTCTCCAACCATATTTCTTTCCTTCTACTTCTACTTCTCTCTCTCTGCCCCCTCTCTCTCTCTCTCTCTCTCTCTCTCTCTCTCTCTCTCTCTTTCTCTCTCTCTCTCTCTCTTCCTCTATGTGTCTCTGTCTCTCACATTCTCTCAATTTTATGTGGATATGATATTCATCAATAAAAAGAAAATATATCAATATCTTTAAAAAGCCGCTATCGAACTGGTTTAACGCGATATTAAAGATTTGATTCTGCTGATAAACTGTTATAACCGCTACAATATAACAACTATGATACTGACGAGGTTGGGCACAATGACAATGAAAGTTACTTTTTTGGAAGGTTGTATTTCAAACTGAGAGGAATTATTTTTATTTTTTTATTTTTTTTAATAGTAAAAATAGAAAATAAAATTTGGCTTATCACATCTCGTAATGGGCCGTGTGAACTCCTCTAACTTTATGTTCACATTTTCTTTAGGAGGAAATTAGAATAACGAGAATCCTTTTCAATTTAATTATAAGAGCTACAATGATGGAATCCCCCACGTGACCCAAAAAACATAAGATTTTGTCACACACACCATTATGATTGACACTAAAATTAGGTCAATGCTGCATGCAGAGCAAATGGTATTTTTTAAAATCAGGTGATGTAATCACAATTCAAATAGGTATAAGTTATAAATAAAAGTCATTGAGTCATTGAGTAGTGCCTGCCACTGGTTAATAAATGTAAAGTCATCGCATAGAGCCCACAACGGTTTATAAATATGTGTAAAGTCATTGCTATAGACTACTAGAGCCTACAATGATTAATAAATATAACATATGTCAAGTGATTACATTGAGCATACATTGGTTATTAAATATATATGTCAAGAAATTTGCGAAAAGCTTACAATGGTTAATAAATATGTATTAAGTCATTGCATAAAGCTTACAAGGGTTAATAAATATGTATTAAGTCATTGCATAAAGATTATAATGTTACAATGGTTAATAAATATGTATTAAGTCATTGCATAAAGCTTATAATGTTACAATGGTTAGTAAATATGTATTAAGCCATTGCATAAAGCTTACAGGGGTTAATAAATATGTATAAAGGACAATAAGGTCATTGCATAGAGCTTACAATGTTACAATGGTTAATAAATATATGTTAAGTCAATGATATCTTACCACATGACGTTAAAGGACCATTTAAAGCTTATGGGTACTGTTTCTTTCACTCACATCAGATCAGATTCATACTGTAGATCTGTCAATAAGAAGGCCTAGTGAATTTCCCCAAAAAAATGTGTTACCCGATTACTAATGACATATGCAACATGTAACTTATCTTATCCAATCTGCTACAGACGTTCCTTCTATACATAAGATTATTGCGTCCTAAGCTTTTTCAAATGTTTTATGTCTGTTATTGCATACTTTTTATTAGCGTTTTAAATGACGATAGAGTGTTGGTTTTCCTTGTTTGATCATTCCATGCCCGAATTCCGGACGGGAAGACCTAGAATTTGTGTTTGTTTGTTCATCCGGAAAAAGAAGTGTTGTTTAATTTTCTATCTGATCGTTGTATAGTTCATCTTTGTGTTGTATTTCCAAGTTGGATTTGAATGCCATGCCTTGTGAATGTATTATTATGCGTTATTGTTAGTAATACTACATACGATATGAAGTTAAGCGGATCTTCAGTGTCTAGAAAAAAAAGGGGGCTTTTTGTTTTTCTAATGACTCAAGTGACAAAATTAAAATCGATCTACGGTTTCAAACATGTTTTGACACTAAAACTATTTTTAATCGTCCACATTTGCCCATCTCCACCACACTTAGTATAGGGCCTATATGATGCTGTAGATATTCGATGACCATTCAAAATTCCTGGTTGAGTTAAGATTCCTTCCTTGATTTATCGATTAATTGAACCAATTCCTTCATCACATAAATATAGATATTAATTTTGAGAACATTTACAATAACTATTCTTACAAGATCCTTATTTTAAAGTAAAACAGTTACAAACCATAACACGAAGGTGACCCGATAGAAGAATACGTAAAGCTTGTAATATTAACACATAAAGTATGAATTATTTTTATTTATTTTTTTTAATCAAAGTTTTCTGATTCTGGCAAAATGTATAAAAAAAAGACTGTAAATGTGTAGGTCCAAGCAGGTCTCCCGCTGTCCTCAATGTTACTTCAGTGTTGTTAGAGTACATCAACATCTCGCCATCAAATTGGCGTGCTCTCAGGGGAGCGGTTTCATGATTCTGGCGATTAAGATAAAGCAGTTCAGTAGCTAAATGTTGTTAGATGATATCAGAAAATTGAGTTGTCGGCAGAAAATGAAGGTGTCAAGATAGAATCATCGCTTCAATGCGGAATCAATTATACGCGTCATCCGACAACAAAAAAAAGAAAGAATAAAGCATGGCTAAACTTTTAAAACAATTTTTTTGTTCAAATATCTAATCTAATTTAATTGCCATGGATATAGGTATGAGCATAGGCAAACTAGGCCTCCGATTAGTGGAGGGGGGGGGGCCTCGCACGGGAATCATATAATTTTTTTAATATATTTTTCTATTACATTTAGGACCACCAGATTCACTTCGCCTAGGGCCTCCAATTCTCTAAGGCCGTCCCTGATATGAGGGACGATGACACATTAAGCGTATGTGAAAACTTCGCGGTCTGAAAGGTCTGTGTAGTATTGACAAAGTCGCTCTGTGAAATGTTTGCACATTACGTCTGAACATGTGTAATGATGACACAGCTCATACCGTATATATGTTTACATGGACTTCATTTTTTATAAGTGCATCTCAATATATTTTTTTTGAAACAAACGCTACCGAATCACAATGTTGTTTTACTGTCCAGTTATATTTAATGGACGCACTTGACCCTTGGCGTGTTATTTCTTCGGTTTGCTCCCTGTGTGCTCCGACCACATCCCTATCTACCAGAGGTGGACACTGCTACCGCAACCTGCAAACTTTCAAGATAACTGCCCCCTCCCCTGCGCTCCCCGTCGCTCCTCTAGTCCGTCCCATGAGAGATACAGATGACCAGTGAGAGATAAAGATGGGGCACTCTGGCTCTGGAATAAATATTTTCCCACGCGTTTCCTGTTTGGCCAGTTCGTTAGAAGTAATCGTTCAGGAATTTAATGGGACAGGCTAAAGAACAACAGCTATTTCCAACTATGTAACAGTTACACTCAAATTATTATTTATTTTCTTAATAAAATCAATTAATAAAAAATAAAAAAATTATTATTTTAATTTTAAAATTCTACAATGACTGAAAGAAACTGCGGCTTAAAAATGCATGTCCGTGTCCGAGATAGAGATGTGAGACCCATGTGAAGGCTTTCACAAATCAGAAAAAACAACATGAAAACAGATAAGATCCAAGGATATAATATACGAGCAACAAAGCCCCTCCAAGGACGCTCCGCCACCGTTCGGTGGCATGTTGTAACTCCCCTCCAACAGCCGTCTCGACCGGCATTACATGTGCATCGTGTCAAAAATACTATTCATTATAGTTAAAATAAATAACTCGTATTAACAGAGCTTTTTGCTATAAATCCCAACGCGCATAACTCAAAATAAAGTCTTGGAAGAAATACTGCACCAAAAAAAACTCGTTTTGAACGTCCGCGTAAATGGCGTAAACGTGTTCAATATGATTGGCTATAGGAGTCATGTGTTTGAGGGACCAATCGCTATAGATGACCGGACAGAACGGACAGAAAGGACAGAAAATTGCCTTTTATTATATAGGATAATTGAGGCATCTAATGATACAGCTTTGTATTTATAGAACATCGAAACATCCACAATTTTCCACTGGTTGATTTTTAACTCTGTGATTGAACTGTGCACAAAATGTAAGTTTTATCGAACCCTGTGGCACTTTGACGTAACTATAGTTGGCCGGGCCACCCAAGTCTAACGACAAAACACTATAAACTTTCTCCCGGTTGTACCCCACCTCCACCACTTCCCACGGCACTGATAGAATTGGCAGAGTCTTACGGAAAAACTTTTTCGGAGATATGCCGGGGGAGAGTACAATACATTTTAGTCTCAGAGTAACAAAGAAGCATTGCCTGTTGAATTTTCTCTTGAAATATTAAGTTTATTGTTTTAAAACTACATTACAAATTTCTCAATTATCTAAAAAAAAACATATTATAAACTAAATTACATCTTTCTCAATAATCTAAAATTCAAGTTATAGATTACGTTACATCGCTCTCATTTACCTAAAATACAAGATATAAAAATAACAAAGCATTGCATATGAATGCCTGTTAAACTTTGAGTTACATTATACATTTAAAACGTAAAAATACAATTGTATCATATTAGATCTTTGTCAAGCTTAATACAAACTAGCAATACATTTATGTAAATAGCATAGTCCGAATTTATCATGTACATGTATGTACGTACACTCGGCAGCTCTTTCGTATAAAATCGACATTACTTTTTTTTTAAATATCGAAATATGGAAATTATTATAAGCATGAGCAAGGTAACATTTTGTAAATTTAAAATAGAACTCATAATTCAGTGATGTGATAAGTCATCAACATACATAATTCCCGTAATGGATGTAATGCTTCTTTTGGATGTAATGCTGATTTGTTCAATAGTGCGCACCAAAAATTACTGCACCAAATATAACTCTTTTCGAACGTTCCGCATAAAATTGTTCAATATGATAATAAATGAATCAAATAAAAATAAATAAAATAAATGAAAGTTCTGTATTACGTTATTTTTTAATCTGATGTGTATTTATTTTGAAAACTTCCGTCATTTTTGACTGATGATAAAATTCTAGTTATATCATAATCGCAAAGGCAGACGTTAATTCCGATGAATAGATTTGAAATTTTTTTAAATCGTGTTTAATGTATCTGTATGACTGTAAGAAATAGGTAAAAACATATTTTAAAAAAATTAAATTTGGTGGATTCCCTTTTTTAAAAAAAACGACACCAGACTTACTTCAGTTCAAAGATTAGAATTTCCATCTCATAACTGAAAATACAATGACTTTAGGAAATAAAATGCCTGCATATTACAAAATATGAAAACCTTTTCCGTCAAACACATTTTTATATCTTAAAGTTGCTACCGATTTTAATTACAATTCTCAAATTAGATTATAGATTTCTATATATCAGGAAACATATCAAATAATCTAAATAAAAAATCTTCAATATTGTGATCTCTCCGATAAAATCCGTGATGTGTTCACGTAGTTAAAACATGCTATTTTCAGTTAGTGAATAGTATTACCACTTTGTTTATTTTTTAATTTTTTTTAAAATTTGCTATTGCCATGGTAATCCCGCCAATTAAAATAGACGGGATGACCGGATGACGATACCATACATCAAAGGGAATTTTTCTCCAGCATTTAAGAGTAATAAGTTTATTATTAAGTTTTATAGTAATCATTATTAATATATGTTGTTATGCAGTTTCTTTTATATACCCCTACTAAACATACTGTAATTTAAAGTCTAGAAACAACAAAAAAGATTGGGGAATAAAGCGCAATAGTAATAGTGATTGACATTGGTTAAAATAAAATCGCGAATCAAATGCTGAGTTGTTAAGGAATTGTCAAGTGTCCTCCCACTCTTTCATCTTTCACTTCTATTTATGAAAGTTATCATAAAACTCTTCAGCTAAAGTATATGTTTTAACACACGGACAATATATATGGGACGTATCATCTAATATTACATGCTAATTAATCTCTGTACTTAAAGCGTTGATAAGCACATTTATATTAAAAGATCCCCTTGAAAATGAAAATAATAAAATAAAATCGATAAAATATTTGTGTATAGTGTATAGTAAAAGAAAAGGGAAATAGTAATTATTAATATATTTATTTTAAATTTTATACTCCACTTCCAAAATCTTCATAAGTTAAAGTTAAGCCGATGGAGAGTCAAAATAATATTAGAACAAACAACAATTTTTGAAAGGAAAAGTACGTTTTTGTAAAAAAAAATCTTTAGACGTTATAGGGTCATTTTCAGTCATTGAGTAAGATTCAAACCAATTCAACTAGCTGTCTGGATTATATGAAATTGTAAAAGCCGAAACGTGAGAATCATAATTTTAGAATTTTTACGATGTATTAATATGGCCACCAGTTAATCTGCCGTTGCTATATATAAGTGACAGCGCTAACATTGTCAGCCTATTTTAATTGCGCTTTATTTCTCTATCTTCTCGTGATTTAGCTTCCTTGTTCGATACTCCTATTTTGTATGTATAAATTACAAGGCAATAGATTTGAAGTATAGGAAACATAAACAATATAATTTGCAATGTCTGTCCGTGACGCTACAAATTTTAGAAAGCAGGGAAAACCAAATTACTGCACCAATGCATCAAAAGGTGTGCAAATTAAAGATGCGCTGTAAAAATATATATTATATGACGTCATTGTTTTCGCTCATACATGTATTTTAATTTTGGAAAAGGGATCAATGTAAAAAGAGGATTTGATGATGGTTAATTATAAAATTAAAAAACAAAGGGGGCGCCGTAGGCGCCCTACAACCTCTATTATAAAAATACTTTGTGTACATTTCAGAAAGTTTAATATTTCGTATTTATCAAACAAGGACAAGTTAGTTGGGCTTTTGAAAAAGGTCAGCGCCGAAGGCGCCCTAAAAAAGTGCATTTTTTTATAAAATAAATAGATTTCAGCTGAAAACTTCCGTCATTTTTGGACGGGTGATACGCTAGTACTAAAATAGAAATGAGATATATAGTTATTGAAATAATTGGTAAATTCTTGAAAAGTTCAGACGTGTACTGGCGCTTTGAGCAATATATTTTAAAACAGTTCTTACAAATTATATAAAGTTTCACATTTAACTAAGAAACATTAATATCGTCATACAGAAAAAGGTACAAATAACTGGATGTATTCGAGTGAAAGTAGGTTGGAAAGTTGGTTTACGATATTCACAGTCATAGCAGTGATTTACAACGACACGAGACAAATATTCAGTAATGTTTCACGACAATATTAACAACTATTATTGTATCGTTAACTTTGGTTTTCTGTATAGTTATATTCATTGTTTCTAATAAAGGACATGGCGAATCAGCTTCCTGTGGTTGATAATGTCAATTCAATATTCTGTCAAGATTTAACGGGCTCCAGTGCCTGCAATCTAGAATCAATCGGAGTTTCGTTTATTCACGTAGATGCAAGATCAAGTATTTGACAAACCTCGGCGTTGACTTTTAGATTAATTTCTGAGTAGCGGGTTAAGCCGGTCCCCCATTCCATCAGATCCCACCCCTTATCCCCCTGGCAGAATCAATTCATCTTCGTGCCACTTTCCGCATTTATTAATAAACCTGCTCATCCCGGAACTCGTAGCAGGTACCCTCGACTCCGAGTACCGCTCCCTGGGGTTCGGATCCCCGCCGTGGAACGGGGCAAATCGCTAATGACGTGGTGTAATCTCGGGTCGGCTCCCGAGCCTGCGCACCTCATTACCCGAATCGGAAGCGGTGTCAAGTGACTACACGGGGGCCCAACTCTCGCCCGATCCGGTCCCTAGCGAGACGGCGAGAGTTATGATAATGATGATCAACTCGATAATGTGGGGGTTGTGGTGATGGCCATGTTGCCGTTCAGGGTCGGCCGTAGCGGTGTCACTGTTGAGGAGTTGTGTACCGCAACCGCGTAAACACCCCCTCCCCCCTGCCCCCAAACCCGTAATGTTAGGGTTTGATTCGAGTTTTATGACCCCCGTGTCAGTGGTCACCCGGCCATCGAGTGGGGAAGGCAGGAAGGGAAGGGGGTTGTTAAACGTGGGAAGGGGGAGAGCTTGTTAAACTTTAAGACCACCTGACCAGTCCATTACCCTGTTGCTTCACGTTGTTTCCATCATTCATGGTACCCAACAGGCTTGGATGATCTCTTACATCTCTTCTACACTAGACCATTAGCTGAAAAGAAATGAGTTTTAAAATAAAACTTTTTCTTGGACATGTTTGGAAAATACTTGAAAAATGAGAGCCTCGTTTTAGTAAAAAAAATTCGTAAAATTAATGTTTTGGTATTTTTTTAAATATTAATAAACAACATCTCTTAGTAATTTTTTTTTAAATTAAACAAAAAAAAATGCATTATTTAATAGATAAAAATTTGGATTAAAGTATCTATATATCAAATAAATAAATATTTTTGTACTTTGCTAAGATAATTATTATGGTCATTTTTTTTTACTTTTTCCTCTTCTTTTTTAATTTGAAAGATTCTCTATATTTTAAATTTAGTTGAAATTAGTTGAAAGCAAACAATATTTTTAAATAAATAAAAAACTTAGATCCGTAAGCGCGCAGTGATAATGTAATCACTCTATACAACCTCACAAGTTTAACGCTTGCTTTCACTTTTTAATTTTTTTAGATGGATTAATGTAAGTTTTACCGTTGCAAACGATATTTTTCAATTAAATTTTTTAACGCATCAAATTTATTTAGGGTTATGCAGATTTTTTTTTCCAAAACGTGGTGAATTAGCTTACAATGGATTATCACAGATTAGTGACTACAGGTCCAGAGCTTGCAAAGTTGCAATTAAGAATCATTTGGGGCTTACCATTATTATTCTGATGCAAAAATAGTTTTTGCCAAAAAAAAATAAAAAAATTTCTGATTGAGAATTGCTTTCTGAGTTTTTCACAAACAAAACATAAATTTAAAAGATAATTTTAAAAAAAAACAAAAAAAAACAAAAACAAACAGACAAATTAAGAACATTTCTCATCGCCTGAATCTCACATCGAGAAAGACGGATATGATTTAGAGGTTTCATTTTAAAAAAAAATAATTTTATATAGCTTATTTAATAAACACAACACGTATTTCATACTTTATATTTCTTTGTATTCCGATTTCGATGCCATACTTAAGTAGCTTTATTCAAACTCCATGACTCTGGCTTATCTTATCTAATATTATCTCATCTTATCTATTGCAGAATTTTCTTCTATTCAGAAGATTATATGCTTATCCATGATGCTTTGCATTTTTATTGGAGTTTTAAGTACTTTGAAAGTATGTTTGTCTTCCTGGTTTTGTTCCGGCAACCATTTCCACGCCCAAATTCCAGACAGGAATTTGTATACGCAATACGAAAAGTATTTTCATCCCTATGCCTATCTTTGTTATTTTTTATATAAAAACGTTTTATCTGGACCTGTTTGGTGGCGCCCTGCCAGACCCATGTTTCCCCTTTAATATATAAAAAAATTTCTACCAAACCTGATCGCAGTCCTTCCCCACTTATGTCTATACATACCTCTGTGTTGTATTTCCAAATTAGAATTATGTCTTATGTATTACATTACTACTTTGCTCTTTGTTCTTCCATCCTTTATTGTTTCTAGCGTTTCTAGATTTAATGATTTAACTAATGGTGTTATTTTTGTTAATTTTTAATATTCTCCTGTAATGAATATTGCTGCTCATATAGTAAGGGCTCTATAATATTTTCTTTCCTGCATGTGTTAAAAAAAAGATGGGGGTTTTTTTTGGGTTTAAATCATTGTATTATGTTTGTTGTCTGATCATACCGTTAGATTCAATAATTCCAGATAGTTCATTTTATCATTTGTATTTCATGACACTTCTCAAATTATTTCCGTATGAAAAATGTATGTATTTCTTTAGCCCTCACATAACATTATTGACCCATTTTACTTGCATGGTGTTCGCGATGTTTATATGATTTTGAAGCGTATAATTAACTGTTCGCAAGTTCCTTTCAACGACGGCATCAGAAACTGAAGGTTGGAAGGCAGTTTACTTTAGCACTTATTGTCCACTAATTCACTGCTCTGTTATACCAGATCTCGATACGAAAGCTATCCCCTTACCGCTGAATTGTTTGTCTTTTCTTATTGTAGGCTAAGTATTGTTATTAGGGGCAGTAAAAAGTTTCAGCGAAACCTCGATCGCAATGTAATTTGTACTCGAACGTGAGGAATTTAATATTATGATATATCTTTTTGTTGTTACCTTTTTCTTTGTTTTCTTTAAAGTTTCAAAATTGTACCAATTTTTGGAAAATCCGTTTCTATTTTCTATTTTCAGCATGTGTCGTGGGCTCCGGGTCGATCGTGGGGAGAATGTTCGACTCCATTAGGTTCGACCATTCCTCCGATCACCCCACGTCTGTTGGTCAGCACCCCACGTCTGGTGGTCAGCACCCCCACATACCATGCGGCAGGCCCTCCCCCGGGGTCGATGACGTCAAACACGACTCGGACTGTTCCAGCTCCGACCTCTCGTGTGGAGACAAAGATCGGGGGAGCGGGTTGGGGGTTGAGGGCGCGATGAAAGTGGACGCCCCTAGCCTACCCCTGCACCTGAAGCTGCTGAGCGTCAACGCCCAGCTGGAAATGAAGCAACTCTGGGATGAGTTCGACAACCTCGGCACGGAGATGATAGTCACCAAACTGGGGAGGTGAGTAACAGCATGTAGGTCCTGCGGACTCTTTGATCTTTGATTTTCTGAAGATACTTGTCAAGTCATTTAAAGTAGAAGCGTCTTCTTTAATTACTGATTAAGAGACAAAATAAATGACGGATTTTCCACTTATGCAGAGACGTAAAAATAAAATGACACAAGTATTCTTAAACATTTCTTAAAATAAAGATGATTGTAACAAAGACATAGGGCTATAGTTTTAGTTATAGGGTAGCAGTGAATGCGATATACATCAAGGCAGCTTTTGTAATTGATTGTCATTTTATTTATTTATCTTTATTCATTTCCCATTTCAAAAAATAAAGATAACATTTTCATTGCGGCTAAAATAATAAGACAAATGACCATTTGGTTTAGAAATTATTAAGTCCTCATAAATTTGTAGTGTTCCAATGATATATTTTTCATAGGGCTGGTACTGATAAAAAATGTTGTGCGATTAATCAGGGAACATTTTAAATATATTAATCGATTAATTTCGAGATTAATCGATTTATTTCGATTAATTATATTTTTATTACGCATATATAGATTCCTTTAGGTTGCGATTCATTATTTCGCGAAATTGGCTAAGTCGCGGTATTTTCATGGCTCTCAAATTTTGTGACGCATCACAGCAAATTCGTTCTGCTATGCAAGAAATAAGGAAGAAAAAACTGTTCGTTTATGTATGAACGTCTAAATAAATAACACAAATACGAGGGAAAAGTATGTAAGTAACAAAAAAATATAAATTATTAATAGATTGGAAACAAAAATATTAAAAATAATTTCTTAAATTTTAATCGAATTTTAATCGATCAAATTAATTTTAATCGATTTATAAAAAAATTAACGATTAATGGATTAATTAATCGTTAATTTCCGCAGCCGTAATTTTTAAAAATGTAACCTGCCTTTAATAGATGCACGCTAAATATTACTTAAAGCATTCGCAGTATGAATCGGAGAGCTTAGGGTGGTTTGGGGGTTAGGATTGACCTTGGTGTGGTGGCGGGGTTTGTCGTATAATGTTTATGAGAGTTGAGTGGCATATTTATAATGAAGTGATGAGATGAATTTTGTGTCAGGGTGAGTTTGAAAAAAAACGGCCAAAGAGGGGCAAGTTTGAAATATACTTTTGGTTAAATTATCTGTTACTAAAAGAGGGAGTTACATGTGCCACAGAGGGAGGGTTAGTATGCAGATTGAGTAGGTGGTCAGTGTCCAGGAAGGGACCGGGGTCGGACGATAAGAGGGCGATCTTTAAAATTATTATACTTTAAAGTTTTGACAAAGTGAAGGGGTATTTATCGCGAACTTACCTGTTATTTAATCGTAGAAGTATATTTATAGAACACGTATGTAATCATTTGGAAACCATTCACTAATATCTTGATGAAACATACGGGTTTTCCCTTTTTGGACTTATCTTAACAGACCTTTTGCTAATTCTTCGTTAATTCAACGATAATTCTATGGTACGTTAAGTCAGCCAAGTGAGTTGCACCTTGACAAAAACTCGTTTACAACTATTATTATGTCAAAAATCGTTCCATACGTATTGTTGTTTCATAGTTATACTGAAAAACACTGTCCAAAAAAACCAGTCTAATAAATTGGTAACATATAACGTGGCACGATATTTACAGGTCTGAGCTCTGACAAAACTTTATAGTTATGAAACAGTACTACAATAATCATGGAATTCAACAGTTCATTACTTTGGTGTTACATCCTCGGGCCGGATCATCTCTCTTTTGATTGCCTCAGTAACGTTAACCCAGCCTTGCTATCTTGTCCATTCGACCCCAGATTACCTCCACCTGCATGTTTCCTTTACGCGGCCCGTGCAAGGAACTCAATTCGATGGCCAACCATTTCTTTAAGTCGCTGCGCTATTTCCCCCCCCCCACCCCACCCCAAAATCCTCTTCGCTTCTTCCGTCTCTCTCTCTCTCTCTCTCTCTCTCTCTCTCTCTCTCTCTCTCTCTCTCTCTCTCTCTCTCTCTCTCTCTCTTCTCGTCTCCCGTTTTATCACTGTCAGAGATTGGTCGCCCCTTTAACGTCTACACGTGTGCGGCGTTTAAGCTCCGGGGTCGTTAAACGATGCGCAAAAAAAATGTTATCAATTACTTGGGGAAATGCGTGCGTTGATAATCAAAATTACCTCTTGGCGTTTCTGAACGGTAGTGTCCTTAATTAATGTCTTCTAGCGAAACATTGTGGTGGTGGTTTATATTTCCAATCCAGAAAGAAAGGCTGATTCAATAGTTTACGTAATTTGAGTATAAAACAAAGTTGGTGATGGGGGTGGGAAATAGGAAGCGCTACGCATACAATTGAAGTTAGTGTTAGATATTTCTGTAAAATCATCATTTACAAGAAATAAACTCCGTTTTTTTTTAAAAATACAAATGACAAAAGAACGCAGCAGCATGAGTCACTTGTATATCACTGTATATAAAAACATGCAGATTAGAGATAACATTTTGAATATAAAAAAAACATGAAAAGAAATTCGACTTTCCTTGCTATGACCATGGCTATTTGTTTCGACCACTTGTAGAAAGTGGTTAGCTCTTTTTCATCAACTCAGACACGCGCCCCCTCCCCACTTTCCGATTTTTACTCATTTTTGTGCACAACTCCACATTTTTAAATCCTTTATATCAACTCGTGGTGTCTGTTTGAGCCCTTGCTTGCTTGTTTGTCGAAAATTCTAAGTATCATTTTATTTTAGATAGAGTGTCGGGGTGAGTATTATATTGAACGACCTTTTTAATACTTTCCTGTTGCGCGAATCGGTGCGTATTATATGGACGATAATTTTTAAAAATATATTCCCGATCGGTGCGCATTATATTAAACATGTTTTACGAGACATAACTAAAATTTTGTATTTTTGGAATGTCTTGCGCTGCGTATTATAATGAACATTCTTTTAGTTATGTCTCCTATACAAAGGATTTATAGTAAAAAAAACGTGTTATTTTACGTGTTTTTTATATTAAATGATTAAAAATGCACAGAAGCAATTTTAAAAAAAAATCATTCCTGTGCTATCGAAAAAAGAAGTTCGTGATGGCACAACAGGTGGTATCGAATCAACAACTTGGCTACTGAAAAGTTAATACATTAATTCTTAACTCATAATGCTTACTAGCGTTAAATTCGGTTCAGTGTCAAAAAGTAACGTCGGGGATTTTTTTTGGGGTCCATAATCAGATTTTCACTGTTGCTAAACGCTTTAAATGAAGAATCCTAGCCGAGGGGCGTGCGAGTGCAAGAAGCGAGTGGTGAACCGAGGACGCTGGGGGAAAGGGATAAATAAAAGGCCGACAGGCGAGATTAAGAAAAAGACATCTGTGTTCTCCGAGCTGAGAAAACGGAACAATTAAAGTAAGAGCGAGGGAGATAGAGGCTGCAGGTGACGAGGGAAGGCAATCATTAGAATGCCTCTGAAGCCCATGCATGATTGTTTTTAAAAATAAATCACAATGGCTTTCTATGGCTGCAATAGAACATTAAAAAAAAACAAGAGCAGAATCTTTTGTATTGTAATACTTGCCATTCTTTAATTAATTCGATACTATGAATTCAGATACAATAGAAGAACTTGGAGTGCGGAGAAGGCTTCTTTCCAGTATAGCCTAGTTTCTCGCTTGCGTAGATTTTTTTTTCTAGCGAGGGGTGTGCATTTTCAATCCATGATATATCTATTATGTCTATGTACATCATGATTTATGTTTCCCCAGTGATCTCTAAAACTGACATACTTGGGGGTGGGGGGGTGGGGTGGCTAGTTTCGTCCTTCATATTTGTTCAATGGAACGTCGATTGGAAAAAAAAACAAAGAAAAATGAATCATATGTACTCCAAGACTTCATATGACAATCATACTCTTAGACTATAACGTAATAAATAATCCTTTATTCCATGAGTTATCTTATTCCGAAAAAAAAACCACGATCTCTATGTTGTCATATACTAAGAAGCAGGTCATAGGGGTATCACGTGACCATGAATCGTTGTTGTTTTTCTTTTCCCCTAATATGCACCCAAACAATATTTATTACCTTCCGCTGTTGATTTTCCTTCATGTTTTGCTTCGCCGCCCCCGACAGTCTCACCGACGCGGTCGGGAGTTGTTCAAACAGAACGTGAAACCAAAATAACACGGGCGTTTGGGTGTCCGGAACACCGTTAGGCGGTCACGGTTCGCCAGTTGCCCGAGCAGATGGATAACAAACATGCGGGTCCCCCTCTAGAGATTTAACATGGAGAGACATCTTTATGTGCGTGTAGACCCGACGCCAAGGCTACAAAGACTTAAAGAGATAAACATCGTACCCAAGAATGTTACACGTGTCGCTTATGTCATTATTGTTTTTAACAATGTTTGTTTTTGTTGATAGGATCTAATATGAAAATAACTAGGGCTGGTAAGGGTTAATTTAATTTTAATTGGAAAATTTACAAAATTAACCATTAATTAATAGGTAATTACGATTTAAGTGTTTTTTAAAAAAATGGTCTTTCAGAACCAGACACATAGTGCTTTGTTTAACACACCATCCACTGCTTTATCTGGCTCAAATATCATCACTTAACAAACTACGCAAACACATAATGTGTCATCCACTTTCTATCTTTTAATTCCCGTCACATTTTTGCACAGTCTCTTGGATTCCACTCATGTATCTATAGCAATCACCTTTTACATCCAACTAATATACTCCAAAATAAAGCGCTTCTTTAAATGTTCACAAATTAAAGTTAAACATTGGACAAAGTCTAATTAGTATAATAAAAGCCCAGGTCACTCATTCTGTCTAATTCCGTAATGCTGAGGGACATAGTACAACAGCCCATAGCAGTTAAAAAAGAAAGGTATCATTTTGGTTTCTCATCGTAAAATATTATATGACGTCATTGTTTGAGCTTATATTTTAATTTTGGAAAAGGGAACGATGTAAAAAAGGGATTTGAGGATTTATAATCATAACATACTCTGTGTACATTTCAGGAAGCTTAATATTTCGTATTTATCAAACAAGGATAAGTTTCTTTGGCTTTTGAAAAAAGTGGGCGCCGACGGCGCCCTATAACCCCTAGTTTAGAAATGTGATATCATTAAGTACTTTACTTGGGTTTAATAGATTGGAATATGAAATGAAATTCTATCATTTTGTCTAAAATTATTTGTATAGAAATGTAAACCTGAATGAAATGCGTTTCATTATTTTTTTATTATAAATTTTAATTATTTTTTTATTGTCGTGTGTACGTGTTTGATTGTGTGTTTGTTTAATTTTTAGTGTGTGTAAATAATTTTCTTTAAAAAGTAAGCAATTCTCTTGGTTTAAAAAATAATAAAGTGGAAAAAAACTAAACAATCAGTGTCAGTTTTGTTGTTGTTGTTGTTGTTGTTGTTGTTGTTGTTGTTGTCAGTGTTAGCTAAGATTACCCATTGTTTCAAATTACAAATATATTAGACAAGAACAAAGAATTCACACGAGTCATAGCATTGACGATATATGGGACATTTTAATAATAGTATTTAAAAATAAAAGCTAATTTATTTCTTTAAAACGACTACAACTAAATCTCCCCCCCCCCTTTTTCCTTTATCCTTCAAATCTATATTAGAATGATACCCCCCCCCACACACACACACACACAAATTACTGAGAAACACGCAAACTTGTGTCTGAAAAAAGTTAAATATAAAACAAAAATTGTAACCCATACATCAGGTAACCCCCTGGGGAATCCTCCTTCTCGACTTTCTCCACGAAGCCAACTCCAGCGCTCCCAGTGGGGCTCTGCTTTTGTTTATAAAATAGCTAGCGTTGTTTTCATAATGTCTCGGCATCGCCTCGTTTCCCGCCGATTATCCGGAACTGATGTTGTCTTGATGGCCAGATTTACGAGGCCAGGGGCCGGGGTCCGTCATAGATAGGGGCAAGTTCCCAGCGGCTCACTTTTTTTCCCTTGAGTGTTTACATACGTCACGGACAGGAAAATGTATCATTTCTGGATACAAAACATGATCGTAAGTTTCTTGATTTTTTTTTAAATCGTAGTGTTTTTCGACTTTTTGGAGTTGAAACAATTTTAACGAGACCCCTGGGCAGAGTTGTCGCGTGGATCAAGTAATGTCAGTGATTGCATGGGATCTCAGGTATTAAGGACTGTGGGGGAAGGGGTTGGATATGCGGTTGGGGAACAATAGATTTTGAATGCAACCGGCTCTCAAAAGTTACGCGGAAGATTGTCGTCTGCGAAGTTGCAATGAAATTCGGAGATTTCAAAATACAATTTTGAATGTTTTTCTTTTAAAAGAAAAGAAGAAAACGGGATTTTTAAATTTTTTTTTATACAAAACCTGACGATTTCAGCAAGTGAATTTGTAGCACTTTTTATTATGGCCAGAGCTGCAAGTCCAGATAATTTAGTTTTTAAGCAGGGTTGTGTAACTTGATTGTAACTGGTTGAAATTATATCATTAAGCTGTTGAACTGTTACTTGGAAACTATTTTAGATGATTATATAATAAATAAATCAGATGGTTTCACTCGGATAATGTTGCAGACAAAGTGAGTGTTTTTGCATTGTTCATAACAAAATGTTCTGGCTTTTTCAAATATCACCATTCCGGTCAACTTTTCTGAATAATTAAAACATCGCCTTTCCACTTTTCAACTTTTTCTAATATTCTTTTCTATTTAAAACATAACTTTCCAACTTTGATTTTCGACCTATTTAAAATGTAACTTTTCCATTTTAATTTTCTAACTATTTAAAACATCACCGCTTTAGTTTTCTATTTGAAACTATTTCAAATCAAAATTTTCCGAGCGTTTTCTTCCCGAGTTATTTTTTTCTTCTCTTTTTGTACATGCTCCAGCCATTACCTCTAATTCCCAGTTTTCTACGTGCGTGACGCCGACAGATAAAAAAAATAGATCTAAATTTAGATTTATGCCTTTAAATCAGCTGCGGACACATCGCTTCCGTTTACGTTCTGAGTGGAGCATTTACTTGCTGAAGGCTACTTCCTTTGTTCACTGACGTTGCCGACATTTTTTTTTGTTTTATCATAGTAGCTTCTAGCTAGTTATGCGGTGCTCCGTAATCTCTTATGATCAAATCATAGTCAATAAATGAAAAAAAAACAGCACAAAGAAAAAAAAACAAACAACTTAACTACTACTATTCTATTCATGAGGATATGCTTAAATGTTTATCTTTTTTTTTAATATAAAATGTTCCAGAAACATGGTAGAGTTGATACCAAATGGTATAAAGTAAATTTAAAAAAAAAGAATCGTACAAATTAAAATTATATTTATGCAAAACATAATTTTTAAAATAGTTTAAGAAGATTGTTTGCACGTATTTCTGCTTTTAAAATAAAGTAAGCATGATATAAATATCAAAAAAATATTATCACAGTTGTTTTAAGGTTAACCCTTTGTCAGCTTATTGATTAACCAATCTACATGACAGGTTTGTTTTATCTTCTTGTTTGTTTTTTTTCATTGTCGACTTGAATTTGAGTTATCTTAATATGGACTTTTGCTTTTTTAAATGTGGGCGGGGGAGATGGTTAAACAACACTTTGAAGTTTGAAGTCAACCTGTAAAACAAAATTAAAATGAATTTATTATCTTTTAAAACACGATCACGACTCTCGACAATTTGTCAGAAGTATCACCCGTAATTCCTCCTGTAATTTTTGTCCCGCTCCCCCCTGTCCCCCTGCACTCCTCTTCCTGGCCACTTGATGTCCCGCTCCCCCCCCCCGGCATCCCCTCTCCCTGGCCACTTGATGTCCTGCTCCGAGCAGCTCTTGGACGTAATTAGGATTATCAGGGTGGAATATCTCCCCTCGCGAGACACCCGCGCTGGGCAGGTCTAAATATTTGGAACATTTTGAGAGGCTCCGATTTACAGACCGGCCCAGGGATACAGTAGGGACTGACGGAGCTGTTTCGCTTCATTTCAAGCTGATACTTTCGTTACAGTACGGTAAAGCCTTCAATGACCCGGCACCCGCATCAATTCACGGGGCCGTCTACGAGACATTGCGATAATTCAGAGAATTGTTGATGGGGACGCGTAAACGAACTGCGACAGCTCTTGTTAACAGCTCCATTTGGTTTAGTTTGGAGAGTAATAGTCATGTAGGTTAAATGTTATCTCATTGGTTTGATCAAAGAAAAATAATAAAATCAAGAACTTAAAAAAACACTTGCGAGTCGATTGCGTGTATTTTTCTTGCGTATATTGATGACCTTATATCGTATTCATGTAAATTTAAATATTTTATTTTTTGCAAGATGAAGAAGGTTGTTTTCTATAGCATTGACGAGGATATTTGTCACTAGGGCCACAGTTAGCCTTCGTCTGGAACCAATGGTTGGAAGAAAGGAAGCGAGAGGCACGATATTAGTTCAAGTGTGCTCCCTAAAGCAGGGGTCGGGAAACTTTTTGTCTCAGAGAGCCGTAAACACCGTATAATTTTGAAAATTAATTCTGTGAGGGCCATACATTATGTTTAAAACTAAAAATTCAAGTAAATATGTTCATTTTGTGTACTTTCAACACTATAAGTACAATAATTAGGTCTCTGAATTCTTGTAATAACACTTTAATGCTGTTTTTTTAATATGCAATTAATATAGAGGTCAAAGGAGTCTGAATAAACTATTTTTAAAAAAATAATCCAACATTTGTCTGAGAGCCAGATGCAGCCATCAATAGAGCCACATCTGGCTTGCGAGCCATGGTTTCCCGGCCCCTGCCCTAAAGGATCAACAAAAAAGAGACTCAGCTCATTGTCATCCTTTTTTTAAAATTGTAAAACTTTTATTCATTTTTAAATTTGCTCTCTAAAAGGTAAACGTTGTACTTGCATTTTGTAGGCTGAACCACTAGACACGTTAAGAAATCGTGATTATATTTTAGATAACACTAAAAAAGACAATTTTCGTAATGGACCATTAATGAAAGAGAATTAAATCCAGCTCAGTTCAATGATTTAGGACGATCACAATTAATAAAATATGCTGTTATTTTATACTAAAGAAGTTTGTCCCTAATAAAAGTTCAAACACTGTAACACATGTTTGGAAATATCATCCTATATTAAATTAATCTGAATGGCTAATGCGTAAAATAAATTACAAAACTGTACTGAAAGTATCTAGAAATCATTATGTTTGAAAAGTTCTTTTGTTCTTAAATCTTCATCCTCCGGTGTGTACAACCCACATCTCCTAGCCACGGTCCTTTTCAATGAGGGGAATTTTGTTTTTTCTTCCACCATGACCAGCCTTCGCAAAGCATCATTTTTAAAAAAAAATTCTTCAAGTACTTCATAATTTTTAATTTTTTTACCTACATCTTACAACTTGAAGGAAACGAAATCACACTACCAAATGAACAATATAATGTAATAACAGACGAATAATTTATTTTTTTATTTTTTTAATTTCAAAAGAAATCTTAGCTTTATTAATGTATTTTTAAAAACAGAGTTTGAAATAAACTAATTTTTCTACAAGTCTGTGGCATATACGTTGTGTTTTGGGCGTGTCTTGGAAGTGAAACATTCCACGATATATTAACAGTTTATATATATTTTTTCACGTATATTTTTTGTTGGTAAAAGAAGGTCCAATGCGTTAATAGGGTCCAAAAGTGGTGACGTGGAAACTTTAAATAAGATTAGATCAAAAGCCGAAAAGAAATTTTAATAGATCTAAAAATTGTTAGGTGCCAGCTCTGAATTTAGAATGTATTACTAAAAATAGCATTTCAAAGCGTGTCCATATTTCTATTTTATTTTCTGTATTTTTTAATTACTATATACACCATATTTAGTACAAAAGCTTGACAATAGATAGCAGAAATATTAAAGTCTGCCTAACACGATGTTTACAGACTTTTAACGCTGACTAGGTCAAACGACAAACGGCACACTCAAAAACCTGGCAAGTCGCGTGAAGTAAACTTTAGCCAGGATTGTTTATACGTCTAATTGGGCACTCCAGAAAACAAATTCAGAGTAGGGGTGCTTTTTTTTTCTTCTTTTGGGTGTGTGAGAGAAGTGAATAGAAAAATGGATTGTAGTTAAAGAAATTAGTAGTAAGTATGTGCGTATTTAGAGTTCGAAGCGCTTTTTGTGTACTGAGTAAAAAAATACGAAATATCAATTTGCGATAGGTGTCCATAAGTCATTGTTACTTTTTCAAAATAGAAATCCATTTAAATATTTAACATTTTCGGACATTTAATTTTTTTAATGGAAAAATGAATAGAAGTTAGCGTTACAAGAACAGCAACAACAAAACCAAAACGAACCACCTCATGCTCGTATGTTGACCAGTTTACAATCGGTGGTGCAATCGTGAACATGTAAAACTTTGAGATTGCGCTATAATATGATATTATGAGGCTGAAATTCACCCACTTGAATTTGCGATCTGTGATTGAAAAACTTCAGGTTTTTAATGACATATTTACGCTTTGATCAGCACACTGAAGAGATAAGTATATTGTGGCAAAGTGAGATTTCAGTTCTCAGTATAAATTTGATATTTGTGTATATATTTATATCTTGGGGGGAGGGGTGGGGGGCACGGTGGTCTAGTGGTAGCGCGCTTGACTGAAGGTCCCCGGATTGGGAATTGTGCTAGCCACACAATCCCTTGCTCGTTAGTGGTGGCTCAATGAAACTTGTGAACGCTACTTCACTTGCCCCATTGGCCGTCATGGTCTGAAAAGGTTTTTTTTTATTAATACTATTATTATATCTTACTTTTAAAGCAAAAAATAAGTTAATGAAAAAAGCCGGTATCCAAAGTCGTACAAACGTTTTAACTAAATTCAATAAATAAAAGGGGATTTTCTAACTGCGTTTGTCTGAATAATAATTTTATAAAAACACAATTGAAGTGCAAGAATAGAAAGCAGTATTCATAGAAGATATACGTTACACGTTTTTCTCTGTCATTGCCCTGGTTTGACATGTCTCTCTCTCCCCTATCATTGTCATCAAAAGGTGCAGCATCGTATTCACTGACACTGACGAGATGGGGTGAGAAGGTGCATCAGTGTGATATTCAAACACCGCACGGCCCCTGACTCGCACACATCCCCACTTAACAAAACACACATCCCCCCGCCCTCCACAAGCCATCCCTCCATTGTTGTGTTTCAGCTGCTGTGCCTCGTCCCGGCTTTGTTTACCACCAACTGGTCTTATCTCCATCATGATATTGTCAGTGACATGCTTTGGGGCGACCCCTCTATCCTCTACTTAACCCCTCTTTATAGGCCACCAAACTGTCTCTCCCTCGTTATTGCCTACGCTCCTTTCCCCGCGTTGCTTTTTGTCATGCGCCACACATTCTTCTACTAAGTTTTCTTACTCTTTTTGTATGTAAGTAATTCCACAATGTTCATCCGTTGCCTGATCTCTCCCTGTTTACCATCTCCCTCCCTCTGCTCTCTCTCTCTTTCTGTCCGTCCGTCTCTCTCTCTCACTCACTTACCTTCTCTTCCATACCTAACTCTCTACTGTCCTCTCACTCTCACCGTCACTCTCACACTCCCTCTTCCAAATTTCAGGATAACTTTCATTATTCCACTCTCATCCCGCCTCCCTTCAACACTTTCTCTCTATCGTCTCTAAATTTTCCCTTATATCTAACCACCACAGCTCATTCATTCACCTACTCTTCGCCGTCCATGTTTACATTTCTTATTTAGTATTAATGGAACATACAACTAACTGCCTCGGTAACGATCAAACCCTTCCACCCCCTAAACAAATATGTGTATACTCCGACCTTCACCCCTATTTCTCAGCCCCACCTCCTAACCATACCGAAGCCAACTTTAACAACTGAACATCTATTGGGGATGTAGCAATTATTTCCCCGTATTTATGTCCCATATTTCAATAAATCCGAGAGGCTGCGCCAAGATTTTTAAACATGATTTTCATTTTTGTTCAACACAGGCTTGTAATAACGCCGTCGACTCAAACTCTGGCCTTGCTTTCCATGGGGAATGCCCGTAACAACCACATTTATAGAGACGAGTTACACTTCATTTCAAGTGTCCGCTGTGGCCGGTTACAATCTCGGCTCCCTCTCCGTGCCTTCCGTTACTCGCTTGTTATAGCCGTATGTTGCAGGAGGGCAAAATCGACTACTGTTATGTTCCAGCGTGAAAATATTCGTATTCAGACAAATCGAATCTTTTGGACTTAAAAAAAATAAAAATAAAATTAAAATTAAACATATTTTTATTTGCAGAATCCCAAGAACTGTGTACCAATGCAATATGCGTCATTAAGTAATTTATCTTATATTACTGAGAAGTTATTTAGGTCTCTGTAACGAGTTTCCTATAAAACATCTTTGTAAAATATAACTAACAACTATTTACATAAAAAGCTCAACAAGTTAAAGAAACTAACGCATGAAGATAAATAAACAGGTCAACGTTTGTTAGGCTTGTATTGAGGCAGTATCGCTTTGAAATATTGAGTATCGTTACTTTAATTTCCGTCCAAGAATTCGGGCCAAATGCCCAGCAACGAGCTCCTCGCTACCACTGATACCCCGTGTCACGGCGGACAACTCTTTCCATTCAACAAAGGGTGATAAGCCTTCTCTCCATGGAACTCACCCCCTGACTGTGGCTTATCGGCCGCGCGCCATCTGAGCTGTCAATGAAATTGACAATGATATACGATTTCTGCCCTCCGTTTGTTTTGCGCGGCGGTACCGTAAGGTGCAACGGACTTTCAATGATACAGTGAACGGGGCCTAGCCCCTGCTTGAGGGTCACAAGGCTAACCATGATATTTGTATATACAAAGTTTTTAAAAATCATGTGATATAACATTTCGTGAATTAAGGGACAAAGCACCCCCAGAAAAGAGACTATATAACGAGCGCCCCCTCAAAAGTTGGTTAATATGTCACCCTTGTTTACTTATTATAATGTGACGTTGTAAGATTCTTTTTGGGGCTCCTGTACCTTCGACCCATTTGATCCACAACTCCTCAAGAAGACAACTTCAAAAGTCAAAAGGCTAAAAAATGTCAACCAACCAACCCCACACAATTTGTAAAAAGCAAGTGATACTTTTGAGAAAAAGTGTGTGTGTCTGTGTGTGTGTGTGTGTGTGTGTGTGGGTGTGTGTGTGTGCGCATTAATCCAGCCTTGGCAGGGGGCGCTGCTTACACTTGGCAATCACTGGGTGCATAAACATGGCTCTATCCCTTGCATGTGTGCCATATCCCCCAGGCCATGAACTTGCTCTTAAAACAGATAGCAATAGACTCGTCAGGCACGTGCCCTATTATTTTTCTTTTGTCCTGGCCAAGGCCGTTAATCGAACGTGTTTTTGCGCCCCCTTTCAAGTAAATTTTATCGTTTCCGACCTTGGTGACCTACACAGTAGTTAATCGCAGCTCAAGGGGGCGTTCTGTGAGTTCTGTTTCTTTGCGCCTATAATGGGAAGCGTTTCTCAGCCCTTGTAGCAAAGTGCATGTACCCAAACACAACTTGACTGTGTGTTATGGAAACTAGCATCGTTCTTTCAAAATGTGAAAATAATCAAATACAATTAATACCATTTTTAAATCCCTTATATTAACTTCACCGCCGTCTCTCTCTGTCTCTCTGTCGTTCTGTCGTCATCTCTCTCTGTCTGTCTATCTTGGGCGGGCGGAAAAACAAAAGTCCAAAATGACCCACTTCCCGTGATCCGATCGAGCTGAAATTTGGCACACGGACCCGTCTCACCTAACAATGCATCGTATCAAAATTTCAGATCGATCGAACGTACCGTAATTAAATTTATGCATTTTTAGTTTATCCTTATATAACGTATGTAATTCAAATTCACGGTCTGTTATTGTTTTATTTCCACGTGAGATTTTGAGTTGACGCGACCGATCGAAGTTCCGGCGTGCTTTCGTTTACATTTTACGTGTCACGCTGGGCTCGGTCAAGCGATCGGTGACCAGACTCCCCAGGGTTATGAAGCAAAGTTGAGTTAAGAAAGATTCAGTATGTAAATGTTTGTCGCGCTTGAAAATAATCAATACTGTTAGTTATGTCTCATATATAAGGGATTTATAGTCAAAAACTTTGTTTTTACGGATTTGTTTTATTATTAACTCAAATCAAGATGAAGTTCTGTAAATATTTTGAGAATCTTGAATGAATAGTTTCAGAAAGCATTTGGGTTTATAATAAAATTCCTATATTTGAAACGTGGGTATTTATGGGGATGTGAATGGATCTGATGTTTCATAAGCAATCCACAATTTTTCAATATATATTTAAGATTTATATTTATGATCAATGCTAATCTAAGTATCTAAACCAAAAGTCTCATTAGTATTTTTTTTTAAAAAGTTTATTTGCAATCGTTTGGAAAATCCTTTTACCGTGCCACAAATATGTAGTTAAACTTCATTTTAAATCGCTGCTCAATTTTTGTTTACACTGACAACCTAAATGATTCGCCACGCCCACTCTCTCCTTGCCTATATCAGCTCTCACTACCCTCTTCCTACTATTGCTCTCTTTTGCTCTGGATTTCACTGCAGCTTTAAGTTTTAATTTCTTTATATTCGTTTTATTTGTGTACAATTTTTTTTTATTTTAAGAAGGCTCTTTGCCGTAACGTTAACTGTCTTGTCAGGCTCACTCATACCCTATTTGCATGTTATCCATCTACTTATTGTAAATCGCCTGAAGCAATACAATGTCACTTTTGACAAGGACAGCTCATTCCTTAATGTTGACAGTTTTCGCAATTTCTTTCATAATCTTAAATAAGCTTTTAAAATCTTTTTATTTCCACACGACACCTTACAGGCTAAGAAGATCCTGGCTTCTAAGGGAGACCACCCTGTCTACAAGTCAATTAAGGGCCAATACATCTTTTCCCCCATCGCGCGGTGGCACGGCAGGAGTTCTCACCCTTGTCACTGCCCACGCGGCACTGAGCGTTAGCTACGGGGAAGCAACTCTAAAAATAAATTGAATCCCTTAAACATTATGACATTTTCAATTTCCTCAAGAAATACAAGCTAGGGGAATATATCATGATGGAATTAGAGGAATTTTTTTTCCCTTTCCTGTCCTTACTCTCACTAAACAAAGTTTAATGAGCAGGAAAAATTATTTTTTTGTCTCAAAGATATGTGCCCTTAATATATTATTTATAAATAAATAAACAAATAAATAAATAATTTGTGTCAAAATCTCTTTTAAAAAGTAATTTTAAAAAACATTCGAATGCCCTATTCTAAAATCAATACAATTTTGGTTTAAATGATTGTAGCAGGGTACGTCCTCTGAATGTATTAAAATAGCACCAACCATTTTCATCTGTGGGAACACGTTAACATTATTCAAGATATCACGTGTTATCTCGCATAGAATATCGTAATCTTTTCATCCCACTAGCAGATTTTTCTTTAATTCACCTATTCAGACACTTTACTTTTTGGAGCTGAATCTAAGTCTTTGGTCGAAAATTAAAAAATAAATAAATAAATGAAAATATTTTTTAAAAATTAAAAAAATACCGTATTCACCATCACCACTTAGCCCCAAAGACGGTTCTTTAACGGAGGAATGACAGCATACGTAGTAATCATACATTTTAACCCTGACTAAAAGGTACAAAACTGTAACCTCTTTGTTATGTTTTTACTTATTACTATATCTTGTAGGCGTTCTCTCAATACATAACCTTGCATCCAATAATCCTCTGAAGAACTGGTTTCAATAAAAAAAAACCTTTAATAACTTCATTAAGCACATAACATATAATTTGAGGTTATACAACGTGGAATACTCAGGCACACATTCGCCATGACACCAGAATTCTTACCACACTGATAATAATCTCGAACCTTCTACCCCATCTCTTCCCGCGCTTTCCCTCACGTGATCTCTCCGTCATCCAACACGCGATTCACACGTGACAACAACCTAAATATTGATTATACCTTTTTTTTCAACACTCCTTATTATTAACAGCCAGGCATCGCAGAAATTTCTTTTGGAATAGACTTTAAGATCGTCATTTTTTAAATATTTTTTTTCAGGCGTATGTTCCCAACTTTCCAGGTCCGCCTCTTCGGCCTTGACCTCAACAGCGACTACACCGTCATGATGGACTTTGTACCTGTTGATGACAAGCGCTACAGATATTCATTTCACACGTCCAGTTGGGTGGTGGCGGGAAAGGTAACATCTTATCCTATGTGTTACAGTAGCTCCTCCATACAGATCTAAAGCTGAGCCACATTTAGGCCGGAATGAATTCTGTTGCATATATTCCTGTTTCCTTTAACACTAAGACTTATAATGGGTGTTTCTTCAGCAAAAAGGAAAAAAGAGAGAGAGAGAAAGAAGAAGTGGACATAAAATTCTAACCTAACAAAACATGACGTCATTTATAGCCTCTAACTCCAAAGCAATTTTATAGGAAGTTATTTTTGGTGGAACTGACAGATCAATTGGTTTTTTTACGCAATTTCCCATAGAAAAAATTGCGTTTATATATTTGAAATGTCTGTAACGCTTGATCCTGCAACTCCTCCTGAACCATACCAGATAGAGGGTTTGGGTCTTTTGCAAATATGTTAAGGAGGTCCCAAGGATGCGCATGGGCCAAAAAATACCTAAAAGGTTTACTGGGTTTCCTGGGGAAAAAAAAATAAATAAAAATACAAACAATATCAGTATTTTGTCAATTTTTCGGCAACGATAACATCCATCGGTTTGAAACAAAGCTTCGACGATTATAGCTAATACTATTAATAACAATTTTGGAGAAGGAATTTTTAAAAATCTGGTTGCGTTCGACTCTGGTTATTTTAGCAGAAATTTGTAGATATCAATTGTTTTGTTAAGTTTCAAAATTATTGTTTGAAATTACTTTTAATGTAATCTAGAATGATAGTTAACTGGGGTTTTCCCGCTTTGTGGATGCTTATGTTAGATTGTTGCGCGGTGCGCATTTTATTGACACATTCGTGGTGTGTTGTAGCGTGAGGGGATATGACGTCATATTGTGTTTAGTTTCAGAATTACTTATTTGAATTGACTTTTATTGTAATCTAGAATGATTTCCCTTGATAAAAAAATCGGAAATTCCTTGGTGGACATTGCGTTTTCATACTCACTCGAGTTTGTATTTCTTGTTTTTAAATAGCACAGAGGATTTTGTTAATTTGTTAAGAGTTTAAGGCTTAAGCCATCTAACTCATTAAAGCTGATAATATAGAATAAGAACGCGATAAGGCTTTCTAACAAATACCTGAAACACAAACGAATTGTGTTATTATGAATAATAAATTGAACCATTATTATAAATTTAAATTAAATGCGTGTAATTATTTGTACTCATGAAGGCATTAGCCAAAAAAAATTTACCAGTGTAATAGTCCATAAATAAAGCTTTAATTTATTGTTTTGATCACACAATTCACCTGTGTATCTTGTATTTTAAAGTTGTTAAACAAAACTAAGAAACCAGTCCGGTGTTAAAACATTCCTGGCCTTAAACTAATTTTTATTGTTAATTTTTGTTACTATGACCCAGGCTGACCCCCATATGCCAGGTAGAATCCACGTCCACCCGGACTCTGCGGCCAAGGGTCCCCAGTGGATGAAGCAGGTGATCTCATTCGACAAACTTAAGCTGACCAACAACCTCATGGACACCAATGGACATGTGAGTAGCCGGTTGTCTCTGGAGATATGAAACGCCTGGGGTTGTTTGCATGTAAGGAAATTTTGAGTTGGGTCGGAGCGGTGGCGTAGCGAAGGAGGGTCAGGGGGCACACATATCCTCAGGCGCAAAGGTACCTTGGATTCCAATAGGATATTCACAACATCACATTACATCAGGTGAACAAGGTAAAGATTTTAATTAAACGGCAGCAGGGAATTTTAATAGTTTGTGCCTGTGCGCAAAATATTTTTTACCTACGCCTCTGTGTTTGAGGGACTGACTTCCGGGAGAGTGATTTTGAAAACGTTTGGAAGCTTGAGTGCACATGCATGGTAATGATCTGTCAACTCGCTGTAAGAAGTTTGGGTCGATAGCGGAAGTGGAGTAGTTGAAATAGATGGAAAAGGTGGAAAGGGGGGGGGGATTTTTTTCACTCGCATGAAAATAGCTCAACTGTTATGTGTTCTGATTGAATTGTTACCAATTTATAAAAGTTGTTGGGAGATCAAGGACCCCCCCCCCGCCTCCCCCCGCCCCCCCCCAAAAAAAAACAACAACAACCCACGCATACAAAGCAAACAGTTGAATACTCAAAGAGTCTAACTGGCAGTCAGTATCATATCAATATAGCTTTGCTGTAATGGCTCAATGATACAAGGTGGATACAAAAAATGCAAGCGTCAAACGAGATCTATCAAATAATATAAAATACAGCACGGGGCTAAGTGGCGCGTCGGGCAATGGTCTCCAGACGTCTCTTATGTTAAAGTTAAAGAGGGATGATAACTTTCAGACGGCTGCTGGTGGACCCCTTTTTTCTGTTTGAGGAACAAGAAAAAGATGACGCGAGACACGCCCTTGTATAAATAGGCCTACAAGAATATTTTGAAAATAAAAATCAAATAAACACAAATCTACATGTATGTATAAGATGGATAATAAATTAAAGGTAAGCGAAAATCAATAATCCTAATAATGAATGGCGGCCCACTAGCGCTCTCTTAGGGGCCACACAATCACTGCCCCAGTGTTTGTAAGAGGCCAGACATGACGTCATCAACCCTTGTGTTGTAACAGATGCGTATTTGTAGAAAGGCCAGTTTACACAGCGTATACACAAACATAATCCTAAAATAAACACATGAGCACAGTGCTCACCTTGTCAGGTCACTTCCCGAGAGTTTAAAGGTCAAGTGAATGCATAAATAATGGTTTTAAAAAGTTTAAATCATAGACCAACTTTGTGACAATCAAATTTCGATCCGAATTCGGAATAAATCGATTGAGGGCATGACTTAATATCTTCCGTGGGACTCGCCTTCTGGGAATTCTTTGATGAAGCTAAAAGTAAAACAGAAATTAATTTAAGTTTGAATAAAAATTCGATGTTGCAAGTAATCGCGTTCCTTGGCGAAACGAAGACTTTGTTTACTAATTAGGGATAACTACGCAAGGAACAAGCAGAGGCGTAGCTATCTTATCTTATCTTATCTATACAGACGCTCCTTCTATGCAGAAGATTATTGCGTCCACAGACCATGACAGATGATCTGTTGGCAAGTGATGCAGCGTTCACAGGCCACGGCTTTTGTGGGTTCCACGCATTACCCAGCCGCCTAACTAGTGTTAGGTAGCCCATTCGGAGCTGGGTGACTCAGGGATGTCCTAGGCCCCGGGAACAAATCCTTGCCTTGACATGGATTCGAACCCGAGACCATCGGTACGCCAGTCGAGCGCGCTGCCACTCGACCACCGCGTCCCATGGGATATTTGACGCCCAGGGGCAAACTATAAAATTTCGCCACCACCCCTCTCTCGTTCGTTTGATTAACATCTTAAACTTGATAACTTATTATGACTATGAATTTGTAAGCCTCTTTTTGCACCCCCTCCCCCCTTTTTTTTCGCTGTTCCACTGACCTAAAACTGGAAAGACAACGTGTTTTGTGGGATTATAATTTAACTTTTGATTAACTTACAACAGTGAAACAGCAACTGGCATCCGTTACCATAAGTAGATTTTTTAAAGCTCTAAGAAATTTGTTACGTGCTGGCATGCAGATGACCCCCCCTCCCCCCGTCATCTCACTGACACTCACCCTGCCCCCTGGCGGCCCTCATGTCATTAGTTAACGTAACTCTCCGCAGATGGACGCCCCCGTGAAATGGCGCCTTGTTTGTGTAGCGGTCCTGGTCTGTTTATCCCAGGTTGGGCAGCTCTGATAGGCCTGGGAGGATGGTAAACACTATAAAACGCCACAGCTGCTCCTCTTATCGCACGGGATTTTCATAAGGTCCCTACTCTTAAAATGTTCAACAGTTGGGCAGCCCGGGAGTAAAGCACAAGGGGAATTAAACAACCCGTAAAAACAATTTGTTATCATTATAAGTCCCTTATATATGAGACATAACTAAAAATATTAATTAAGTTCAATATAATACGCACCGCGCGACAGACTAGCATAAACATTTACATGCTACATAGGGATACATAGAGATAATCTAAAAATTAATTAATTTGATTGCAGTACATTCGATCGATAAGATATTTTTATAGAATTCATTGTTAGGTGAACAAAGTCTATGTGCAAAATTTCAGCTCGATAGGATTGCGGGAAGTGGGTCATTTTTTACTTCTTTTTTTTCTGCGGAAACACGACAACAAGACGGTAATAAAAGGGATTTAAAAAAAAACACGTAAAATTGAACAGTAAAAAATTTACAAATAAATTGAATTTACGAATCGAATGAATCATCTATCAAATAGGAGATGAGAGCATTTGACCCCATGGAGTCGATGCACTGATAATAAACGGTGATACAAACAAGTATTTTCTGAAATTGTAATAATTTGCTTCTGTTTAATTGGTCATCTTATTTGCGGGTATGGAGCATGGATTAACCCGAACTTTTAGGGCCCCGGGCTGCTCATTCATTGAGACCGATCCCTGTCCTTTCACCCCCATAATCAGACCCCACGCAGCTGTAGGTTGTGTGTCTTTCTCAACCGCATCCACCTGATTTTCTTGAGGCCTGTTAGGTTGTACATCCATCTGATTCTCTGGAGGCCTGTTAGGTTGTACATCCATCTGATTCTCTGGAGGCCTGTTAGGTTGTACATCCATCTGATTCTCTGGAGGCCTGTTAGGTTGTACATCCATCTGATTCTCCGGAGGCCTGTTAGGTTGTACATCCATCTGATTCTCTGGAAGCCTGTTAGATTGTAGGTCTTTCTCAACCGCATCCATCTGATTCTCTGGACGCCTGTTAGGTTGTACATCCACCTGATTCTCTGGAGGCCTGTTAGGTTTTACATCCATCTGATCTCTGGAGGCCTGTTAGATTGTAGGTCTTTCTCAACCGCATCCACCTGATTCTCTTGAGGCCTGTTAGTCACCTGACTCTCATTCTGCTGACTCTTCAATTGACCTGCAAGTTGTCATTCTTTAAAGAAGTCATAGGAAAATACAAACATATCTCCCTTACTTATATCTACACATTTTTAGTCCTGATCTTCCAACTCCAATACTTTTCCCCCCGCTGGTTTCAACTCATCACACAGAAATTTATCAACTCTTCTAACCTTAATTACTATCCCCGGGAAAAACAAAATTAAATTTAAATAAAAGTAATGTCTGGTTTTATTATTTTTTTTAAACTACAATCTACAACGTTGCTATTCACTGTGTCGAGTTTATTTCTTGTTTCTCTCAAATTTAACTGACAAACGTGTCCATTTCTTGTAGAAACACACGCCAACAATTGCATGCGCACCAAGTAATGCACACCACGCCGCCACATCAACATGTGCTTGTACATCATCGACACCACCACTTGCACTCGTCCGCACCTTGTCTAAAGTTACATACATCGGTATCTCATGCTGGTACATGAGCACACCACCACGGCCACTAACCAGTAATTAGTGGCCCCCCCAACACGCCAAAATACCAACGCGTGATTTGACAAACGCACATTCACTACTGGTCCACGCTATCGCATTCCTCCATTCAATAGACGACATCGCTGGTAGGACAACAATATCGTGTCCGACAGTTGACAGTTTTAATTAATGGTCTGTCGACATGGGGAATGTAACTTTGGCCGCTAAGACGTGTTTATTGTAAGCATCACATGGCAGTGCAGTATCCATGGGTTTTTTTTAGTAATCACATGACAGTGCAATATCCATGGGGTTTTGTTTTAGTAATCACTTGACAGTGCAATATCCTTGGTTTTTTTTAGTAATCACATGACAGTGCAATATCCATGGTTTTTGTTTTAGTAATCACTTGACAGTGCAATATCCATGGTTTTTTTTAGTAATCACTTGACAGTGCAATATCCATGGTTTTTTTTAGTAATCACATGACAGTGCAATATCCATGGTTTTTGTTTTAGTAATCACTTGACAGTGCAATATCCATGGGTTTTTTTTAGTAATCACTTGACAGTGCAATATCCATGGTTTTTTTAGTAATCACATGACAGTGCAATATCCATGGGTTTTGTTTTAGTAATCACTTGACAGTGCAATATCCTTGGTTTTTTTTAGTAATCACATGACAGTGCAATATCCATGGTTTTTGTTTTAGTAATCACTTGACAGTGCAA
The DNA here is from genome assembly GCA_944989445.1 of Ampullaceana balthica. Classification (NCBI taxonomy): domain Eukaryota; kingdom Metazoa; phylum Mollusca; class Gastropoda; family Lymnaeidae; genus Ampullaceana; species Ampullaceana balthica. The sequence continues at coordinate 377,160 of CALYLW010000378.1, read as the reverse complement.
TATCCATGGTTTTTGTTTTAGTAATCACTTGACAGTGCAATATCCATGGGGTTTTTTTTAGTAATCACTTGACAGTGCAATATCCATGGTTTTTGTTTTAGTAATCACTTGACAGTGCAACATCCATGGTTTTTTTTTAATAATCACATGACAGTGCAATATCCATGGTTTTTGTTTTAGTAATCACTTGACAGTGCAATATCCATGGTTTTTTTAGTAATCACATGACAGTGCAATATCCATGGTTTTTGTTTTAGTAATCACTTGACAGTGCAATATCCATGGGTTTTTTTTAGTAATCACATGACAGTGCAATATCCATGGTTTTTGTTTTAGTAATCACTTGACAGTGCAATATCCATGGTTTTTTTTTAGTAATCACATGACAGTGCAATATCCATGGTTTTTTAGTAATCACATGACAGTGCAATATCCATGGTTTTTGTTTTAGTAATCACATGACAGTGCAATAGCCATGGGTTTTTTTTAGTAATCACTTGACAGTGCAATATCCTTGGTTTTTTAGTAATCACATGACAGTGCAATATCCATGGTTTTTATTTTAGTAATCACATGACAGTGCAATATCCATGGTTTTTGTTTTAGTAATCACTTGACAGTGCAATATCCATGGTTTTTTTTAGTAATCACATGACAGTGCAATATCCATGGTTTATGTTTTAGTAATCACTTGACAGTGCAATATCCATGGTTTTTTTTATTAATCACATGACAGTGCAATATCCATGGTTTTTTTAGTAATCACATGACAGTGCAATATCCATGGTTTTTTTTAATAATCACATGACAGTGCAATATCCATGGTTTTTTTTAATAATCACATGACAGTGCAATATCCATGGTTTTTTTAATAATCACATGACAGTGCAATATCCATGGTTTTTTTTAGTAATCACATGACAGTGCAATATCCATGGTTTTTTTAGTAATCACATGACAGTGCAATATCCATGGTTTTTGTTTTAGTAATCACATGACAGTGCAATATCCATGGTTTTTTTTTAGTAATCACTTGACAGTGCAATATCCATGGTTTTTTTAGTAATCACATGACAGTGCAATATCCATGGTTTTTGTTTTAGTAATCACATGACAGTGCAATATCCATGGTTTTTGTTTTAGTAATCACTTGACAGTGCAATATCCATGGGTTTTTTTTAGTAATCACATGACAGTGCAATATCCATGGTTTATGTTTTAGTAATCACTTGACAGTGCAATATCCATGGTTTTTTTTAGTAATCACATGACAGTGCAATATCCATGGTTTTTTTTAGTAATCACATGACAGTGCAATATCCATGGTTTTTTTTAATAATCACATGACAGTGCAATATCCATGGTTTTTTTAATAATCACATGGCAGTGCAATATCCATGGTTTTTAGTAATCACATGACAGTGCAATATCCATGGTTTTTTTTAGTAATCACATGACAGTGCAATATCCATGGGTTTTTTTTAGTAATCACATGACAGTGCAATATCCATGGTTTTTTTAATAATCACATGACAGTGCAATATCCATGGTTTTTTTAATAATCACATGACAGTGCAATATCCATGGTTTTTTAAATAATCACATGACAGTGCAATATCCATGGTTTTTTAGTAATCACATGACAGTGCAATATCCATGGTTTTTTTTAGTAATCACATGACAGTGCAATATCCATGGTTTTTTTAATAATCACATGACAGTGCAATATCCATGGTTTTTTTAATAATCACATGACAGTGCAATATCCATGGTTTTTTTAATAATCACATGACAGTGCAATATCCATGGGTTTTTTTTTAGTAATCACATGACAGTGCAATATTCGTTTTAATTTTAATCATTACTCAGTGCAACATTCATGTATATATTGTACTTGTACGCCATCAAAAATTGCAATATCCATTTTTATTTTAATCATTACACAGTGCAATATTCATGTTTATTGTAGGCCTCACACTTGTGCAATATCCATGTATATTTTATTGGGCGAACTTAAGACTATGCGTCACTGGACGTTTTATCATTGCCGTGTAGCAATAAATATAACAAGAAAATTAAAAACTGGAAATGATAAAATATAAATCACATAAATGATAATTTTAAAAAAAACAATATAAAATATATATATTTTTAAAGATTAATTAAACTATGATCGTAAGTGCTTGCAACCAACGTTGCATTGAGTGTTCTGTCAACCAAGGTCTAAACATTTAGTTTACTTTTATGACTTGTTTCATTCTAAAAAGCGGCGGCTCAAGTAATTACAATGGCTTCCTATTTGTTAAGAGCGGTATAATTATTATTATTATTTAAACTTTTTTTTTAAAATTTCAAGACAAGTGAATAGGAAAGATGGGCTATCGTTATCTTTTGGGGCTATTCTGTCCTTTAGCGGTTTATCTTATCTTATCTATACAGACGCTCCTTCTATGCAGAAGATAGTTGCGTCCACAGACCATGACAGATGATTTGTTGGCAAGTGATGCAGCATTCACAGGCCACGGCTTTGTGGGTTCCACGCATTACCCAGCCACCTAACTACATGTAGTGTTAGGTACCCATTCGGAGCGGGGTGACTCAGGGACGCCCTAGGCCCCGGGAACAAACCCTTGCCTTCACACGGATTCGAACCCGTGACCAGCGGTTTATGTTTTTGACTCCACCTTTAAGGTTTATAATTTTCATTTAATGTGACTTATTATTCCTGTTAATGCAAACACTTAACAATTTCAGGACCCCGATCTATTACCGATAAATTCTTCAGTCCCACGTTCAATGCACGTGGGATGGGGTTGAGGGGACCGGCGCAAGGATGATAAACACATAATTAATCTGCAGGTCTTGCACTTTGACCTCTGATCCCACAGACTTGGTTAGCATACGATGAACGGATTTTTTTTCTTCCGTTTAACAAATGTTCTAATGACTGTGCATAGCTGACACAGCACAGTCAAACACATTCACTCCTAAACAACAGTGTATAACTTTTTAATGGTGAGGTAAAGCCAAGTCTACAGTTCCATAACAAGGGGTTTGTACCCCCCAGACAACCCCCACCCCGCTTTCCTGGAACATTTCTTATCAATTCAAAAAAAACAAAAGAATGCATATGCGGAATATGTACGTGTATTTGAATTTAGTTTTGCATCGATCTGCATTAGTTTTATTGACCAAAATGTAATTGTGAAATGAAGTTTCCATTGACTTTCTTGTTTTAAGACAAATCTTTATTTTTAATTGTTGCATAAATATTTTTTGTTTTATATATTTAACACTAGTAAAAGTAATATCAGTAAAATTGAAAATTAAAGAAATAATAAGACATCAAGAACAAAATCCATTGACATTTATCTAAAATCCTTCATTAGTAATAAAAAAAATGATGTTCCTTTAAGTTCCTTTATTAGTAAGAAGACCATTTCTAAAGTTTCCAACGCGTCATCGGGTTATCCGTCGCAAAAGGTCTATGTTACTATACTGAGAATTTTGTGTACATTATGGCTTTGACTTATAGTGGAATCATATTTAGTTAGATAGGGCCACGGGACTCATTGCCAATTTTACGCTTTTTTGTGAGGGTTAATGTCCCCAATTAATGTGCAAATTTTAAATTCTATTGTTGCAAAAACACAATTTTAAAAAAAAGTTAACAATTGAAAAAAAGAAGTGCTTATTTACACTACATGCGCACGCGCATTGACCAAGCCGCTCTAACTGAAAACATAAGACGAACTTTCAGTCGCCGACATGAAGGAAATATCAGAATGCCTTGGCGGGCTAAGAAATCTCTGTTGCGGACCGCGTGTGGCCTGCTGGCCGCACTTTACCCACCCTTGGCGTAGATGGTTAAAATAAAAGTCTTCTCCTGCGTCTTTCAAGACCCTTCTTCTCGTTTGACTGCATGGAGAATATTATTTTGTGTACTGCCACAATCAATATTGCCTCTAAGTTTTGTTTTTTCGTGTGTGAAAATGTAAATCTGTGTGCAAATTTGTGCAACATTATTTTTTTTCTCTGCAAAATTATATATCCCAAAAAGATACATATTTTCTCCTTGACAAAAATTGATAAGCGGTAACTCTAACTGCTGCGTGGTGACTCTAACTGATGTGCGGTAACTATAAATGCTGCGCGGTGTCGGGCAGATAGCTGTGCAGACGCGCAGCTCAGAGTGAACATTAACCACTATACGAATTGCAAAATTTCCCATTACCCCTCTTCCTACGCCATTGATAACATATTTTACTGACTCCTACCCTCCCTATAAACATCTAAAAAAATTTGTACACACAACCATTTCTACAAAATGCGTCTTTGTTGTTGGTTCGTCGTGATCGACGTGGGCCATTGTCATCACATTAGCCATGTGCTATGGCAGCTTGGTGTGTCCTCTGGTGGCTTATTAGGCCTGAAAAATATGCATTTTTATAATGTACACAAATCATCAATTCTTAAGCCTAAACTTTTGCCTATGGCCTGAAACTTCACTATTTATTTTATTTCCATTGGATTTCCTTTTTTTTAAAATCCTTTATATTAACTCGTGGTGTCTGCGGCCGACCGACCGACCGACCTTGCTTGCTTGCTTGCTTGCTTGTCGCCAAAACTTTTGATCGATTTTAACCCACTTGCTCGCAAGATAGCGAGCTGAAATTTTGCAGGCAGTTTCGTACCGATGATAAAAACAATGTATCAAAATTTCAGATCGATCGCATGTACCGTAATTAAATTATTGATTTTTTATATTATTTTATTTATTCCTATGTATCATGCTATTTTTTTAGGCCGATGGTAGACACCGCGTAACGCGCGGTGTCCACTCAGTTGGGTGGATGACACGCAATACACAGTCTGTTTATTTTGGTATACCCAGTCCACCTTAATAGCTTAAAGATTTATGATTTTAAAATTAATTTGGTAAAAGCAAAGAGAACGGTGCGCTCGATAAATCATATTTTTGGTTGCTATATTATTATATTATTATTATATTTGTTGTTTTTTCTATTTAATTTAATTTAAAAATAGACAACTAAACCTAACCCAGACCCTAAAACTGAAACTACAACCTTAGACTCAAAAGAAACTCTTTTTCTATTTTAATTAAAAAAATAGACAACTAAACCTAACCCAGACCCTAAAACTGAAACTACAAACTTTAAAAAAAAAGACTCAAATGAAACTCGAACCGCCACCTAGAGTTCAAGAATCTAATGTCCTAACCGTGAGACCACAGAAGCTCATGTACCGTTTGAAATTTTAAAAATGTTATAAATAAAAAAGAGCAAAATGTGACGTCACGTTTACGCGACGCCCAGCCGCGCATTGCGCGGTGTCTACCCACTTCGATTTTTTTATAGAGCGTCGCGGTGCGTATTATATTGAACAACCTTTCTGTCGCGCAATAAGGTGCGTATTTTACTGACAACACTTTTTATAAACCTATTCCTGATCGGTGCGCATTATATTAAACACGTTTTACGACACAACTGCAATTTTGTATTTTTGGATGGTCTTGCGCTGCGTGTTATAATGAACATTCTTTTAGTTACGTCTCATACGTAAAGGATTTATAGTCAAAAACTTGGTTTTTTACGGGTTGTTTTTATTTAAAACTCAGCTGTGAAATTAATTTCTTTTTCAGATTATTCTCAACTCCATGCACAAGTACCAGCCACGCCTCCACGTCCTGTACACGCCCCCTAAGTCAGAGGACATCTCTGGCACAGAGAATCACCGGACGTTCATATTTCCCGAAACCAAGTTCATGGCCGTCACGGCGTACCAGAACCAGCGGGTAAACGTCACTTCCTTTTCGTCACTTCTTTTTAATCTTTGGGGAAAAACTGAATTGAATTAAATACTTTTGGAAGTAGGGCGTCAATTTATAATAATATAGTGGCATTCCATTATATTTAGTTTCTTCAATACTTAACTTTGGTTACGAGTTATGAGTTGTATTTTTTATTGTATTCGCTAATATTGCTCCTAATACCTTACATATGAGGGAACTGTTAATTAATTTTTAATTAGTTAATTTGGTGCCAAATAAAAAATTTTTCGAAACCGTCTATAGAAAAATAGAAATATTCCGGAGAAAGAAGAAATACATTCAATGTAAAGAGATCTTTTTTAATATAATATATCTATTTAAAGCTCAACTATATTTGTTTCTTATAATGGTAAAAAAATATCTTAATATATCTCAATCTCCTTTCTTTATTTTAAAAAAAATCATTTTGATTTTGCTCATATTTCAGTTATCTCAGTGTTTCCTCTCAATTCCCAAATCCTAATCACTTTCTCATCATTAGTATTGTCTTTTATCTGATTCTTTTATCATACTCTTCTATTTCTATTCTACATTTGGAATGGGTTCAAAATATCTGAGCTCAACGCTCTCATAGGTCTTCCCTGGAAATTCTCCTAGCAACTTCACCCCCCCCTCTTTTTCTCAGAAGGAAATAATAGCTAGTGGACAACCCAGGGGCGCTCCTGTCTGAGAGGGCCACCTAGGCACCCAGGAACACGTTCTGGGTGGCTTTCCACGAAATTTATCTAGTGGGATTTCCTAGTTCAACTCGTTACAACTCGGCGTTACCCCAGCTCACCACACGAGTCTGTTGGCCATGGACCGTCACTAGATAGGGTCCAACGTTCCCTTTAAGCAGTGCGGCTGCGCGGCCGCGCAGATATCTGACCGACGCCGCGCAGCAATTTAGAATTTCGGCGCAGTAAATTGTGTAAAATATAGCACCAAAAAAATTATTTCTGTGCAACTTTGCACACGACATTTTTTACTTTGCACATGGACCAACTAACCTTAGAGGGAACATTGATAAAGCCTATCATTATCTTCACTCATTCTCTTTTCTATTTCTCTTCTCTCATTCTCTTCTCACATCTTAACTGATTCTTAAGCACGTGACTTTAAATTTCTTATTTTCGTTTATCCTCTGCCTTGTGTGTGCTTGTTTACTTGCAGTTACTTGCGTGCATTGTGTGTTGCTCTATTCATTGTTATTCAAGTTTAAAATCGTGTATGATATGATAGATATTCTTTTACTACTTCCACAGATCACTCAACTGAAGATAGCCAGCAACCCGTTTGCTAAAGGCTTTAGAGACTGTGACCCTAATGACTGGTAAGCGCTCAAATCACTTGTTGAAGTTGTATAATATTTCAAGATTTCCGTCTTTTCCTTTAAAATATCTGTGAAAGTCGAATGTCGGTGTTTCCATGGTTGAGTTTCAAGTCCCATTAGGCAGATACTTTCTTTATTTTTTTAAAGTTGTCTTTTCGAAAGCTTTTTAAAAAAATAGAAAAAATTAAACTCTGATAAAAAGATAGGCAGCTGAACTCATTCTTAATATACATATAATTATAATAATAATAACACCCTTTTCAGATCATGACGGCCTATGAGGCAAGTGAAGTAGCGTTCACAAGTTTCAGTGAGCCACCACTAACGAGCAGGGAATTGTGTGACTAGCACAATGGCCCGGGGAACTTCATTTCTATCTATATGCCCTTCTCCCTTTTTTTGTTAGTTAACTCAGTCTCAGTGACGCAGTCATGCGCACTACTATCTTTCCTAACACATTTGCCCCTTTATGTGTGTGTACACAATATCGATCACCTTATTCTCTCCTCCCTGTACAGCGTACGCAGTAGCCAATTACTTCTCTCTACCCTCCCTGTACAGTGTACACAGCATCCAACCACCTTTCCATACTCTCCCTGTACAGTGCACGAAGTATCCAGCTTTGCCAATCTCTCCCCACCCCTACACCCCCACCTGTTGGTTTACCCTCTACTCCCGGCGTCATATTGCAAGTGAAGACCTTCTTTCGCCGCTGGTAAATGTAATCTTGGGTAGCACATCTGGCGGTCTGGCCATTGTTTCACGCCAGTCAGTATTTTGGCTCAATTAAAAGTGGCCGCGTTGTGTTATCATCGGTTTATCTTGCGGAGATCTACGCAGCGGTCCCCAAACTGTAGACCACTAGGGTAGTGTTTCATTTAATGATATTGATATTGTTGTAGTTTTCCTTTCAATAATTTTATTGATTTTAGATTAAGGTAAGTACTTCATAATAATAAAAATAAAATTAAAAATACGAAAGTCAGAGAAAACCTGAGTTACTAGTAGATTAGTCCAAGACGCAACAAGTAATTTAAGATGTAAATAATAATAAGAAGCAAATAGGGGGAAATGTGAAGGACTGAAAGGAAAATAACAAACAAAAACATGAAGGCAGAGAAAAAAAACGTGCGTCAGAGTTATTAATTTTTAAAATCATTTCGGAAACCTTAACCTTTCCACGCATTGTATATTTTATTTTATGTTGTTTTTTTTTAAAATAAATATTTTGTTTCTTAATTCTTTGGATTTTTTTTTATAAAGTCTTATATGAAAAAAAAGGGGGGGGATCATGTGATAGTGAGTTCTGAGAGGCCGTGATATCACTTGTATCCGCGTGAGTAGTAGACGGTGGTAACTGGATGCCAAGGCCGTAGGTCGACACTTGAAGCCACCCGTAGATCAAAGTGTGAGCGTGTGTCAGATTTAGTTAAAACAAAACCACCACTTGAAACTGTGCAGGAGCGGGAATGCCTCGGCCGTCCGTTGGCGGCGGAGACGCCTTAGTTGGACATTGTTTACGCCTAAACTGTCGGAAAGGGCGGAGAAGAGTGGAGAGAGAATTAGAGAGAGAGGGGAAATAATAATTAATAGGGGAGGAAGAGAAATAGAGAGGATAGAGGAAACACTTAATCACTTCATCAAATCTTTTCGCTCTCGAAGTAGCACTACTACCCATGACCCATACGATCCCACACACTAAACTGTGCTGACAACCTAATGTATTTTTAAAGTATTTGCTGGAGTTAAGTTAAACGTCATCTCTGCCTCTTCTTGGAATTTATCATAACAAATCCCGATTAGAGCAGTCAATATTTTTGTCTGTCTGTATTTAGTTCGTTTCCTTGGATGCCCGTAGAGAGTGAGTTGAGTTCCTCTGCCTGTATTGAGTATTGAGTGTTCGTCTTTCTGTATTAGTCATTAGTATTAAGTTCGTTTTGTCTCTATTGAATTCGTTTGGATGGATTGAGTTCGTCTGTATTAAGTATGTCAAGGTTTTAACAATCTGAAAACTCTGGCATATTATGAATGTTTCAACGTTTTCTATATGGAAAAAAAAATATATTGCTTGTTTGACTTAATTTTTTTTAAATGTTTAACTTCTCCGCCTCTCTTTCGTATTTACAGTATGGCCGAACTGCTTCAGATTAGTTCGGGCTGCCCGACGAGACCACGCCCACAACACAGGCCAAGCTCTTTCCAGCTGCTGGGTGTGTCCAGGAAAAGAGAGGGAGAAAAAGGTCCGTTTTTTTTTGTGGGCTATATTGGCTATATGAACAAAGAGAGCAACTTTTAAAAGCAATGTTTAGCTCTTGGACTTAATACAAATGATTTGAAGCAATGATACAATTTTAAAATTAATGTATAATCATTTTAAACCACACAGTACTTGCATTGATATTTACTATTTATATTTCTGTGCAAGAGAATGAAAAAAATTATTACGCACCAAATTTAAATAAATTTTTTTAGTGAAAATATCGTAAAATTGATCTGGTTTTAAAATCCATATACCTTAAAAAGTATAAAACTTCTTTTCCCCAATGGCTTAGAAACACTTAGAAAGAGTATTTAAAATAGCTGACGTGTGGGCGTGGGAATGTCGAAGTTCGACTATCATGGACCAGTGATACGTTTTTATAGACACTGCTATTTATAATTTGTAGGCCTAAATAGTTTACTAGAATATTAATATTAAGGTCAGAACAATGTCTTTAAGATGTTGATCAAATGTCCGGTTATTTTATTTTAGGGGCCGTCCATAAATGACGTCACGCACCTATGGGGGAGGGGGGGGGTCCACACATTTGTGACGAGGGGGAGGTTTGAGAAATGTGACGTCACATCAAAACTCGCAACTTTAAATAAAAGTTCCACTTATTTGATTTCTTACATATTTATTTTATGACGTTTTACATGGCTTCACGCATGTTACGATATTAGAGTGCAACCTTACACTAAGTACATACTTAAATGACAAAAAAGTGATTTGAAACATGCTCTTTTTCAAATAGAAAATACAGCTTTTAAAGAGGGGGGGGGGCAAAGCTTTGTGACGTTATATTGTAGGGGGGTCTAATTTTTGGTGACAGCACGTGACGAGGGAAGGAGGGGAGAGAGAAAATGGCCAAAATCGCGTGACGTCATTTATGGACGGCCCCTTGACTGATTTCACCAAATATTTAAAAAATTCTTTGTTAATTTGAGCCGCCTTTGAACAAGACAAAAAACTTGCTCAAAGTTTTATTGTACAATAATTTTAATAACAATAGCGTATTGTTACTTGTTATTTCTAACCAAAAAAAACAACAACAACATTGTTTTACAATAACCTCATCCAAAGAAGTAACATTATGTTAAGAGGGTATGTGAAGTATGTGGGTGTTTTCGAATATGAAATAGTCCAAAGCTTATGACATTATCAAGTTAAATTCTCTCTCTCTCTCTCTGTCTCTCTCTCTCTCTCTGTCTGTCACTCTCTCTCTCTCTCTCTTTCTCTCTCTTTCTCTTGTTTTCTTCTAATACTCAGACTCCCTTTCTCCCACAGATCCAAAACAAGAAGACTACAGAGGACTCCTCGCGAGCTCCACCCCGCCCCTCTCCCCCATGTCAGCCATGCCTCCCATGGGATCTATGCCCGGGATGTCCATGCTGAACAACCCGCTACAACCTGGGCGTCCTTCCAACCTCTACACGGACTGCTACGGCTACAACCCTTACGCTGAGTCGTACATGGGCTCCGCCAAACCTCGGCCCTCCCCCTACGGCTGCCCGGTCGACTACGCCTCGTACACGCCCAACATGAAGGCCATCTACTCCCCACCAAGGACGAACAATTTCGCCTACGGCTACGAAACCCGATGATCCTGCCTACGTCAATGGCGCACAATTCAATTTTGTTTATTCGATGGTCATTTCATTTTACACCTTGGATACATCACTTCTCAATCCATGTACGGGCTCTCAGTGCGGGAAATCCCGGGAGAAGATTTGATCACTTATACCTTGATGTTAAACAATGTAAATATCAGCCCCGCAAAGTGCCTCAGCCAGATCTTTCCCGTGCCCAAAACAAAAGAAATTAACAATAAGTTTTTTTGAAGCGTCACCTAAACACGCTTGATTTCAATCATGGTGCCTTTTTGTCTAATTTCTTCCGGAATCGCCGTTTTTGACTTCCAAGATTTTTACAAATTTTTTTTTCAAACTCAGCGGGTGCTGGTTTCTACAAAACATCCTTACATGTGTGCCTTATTTTATGATCGACTGATGGGACAAAGATTTTTGTGTTGTGCTTGTGAGGAAAAAATACACTTTTCTAACAAGATTTTTTCATCTTCAGCATCAAATGTGTGAATGGTGTAACAGCAATGTGACAAGTGACAATGATGACATTTTTTAACATATTTATGATAGGATTAAAGGAGCAGGATTATTACGATATGCTTTCTGTGTCTTTGGGAGAGCATCCCTCGCTTGGGTCACGCAGCGCTGGCGGTGTCTTTGGGTTCCAAGTGTTTTAAGGAGCCCAAACTTAGAAATGGAAAAATAAAATTAAAAAACTTAGAAAGGAATTGAATTTAAATTTATTATCATAATAATTTCAAAGGGGGTTCCTCAAAATTTCACGTGACAGCCCCGACGGAGAAGGCGTTTAAGGTCCCTAATTGATGATACCTTCGTTTCCAATAGTTATTGTATCATAACGTTTACCGAAACATCATGTAAATATATTATTTAAGTATAACAGTGTTTTGGATGTTTAGGTGGATGGCGCGAATGTGGTTTATTGACGTCCACTTATTTCTTCTGTGGAAACATAAAAAGTTATCAAGCTATTTAAACATGAGGCTATGAATGTATGGGGTGTGGGTGTAAAAATATTTCTACAAAACCGACACTTGTAAATGCGCGAGGTAAACCTTGAAATGACATGATTATTACAGGCTTCAGCTCGACTGCTCCAGTTTTATTTTTTCCCACTAGAATAAGTGTGTAGAGTGAAGTCTCGGAAAACAAGTAAAGACTCTTATTTCATAGAGTTTATTTTTTAAAAAATACTGTTTAATTCAAATATTACGGAATCGAAAGTTTATTCTAGCACAATAATTTAATGTAGTTGCCTTTTTATTCATTTTTTAATCTTTACACAAATAATCTTAGAAATCCCGAAAATCTACAAGAGCTTTTAGTGTTTATGTGTTTTAATGCATTTTTTTAAAATGCTTTGTATTTATATTTTTTCTGTTAATGTGGATCGGGTATTTTAAATTGGTATGAATAAGATTATGAGACAATCATAGCGTCCAATAAAACAATGGGCACTGATCTCAGATAAGTACATGAAGCTTGGTGGCGTCTTGTGGCAAGGAAAGTCTGCTAATGTTTTAAGTGTACCTTATTTAACTATGCAATATGTGTTAACTTCTTGTCTTGCACGCTTCACATAAATGCCCGCTACACACGTTAGCTTGAATAAATTATTGCCTAAAGACTAAAGAGACGTTTAATGTATTTAAATTATTACGAGCATTTATCTTTCTTTACTTTACAAATGCATTTCTATTTCTATGGTTCTTTCTAACGTTTCGGTTCAACGTCCTTTATCTTTGCTTGCCTCGTCAATTGAATGCACAAAACGATCATTATTTCCCTGAAGTAAGAGATCCTTCACAATAATTAAATGAAAGAAAATTCAATCTAAGATTGTGTGTATTGTCTCCATTGTCCACCACGTCAATATATCATATCTATCACACGCTAAATAATTATTTTCTGCAAATCTGGTTCTCCCTTTCATTTTTTTTTATTTTCTGGTTGTATTTTTTTCTTCTCCTGACTGTCCTCGTGGGCGTATCCACTGACGTGATTAGACCAAGAATGCCGGCCTTGTGCGAGAAGACGACGCTGACGGTCGTGCCCTCCTGACCCGACCAGTCACCCGTGTAGACACTGGTCATTTGTTCGCGATGACATATTTGTAAACGTCACAGCCCCTGGTCGCTGGCTTCTCGTGATAGACACATTCTGTTGATATTTTATAGCGAAAGGTAGGCATGAGCAAATAAATGTAGTAGTGACGGTTTTGATGAGGGTATACGGTAGACAGGCTGATTTTTGTTCAGGATCACTACGGTAGGACAGATGAGGCAGACATTTTCCCCGTGATGACTACAGATATTTATTAGCAACAACAAAAAATTCAACAGTGGTTGCGGACGCTAAAAAGTTCGATAGTCCGATAGTTGTTGCGGACGCTAAAAAAAACAAAAACAATTGTGTTTGCGGACGCTAAAAAATTCAATAGTGGTGGACGCTGCTTGTTTTTAGAAATAACTTTAAAAATTTTATTCATTAAAAAAATTAATAATAAATGTGACAGAAGTGGTAACAATAAGATAACTTTATTATTTGTAGTCTGTTGAAATAACATAAATATTTATGAATTTTACAAACACATTATTTTTAATTATTCGAAGCGAGAATGTATATGTCTGTACCGCAGTTCTTCAATCAAAAATATTACAATTCAAAATCTCGATTCTATAACACAGAGCTGTTGCTTGGCTTACACCACCGCATCTAATCATAAAAATATTTTAATTTGTTGCTTTCTTGTTCATACATACAACGTATTGATAAGGACATAGAACTATAGAGGTAAATTTGACATAACTTTCTTCGTGTGTCGTAATTTGTTTACTAGTAACATCAAAATAACATCACAGCCATGAAGTTGCTGAAATGTGTATCCAATTGGGAAAAAAATAATGATGGCTTGAAAATTCTTTTATAATAAACTTATGCCAATGTTAATAACAGATTTGTGCAATAATCAAGGCAACAGAAGTCATTGATTACTACCATTTATTTAATGACATCTTATACATATGCACTGACTTCCTATATTTGTAACAAGTGGATTTTTGTTTACTCTTGAAATGCTGAAATGGAAATAAAGATCTAAATTTATTTCATTGCGGTTGTTTCTTGAGTTGAAGTAACTTTTGTCTCAGCTCTTTGTTAGGTGCATGTATTTCCCTCATCACCGTATTCATGTATCTTATTAAATAAATTAGAACTGATTTTTTTTTACATCCTTTTCCAGGATTATCTTATATCACATTTTGTAACATTTAAACCAGAGGCTTAATCCATTACCATCAACATCACTCCCTACCTCAACAAATAAACAACATACATACATACACACATACATACACAAATACCAACATGTTGGAAAATAACCCCATAGTTTTTATTTTATAGAATACTATTAGTAACTTACAAAATTATTTAAAAAAAAACAACAAAACTATTTTACCAAGATTCCAGTCAGAAGTGTGAAGAAAATCTCCTTCAAAACTTCAGAATTAATCAAGTTGTATAAGTCAGAAAAAAGCGTGTCTCCAATTAAATTTCCAATTAAATTTCAATGATGTATTACTTGATATATATACACTTTAACGTTTTAAATGTTGCTAGGACGTGTTAATGGACACAGTTCTATTGTTGGAGAATATTTCATATAGGAAATATGACATCGTAAATTTTCCTTACATTAATGTACGCTCCCATCTACTTTTAACAGAATTAATACAATGAAATTAGTTATACCACGTGTACACAAGCGTTGGAATCACTAGCGAGACGGCAAGATCCTTACAATTGTTGGAATTTGCACAAACAAAATTATGACGAAAATGCTGAAGGTCGACACAAACATAATACATCTCATGACTAGAAAAGCACGAAATAGTCTAGACCGACACCTGCACTTAAGAATCCCCAGAGACATACATAGAGGAACCTAAGTTACATGATGCCAGTGCAAGAACTGGAGGGCTACGGTCATTTTTGAAGTATAAAAGAGAATGCTGGGGGCGAAGAAAATATAGATCTTCACATCGAAGAGTCAAACCTGTGGTCGTTTCTGACCTTCGTCATCGTATTTAGCCCATAACCGAGTCGCAGTGCTTCTGATACTGCTAGATAGTATCTGCGAACAAGCGTCAATTTCCATGGGCCTGACGTCCCCTCGGATGGGGAGCGTTTCTCTGCAAGTACTGACATTTTTAACCAGTATCATACAGAGATACGAAACAAAAACTCCAAACATCATCACCAAGAAAGATTAAATCAAAAAGATATTCAAAGAGCTTATTTCTGATTACGTCATTAGAACAATATGGAGGTGCATGGATAGAGCTCACGTAACTCAGATCAGATGACGTCCCCACACAATACCCAACACCGCTCAACATGGAGTCAACGGGGAAATAGAACGAGAGGAAGCCAAAAATTACGCGGAGACGTAGTTTAGAGACAGGCGCACAAAGTTTGGGATACACCTGGACGCAACTGAAAAGAAAACCGCAGGATCAAGATGTAATGGAAAATTCTTTTTGTTGGCCTATGCTACAAGAACGGGTTACAGAGCACAACAAAGTGGTAGATTTAAATATATATATATATATATATATATATATATATATATAAAATTCACGGCACTGCATTAAAGTTTAAAAAAAAACAATTAAAAGAAATGAAAAAAATAGAAATTTGCATAAATTTCCACTTCCGCTAAGATTACGTTGCGCATTTGATATTGACAGAACTTATTGATCTACGAGCAACAAAGACGTCCAAGGACGTTCCGCCACCGTTCGGTGGCATGTTGTAACTCCCCTCCAACAGCCGTCTCGACCGGCATTACATGTGCATCGCGTCAAAAATACTATTCATTAAAGTTAAAATAAATAACTCGTAAAAACAGAGCTTTTTGCTATAAATCCTGACGCGCATAACTCAAAATAAAGTCTTGGAAGAAATACTGCACCAAAAATAACTCGTTTTGAACGTCCGCGTAAATGGCGTAAACGTGTTCAATATGATTGGCTGTAGGAGTCATATGTGTTTGAGGGACCAATCGCTATAGATGACGGGACAGAACGGACAGAAACTTGCCTTTTATTATATAGGAGATGCTTTATGTAACAGAGTGATTATAATTATACTCTTATTTTTAAACAAGAAGTAAAACCCGGTGTTGGTTCAACATGGCCGACACTTGTCTAAAGAAGCTTAACTCCCTCGTCCCCCATCGCATATCTGCGAACCCGTTGACCTTTTCCTCTCCCCACCGAAGTATTGACGCATATTGTACGTGCAAGTGTTAAGCGAGTTTTGACTCTTAGCTCCCTCTGAGATGATCACAAAGGTCCCCCCCCCTCGGCCGTGGCGACGTTAGCTGTCACTCAGTCTCCCTTTATCCAGAACAATCACGGGGCCCTCGCCGCTCGCCTCGGTTTCCACTTCGCCTCGTTCTGAAAACAACGCCGGGCTGAGAAAACATGGCCGCCGTGACTGTAGACCCGGCGTATCGCGTCCCGTGTTTATATATTCACGTCTGCGTCCTTAACACACGATACTCCAGATAAATGTTAACGGTTTTCTAAAAGAAGAAACAAAAAATTTCGTTTAGCAGTGCCATTTCGCATGTTTATCTCTGCAACGTATCTGCGGCTATTGGAATGCCGGGCCATCGTTACACACCAGTCCCGCCAGCCCATGCACTGCGCCTCCCACGAAGTTCTGGACAACGGGTGGGGGTCGGGTGGGGTAGGCGGGGGGAGGGGGTCGGTGCTCCTTACCTATATAGACGACGTGTTTACGACAGATCCACTTGCGTTACAGCACATTAAATAAAAGTGATGGCGCGTTAACGGCACACATAAAAAGTAATCTTGATAGGCGAGACCTGGCGCTGACAGTGTGTTTGTAATTGTTCATTTATTGCTGATAGGCCCATAGTTGGGTTTTAAATCACATGCTGTCATGATGCCGTTATTTGAAACAACAAATATATAATGACTCAATGAAAACAGTCAATCAAAAGGGCTTAATTTACGTAAAGCATTAAGATATATATACATCAAATAATCCAATAATCCATCAGTCAATTCGTCCATCCATCCACCCATCCACTCCTTTATCCATTAATCCATCCATTAATCCTTCCGTCCATTTGTATGTATGTCTGTATCTCTGCATGTCTACGCTTTCATAGTGAAATGCAATTTTATATATTTTTTTAAAATTTTGATTGTTTCCACCCAGTGGCGTAGCTAGGGTCATGTGCGCCCGGGGACATGACACAAAATCTGCACCCCTTGTCGGACCGAAAGATTCTGGGGGCTCACTGCCCCCCCCCCAAAAAAAAATATTAAAAAATGAACTTTTACGGTTTATATGGTCATTTTCGAAGCATTTGGTATTTTAATGAAATAGAATACATACTAATATTTCTCTATCCTGTTGTAAACAATTTTTTTAATTAAAAAAATACTCTATTAATTATACATAACTCGAATAGACATAGTCTACAAAAAATTGATCCTCCTTGATTTGAATGGCACAAACTCCTTAATCACGTTGTCAATTCTCTTTCAATGCAAAGGAGTGCAAGATCACTCATACGATCTTGTCCCATTGAAGCACGTAAATAAGACAAAATAAGCTTCAGTTAGCTGAAGGACCGCTCACAATTTCATTTGAAACAGCAATTGTTAGACGTATTTGAAGTGAAATGCGCATATTCGGAAATACTTCATCTCCATATGAAACAATAAAACCAAGAAGATCCAAAGGAGTTTCCGGTAGAACTTCAGCCCGGTTACTGAGCAGCATTTTTCAGTTTCCGGTTTCTGTGCACAATTCGTGACCATTTACGTCAGTGTCGTCGAAATTAGCAAAATCTAAGCAATTTTAACGAAGTGTATCGACCTTTGTCTCAGCAAGAAGAGTTTTTACGTCTAGTAAAAATCCAAATTAGTTGTTTAGGTTTTTTAGACGTGAAAACCGTTTAGATATCTCTTTTTGGAGTCTATCAATTACGCTGTTCATATCACGTGAAATTTCTTCTTCTGCAGAAAGTATTGTATCTCTTGTTAATTCTCCAGGTATCCTCCGATGTCATTTAATCCTTCTGTCAACCTTGATTCCCAAAGTTGTGTATCTTTTTTTCCATTGTCTACCGCAACCTGGCTCAAATTATCACGAATGTTGACATTTTCTGACTCAAGCGATTCAAGATCAGATGCTGCTTCCTGGAAATTCACAGTAGGATTCTGCAACCGTTTCTGGACACAATCAATTTTCCAAAGTATGCTGTTCCAGAAATGTAACAAAAATAGGAAGTTAAAGTTTAATATACCCACCAGCAAAGCTTCTGCATCACATCTAGTGTCAGGCGTCATATTTGTATGTTCTAATAATTTTTACAACCGCCCTACCAGTTCATCTAGTCCTCACAAATAGCTTTAACAGCTTCTGATCGTGCACTCCAACGTGTTTCAGACTTCCTCTTCATTGTGATTGGCACAACTCTTTAATTCTTCCCAACGAGTTGTTGAACGAGAGAAAACAAAAATGTATACTTTCAACTGTTCCACAAAAAAAACGTGATAGTAACTGGATCCTGTTTAGCTGAATGTACTCTTGTTAAGTTTAAGCTGTGGTTGTCACAGTTGATGCACAATGCTCTGTGATTTCTGGCATATATTCGCTTTTGAAGGCCGGATACATGCCAGTCATTACAGCAGCATTTTCATAACATTGTGACCGACAGCCGGTTAGTGGTATGCTATTAGATTCCAGTTTTTCTACGATAACTCTTTCAAGCAGGTTTGCTGCGTCTTTGGAATGTATCTGTACAAAACCTAAACATGATTCTTTGATGGTTGCTTTTTTAGTTTGAAAATCAACATCCACAAATCTGATGACGTGAGAAAACTGTTCCCAGTGTCCTAGATCGAATGTTGAGTCAAGTAAGATACCGTAGTACTTTTTTTTTCTGATTTCACTCAACAGCTGATTCCTTACAGTCGATGTAAGTAGGTGGATAAATTCATTTTGGTTTTCCGGTGATAAAAAGATACTGAACCTGAATTATCTCGGGCATTTTGTAGGTGTTTTTCTAACAGTGGATCATATTGAGCAACAAGTTTGATCACAGAGAGTCAGGAAAGAGAGGCGGTGTCTGCTGTTTCATGTGAAAGGAATCCAACTTGCTTTGATATACCGACGGAAGCCCATGAGAGGAGAGACATTCCCTTCTCTCCCCCACTTTATTCCCTCCACGAGGGATTGGGGAAGTAATTTTTAAAAGAGTCACAGCATGCAGCAAAGAGATGCGAATTAACCATTCTGTAAGCCAGTGGTTCTCAACCTTTTGAGATTCAATAACCACTTGAAAAATGTGTTTCTTAGCTATGGACCACTACTAAAAATCGTGATACTGCCGTGATGGAAAGTTAGATATAATTATACCTGTTATATAGCTAGCTATAAGCAATATACATGTTAGTTAGTAAAACTATAATAATATGCTACGATTTGCGTGCTCCAAAAACAATATTGTAATGGCTTTCTTTTGTAACGAACAAAAGTCATTTATATCAGTATCATAGTCTTCTTATTTAATTCTACTTGCTTACTATAAAAAAAATTAAGTCATAAACAGTAGTTTGTATTAAAAAGACTGCCCTATTAGTTTATTTAGTACGAACGACCATGTTTTGTTTTTATTGTAAGCATAGTTGCAAAGGATAAACGTATTTTAAAAGCTAGCTGAGACAGTTAGGAGTACTCAAAAATTTCATTAAGCCCACTTTCTGATGCAATATATTCAAAGTGGTATCGCTAGTCAGTTCAATGAATTGGTTTAATTACGATGGTGGTTATTTTTTTATTTGATGAGTGAATGTGAGATTAGGTCTGGAATCCCACGAAAAACCACTGAACGCTAAAAATCACAAAAGTAGAATTTAAATTGGTTCTGCATTGATTGGATATGACCAGAAATCAAATTTATCAACAGTTTGTTTATTTTTTTCAACATTTTCTGGTTTCTCGGTGGTTTCGTACAATTGATCAAACATCTCAAAGGTACCTTGAAATAATCTTCTTTTCCAAAGATCAAGATTTTTCATAAAAGCAGACACTTTGTCACTGAGAGCAGTGGCGTCACTAGGGGGGGGGCGGGCCGCCCCGGGTGACACCCATCAGGGGGTGACACCCGAGCCTACAATTTTACTGTGTACGACTTTATGTCAGAAAACAAAAGATGACAAATTTTTTAATCTAGAAAGAAATTAAGAAATACAATAAAATACGTTAAGCGCGAAAATTCTTATTAAAAAAAATATTAGTTAACTTGCAATAATAAAACAGTCCCAACACACTAACAACATTAAAACAGATTAGGAAAAAAAGAAAAGAAATAGTCGCAGCAGAGAGATCATTAAAAAAGGCTGGAATGATAGAGGCGGTGTCTTCTGTTTTAAAAGTTATAAAGCCATTTAGGCTTGGACACACCGACAGCATGAACGAATCCCACCTCACGACTCCCTCCACCACAGTGGGGTGGGGGGGAATACGATTTTTATCACAAGAATTTTTTTTCTAAAGATGGGTTTTCTTTGTTGATGTTTTTCTTGAAGAAAATTATGATTTCAATGTCTTTGAGTTAATATTTTTATATATATATATATATATTTATTAAAGGCATTGAAAGCATAGATATGCATGTTTATATACAGGTAGTCTACCGGTAACGACGGTCCCATCCAGACTTACGCTTTTTAGTGCTTACGAACGCGCCCCCGTAAGGAATAGAATTACGCGTTATTCCGTATTTAAAAAAAAAGTATTCATGAGGTAACGAATTCTTTTCTCTATTTGAAATAACAAAAATTATTGAAAAATATGTATGATTATTATTTCAACCTACAACTTTCATTTGCGAATTTTTCAAATGGCGAAGTTTTCAATCAAGTCAGTAAAGCTGAGTAAGCTTACAAGTTCCTTTTCAATGCTCATTAGAGAGAGCATATTCAGCCTTTTTCGTCCCATGCAAATTCTAACTCATTATATATTCTTTTCAACTTTGAAAAGGATCGCTCTCAGCTGCAGTTTGATGTCATCATTGAAAGATAGATGCGAAGTGCGATGTGTACATTTGTAAGGGACTGAGTGAAATATAGCTCATTCAAATGCAGCAATTTGTTTAGCTCTGTGCAAGTTTTTTGAGTTTCGCTTTGTGCTAATTCCTTTTCCTTACTCTGAGCCTGGGGCTGGACAATAACTTTTTTAAGAGTTCTGAAAATTGGACTAATTCTGAAGGTAAGCAGTCTTCGAAATCACTCATGAACCTACATGTGGAAGAAAATCAGAAGCCCCGAGCCTAGTGCCAACAAAGGGACGTAACAGCCGAGGACCCCCACCCCCACAAAAAAAAAGCGGTCGCTTCTGAAGCGGCCACCTGGGCACAGGGTTGCCATATTGGCCTTTTTAAGGCCAAATTCTCAAAATTTGGCCTTTTTAAAGAGGGTTTGGCCTCAAAAATATTGTTTGGCCTTTTGGCCTTTTTTTGGCCTTTTTCTTAAAAAATAAATAAAAATATATAAAATATATATAAAAATAATCTTTATCACAAAAAAAAATTAAAAAATTAAAAAATTCGCCAATAAGTCAATAACCTTATTAATTTTGTTTTCCGATAGCTTACGTGTATGTTAGATATTAAAAAGTTTTTTAAAAAGTTTAAGGAAGAGGCTATTAAGACAAAGCCAGATACAGAATTCAGCGCACACTTTTAGACGCTATTGTTAGAGTAAGGGGTGAGCTTTTGTTTACAAATTAATGCAGTAAGAACTTTTTCATGTCACCAACAATGCTTGATGACTTGACATCTGATAAAGTTTATAATAATACTGCAAATAGTAGTCTAGAGGAAAAGGATGACCTGAAGCTTTTCTTTCCAATTTGCATGTTAGTATCATAGTTTTTTTATTTTGTGAATACAACCATACATACGAACATTGGCATTTACACATTTATTATCCTTTTTCTCCTGGTTTTATCTTCATTTTAAATAGTTAACTAATTTTCAGCCGTTTTGAGCCGTCCATAAGTGGCGTCACGCGATTTTGGCAGATTTTTCAATGTATTTTCACCCCCTCCCACTTCGTCACACGTTATCAAGAGCTAGACCGTTTCAAATATGACGTCACTGTTCTTAAAAGCACCCTCCCACTCGTCATACATGGCCACAAATCTATGACCCCTCCCACCCCTAGGTGCGTGACGTCATTTTTGTTGACATTTTTCATATAACATAAGTTTGGCCTTTTTTTGGCCTTTTTTGGCAGTCAGTTTGGCCTTTTACCTAAATTATAATCTGGCAACCCTGCCTGGGCATCCAGGACATACAGTCGAAGATGCCTCCCACTAAGTTGCCCTCAAAAGGAGGTGGTGGAATTTCCTACTACGACCCACTACCACTTTGGCGCCATCCCAGCAAAGCACACGGGTCTCCATGGTTAGGACCGCCGCAGACCGGGGGATCATCAAAGACCTACCTAGGGTGCAACCCCCACTGGAAGGTTTCCTCAGAGCTGGCGTCCAATGCGTTCTTCGCGGCACTTTTTGCTAATCCGTACTGGCGCTCCTGGCCCTAAACCGGCACCGCTCGATGGCGTTGCTAGTAAATTGAGGGGGACGAAACGGTTGCTTCGGATTTACCCAGCCCCTTCTTCGAAATCCCTTGAACTTGAATGTTCTTCCATTAACTTGGCTGCTGCCCATCGGGTGGCGAAAGTGCTGAGCTCAGTTAGGTTTGTAAGAAAGCCAAATTTCTCATGGATGTACTTATATGCACCTAACCAATGTTGTAGGGCTTAAGAAAGTTTGTCAATGATTACCAGAAATACCTAAATCTTGAATTTTTTCTCCAGGAGAATACTGTTTTGTTGATGTATCTTTATCAAACTGACGCTTTCTTTTTTGTTTGATAGTATTGAAGATTGTTTACACTGATTTTACCACGGACTTTTTCTTTCCTTTGTCTCCATAGGAATAAAATTAAGAATGCTATTTTTTAAACAAACTCAATGAGAGACTTCCTTTCTAAAATTGTTTTCCAAATTTCAAGTAAAATAGCGACTTACAGTTGTTCAATTTCCTTTAGAAATCCTTTTTCTTCAAGTCGGCAGTCACGTGGCTGATTTTCATTCGTTGCTAATTCTTCCAGTGCTGCGATATTCTCATTGTATGAGCTATTAACAGACCTTACAGCATAATGTCAGGCTGACCATCTTGTGTCAGACAAGGCTTTGTTAGCATGTATCAATTTCATATGTTTTTGAAGTACCTGTCAACAATGAGTAGATGTAACAAGTCGGGTATAAAGATTTTGCAGAAGACAAAAAAATCTGACCGCAGTAGGACAACCTGCTGCTCTATTCCCAACCAAATTAAAGGAACGAGCTGTACACGGCATATAATGAGCTACAATGCACTTCTCACGAAGAATAGCCTGGTTTCCGTTATACTTCCTACTCATTTGCAGCATTGCGGTATGACTGTCCAAGGCATTTTCCGGGATTCGTACAAACATAATGGCCTGCATCTTTATTATACAGTATTATACACTATAATTCATAAAAAGTTTGGGGGCCCTTAAATTATTGGGGGCTTTAGCCCGTTCAGCACCCCCCTTTTAATCCGCCATAGCCCTCTCCCCTATGGGTCCACGCATCTGTGACGATGTGGTACGAGGAGGGGGTTGTTTAAGAAGTGTGACGTCACATCAAAAACGCGAAACTTTAAATAAAAGTTCCAATTAAATATTTGATTGTTTACAATTTATTTAATTACGTTTTCAATGACTTCACGCTTGTTACGATATTACAGTGCAGACTTACCCTAAATACATATTTAAATGACAAAAAATAATTTGCAACATGCTAATTTTTATTGAGAAAATACGGCTTGGGGGAGGGGTGTCAAAGCTTTGTGACGTCATATCGTAAAAAGGGGGTGGTGTCTAAGTTTTTGTGACAAAGTATGACGCTGGGGGAGGGTGGGGTAAAAATCGGCAACCTTGCGTGACGTCATTTATGGACGGCCCCTTCAGTCGTGAAGGGGTGACACCATGAGCTACCGCACCGGGTGACACCAACCCTAGTGACGCCTCTGACTGAGAGTAATATAATTTGCTTTCCTTGCCGAGTCGAATTAAGTTTAATGAGTTCTTCAAAAGTTTCAGCTAAATAAGCCAGAACAGCAACACTTAAGCTATGGTTCAAATGATCAACAAGCTTTGAGTTTTTTTCTACAAGAAACTCTCTTACGTCATCACGTTATTCAAACAGTCTGATAAACAGCGAATTTCAGTATACATCAGTAACTGTTAATGATCAAGATTCATATTAGAACATAAGAAATCAAAGAGACAGAATTTAATAGACGAGCCTTCATAAAATTTAAAAACTATTTAGGCAAGATGAAAAATATATTTTAAGTCTGCGTTTTACTTGCTATTCTTTCTTGATGAATCATAAAGTGCGTAAATGTCATGCTTTGCTCGCGGACCACCAAGGCACATCTTCGCGGACCACTAGCGCTCCGCAGACCACAGGTTGAGAACCACGGCTTTAAGACACTCCTTTTTCTTGTCTTGGTCATTTTTGGTTGCATTTAGTGTCGTCTCTGTCTGTTCCATTAATAGAATCGCCTTTGCCTCTTATTGCTCCCCTAGTCTCACCCCCAGCAACTCACAATTTTTTTTTAAACGCCGTCAGCAATTCTTCATTGTAGATGTGTCATTTATTTATGAGTAGAATGGCGCCCCTTAACACTCAATGGGGGCGCCTAAATCATGCTTGCCAACTGGTTTGTAATGAAGATATTTTCGGAGCTCCAAAATTCAATCTTGCAAACGTATTTCGGATACAATAGTTTACATCAAAATAAAATTCAGTAATGAGTTTTAATACTCATTTTGGCGCCCACTAACGTGGCGCCCGGGGACATATGTCCCCCCTGCCCCCCCTCGCTACGCCACTGTTTCCAGCAAAGAAATTTCGGACCGTTGCTAATGCCACATCATCTATTGTAAATTGGCTTCATTGGTGTGAAGATATTTTCGAAAGACAAATCTCTGCTCTTTCGGGAACACGCATTTTTGATTGCACAAATGATTTTTTGTGCGACACCTGAACTTAAGAACTGAATCATTGTTACACCTTAACCACCGCCCCTTGTGGGATGTCAGATAATGACATGTCTCTAAATCATGGGTGGGAGAGGGCTGTGCGGATGTGGTGAAACCCTTGTAAGATGCGAGGCGGTAACTGGTAAAAAAAAACAGTTGTGCTCTACCCACGAGTTCATTGAGTGCTCAGGGTGTCGACATCTTCCGTTAATGATACCTCTTCCCTGCAGACGAATCGGGTGATTAAATCGGCCCGAACATCAAACACGATCCATATTTGCTTTCACTCGCTGAAGAGCGAGTCCCGAGCATGATGCGCTAATAGAGCGTGTTCCGTACCTGACTTGTCTGGAGGCTTGATCTGACGGGTGTCCTAATAGCTGTGATGTGTGTCACAACTTAGACCCATCTTACTCTTGAGTGCACGACCCTCGCTCGTCCAGATGTGTCCTTATAGCTCTGATGTGGTGGTGAGTGAACATCTTTAGCAATGCTGGATTTACCTATTTTTGGGGCCCGCCTGATTCTTTTTTTCTTCTTCATATTTGGCACTGATACTGATATAGAATATCAGGACTTCAAAAGGGCCCCCCATATCTCAAATAGCTTAGGGCCCCATCAAGTCTAAATCCGGCCCTGAGCATTCGTTCAGTTTAGACGTCTCTTTCTTTTCTAAAAGTTTCTTAGCATTGTTATTATTTCTTTTGTTTCCCAGTTCAACATTCTTTAATCCAGTCTTTGAACAATAGAAGGTATAGTTTCATAATATTAATTGCATTCATGATATTATAGCTGGTTTTTTTTCTATATCTTTGAAAACGATTTTTAAAAAAAATATTGAGAAATAACCTTGATCTAAACAAGATGAAATATTCATATTTCATTTATCTTGGCCGAAAAAATCAAAGGGTTAACAGCAGGTTAATATATTGCTCAAAAGAATTAAAATTATGTTGACCTCTGATACGAGACCACAGATCCTGTAATAATCAGACTGCAGCACTGCGCATAACTCCAGAACAGTCAATGGAGTGAAAGTCCAACTTTGTTGACTACGTAAAATCATTTGACAGTGTGGATAGGTAAATCATCTGGAGACTGTTAAGAAACTATTGGTTTCCACAGATGATCACGGTTATTTTCAAGAACACTTATGAAGGGATGACCTGCCGAGTTATCCATGGCCAGAAGGTGATAATAATAACCCACCTTTCCAGTCCATGACGGACTATGGGGCAAGTGAAGTAGCGTTCACAAGTTTTATTTAGCCACCACTAACGAGCAAGGGATTATGTGGCTAGAATAGAACCCGTGACTCCCTTCTGTCTCGGTTCGGCAGTTCAGCGCGCTACCGCTAGACCACCGCAGCTCACGAAGAAGGTGATAGATATGTGAATACCAGTTAAGGCATGGATGCTTGCTGTCACCCTTCCCTTTCTTGTAGGCCATTGACTGGGTGATGAAAACATCCACAAAGCAGGAGAAGAATGGCATCCATTGGACCTTGTGGAATCAAATTGATGACCTCGACTTTGCTGATGATTTTGCCCTTCTCTCACGTACCCAACAACAGATGCAGGAGAAAACAAATATTGTTGCAGCCCCTTCTGCTAGTATGAGTCTGAATATACACAAAGGGAAGAATAAAGTCATCAAGGTTAATGCCACCAGTACAGAAACCATCGTGCAAGAAGGAGAAGAACTCAAGGAGGCGGAGAGCTTTGTCTACCTTGGCAGCATGGTATAGACAAGCAAGGTAGAACTGACTGTGATGTAAGATTAAATTAAGTGTTGGGAAAGCAAGGGCAGCTCTTCATGGCAAGAATGTGTATGGGTCCCCAGAAACGTGACCTGCGACTGAAAGATAACGCTATGGTGAAGCATGTGCTGCTCTATGGACCCTGGACATGGAGAACCACGACCGTAAACCTGAAGAGAATCCAGTCCTTTATTAATAATTGCCTAAGAAGGATTCTCAGCATTTATTGGCTCGACACATATCAGTAACCAGGAATTGTGGAAACGGACAAGGTATTAACCAATAGATGAAGAGATTCTACCGAGGTGGTGAAGATGGATGTAGTAGACCTATGTCCTTATATGGAACGCAGACGTCGACGGTGATTGACTGCTCGTCCTCGTGGACGAGAAGGCAGAAGAATATAATATTTAGATTTCGCACTCTTCATTTCTACATCTCTTTAGAGGTCACTTTTTTCAAATCACATAAGGGCCCTCTAATTATCTAATTCATCAACAGTATCACCAGTTATATTCTCAGCCCATCTTTGTTTTATTGATGTTATGAATTCTGAACACTCTGGAATTCGGGCGTGGCATGGGTTGCCTGATCAAACCAGGAAAAGCAACACTCTATCAACATTAAAAACTCTAATTAAGCAGGACTAGACATAAACCATGGATACGCGTAAGGACCCAATGATATTCTGTATAGAAGTAGCGTCTGTAACAGATATGATGAGATAAGTTACTTTTTAATTCAAATATTAATTTTTATTTTGAGCTTTTCCATTTTTAAAGGTTGTCATAAGCATTATAGCCATAATATGATTCAAAATATTTTTAAAATAGTTTTTCCATTTATAAGATTTAAATAAATATAAATGAAACCGTCTATAAGGAAATGAATCAAAATTTATCTCAAGTTTTACTTTAAAAAATGTGTATTTTAACTTTTCCCCAATGGCGCATTGCTTTTTATTTACTAATAAATTATGTAATATGTAAAAATATGTATCAATTTATTTCTTTAAATTATGTTAGTATAATTTGTATATCTTTATAGCCAATGTTGTTAAATGGGCCTGTTAATTTTAATTTATATGTTTGCATTGTTTTTTTACACGCTCACAAACAAATAGGAATTGCGAATACTGATCCGAGATGTTAAATGAGAGTATTAAAAATACAAGAAATTTTATTTAATAAGTACTAATGTCTTTTGTTTGAAGGAAATATTACCACTTTAAAAATGATGTTAAAAATTTGCTATGTAAAAGCAGAGAAAATATTCTTTTAAAAAAAGTGTGCATTGGAATATCTGAGATGTGGATTTATTTTTTTTGATTCGTATAAAAAGATTGCATCCAAATTTTTTCAAGTAATTTTAGTAGATGGAAAATGAATGATTTGCCATCACAATTGTTTGGCGGGCTTGAACTGTTTTAAAGTAAGAAGACATTACAATGTACAAAAGCAGTTATCATTTCGCGGTGGGTCGAGTGGTAGCGCGCTTGACAAGGATTTGCTCCCGGGGCCTAAGGCGTCCCTGAGTCAACCAGCTCCGAATGGGTACCTAACACTAGTTAGGCGGATGGGTAATACGTGGAACCCACAAAGCCGTGGCCTGTGAACGCTGCATCACTTGCCAACAGATCATCTGTCATGGTCTTTGGACGCAATTATCTTCTGCATAGAAGGAGCGTCTGTATAGATAAGATAGAAGATAAGATAAGATGATTTCTGTTATTGTTACTTAATTTGACTACATGATTAACTATTTTTTCATTGCATTGACAGACAACTGTACTTACTAAATGCTGGCTATTTTATTGTAAGATTTAATGATCAACAATATTGAGTAGTTTTCCAAAGAATTTCATGACCCCCTTTCCAGTACATGACGGACTATGGGGAAAGTGAAGTAGCGTTCAAAAGTTTTTAGCCACCACTTTACGAGCAGGGGAATGTGTGGCCAGCACAATGCCCCAGGGGCCTTGCCAGTACCTGGGCTCGAACCCGCGACTCGGGATCTGCCTCGGATCGATAGTCCAGTGCGCCACCACTTTCATAGCCTCACAGCTGCCACTAGCGGAGCGGATGGAGTTAAGGGCATTCCGTGGGGATCCAAGACTTTGGCCTCAGGGACTTTAAAAAAAAACCTCAACATAAACAGGACACGACCAGTGCACAAGAGTTAACAAAATATAATTTTAGGGTGTAATGACTTAAAAAAGATAATAATAGTAAATCTTGAAATTATTGTAAAAAATTTCAAAAACCCTTCCTTATACATAAAAAACAACTTTTATTGTTGGAAGATTTTCTAACAGACATGCATCTGCTAAATGTATACAAAATATTGTTTCTCAATAAATAAAATTTTATACAGCTAATATGTACATAAAAAGTTGGGCTGCAGGAAATTATTTAAGAATTTATGTTACCAATGCGCATATTTTGTAATTGCACAGTTGCAGCATCAGTTGATTAGATTACAGGCAAAAAAGTCATGTTGACCTCATCTAAAATTTGCAACTTGAGGCATACATTTTGTACAAACTATTAAAGAAGAAACTATCAACTTAATGATATTTTCTGTAAAAATGTAAAATAAAATATTGTTAGTATAGCTATCTATTTTAAGGCTGTTGTGAAAACACACAATCGTTGCTGATCTATTAGAACATTAGGTGGAGTAATGCTCCTCTGCCACAACTTGTAGTGGAGGGAATGGGAGCTCTTATGAGCCAAATGGTAGCTTGGAACCAAGCGAATCAAGGCAATTATAATATTAATGCCAGGTCATTCTTTAAAAAAAAATATCCCAATTAAGATATGGTTTAGAAACAGCTGATCCGGTAGTAGTGTACTAAAATTTACTTTTTATACAAGAGAATACATTTTTATACAATTTTGGATAATAATTAATTCAGAGGTGTCTAAAATTTATT
This sequence comes from Ampullaceana balthica, assembly GCA_944989445.1. Classification (NCBI taxonomy): domain Eukaryota; kingdom Metazoa; phylum Mollusca; class Gastropoda; family Lymnaeidae; genus Ampullaceana; species Ampullaceana balthica. The sequence continues at coordinate 347,245 of CALYLW010000378.1, read as the reverse complement.
TCTTAAAACAACTGTAAAAGATGCGGATTGTTTAACTTTAAAGGAGTAAGAGTGTGTAAATACTAAATGCAAAATTCATTGCAAAGTCTTTATTAAAGACAGTTTAAAAAAAGCCTGGAAAAGCTAATTTAATCCCCTTAAAAATATTTATATCATTTCAATGCATAAATCTCAGTTTATTTATTAACAATAATGAAAATAATTTATTCTTGTTGAGCCATCTTTAGTATATGTAATATTAATGCCATGTAAGAGTTAGAGTTATATAAAGAACAAATGAAGTCTCATTATCTCAGTCATTCTGTATTCAAGCTATTTATAATTCGGCTGAAAAAAAAGGCGTTCAGTATTTGACAGATAATGCTGATTGCGTCCAATGATATTTTGGCAAAGTTACAATTAAAGGCTTATAGATGTTGACTGTGATATCAAGGATTGCCCATTTGGGTAAATCTTTTACAATTTTTGAGGTAGGTTTATACTGCAATTTTGCAGTAATGTTAAGTAGTAATTATTTTATATGTTAATTTAGCAGACGACATTGAATAACTTTTTATAATTGTATTATCATCAGTAGTATTTTACAATTTATTTTAACACAACAGATTTTCTTAATGAGCACCCAAAATATGTTTGAAAATGGCATGAGAGATTTAAAAACATGGACCACAACAAGAAAATGAATGTTATATTTTAAAAATACGAGTTAAAATTTAAACAAGTCTTTAAATCTATTAACACGAGAATTGTGCTTACATTTTGAGACTCTTGTTAACAATTGTTGTAGATAAACAAATATTGTTTTCAAGATCATTCAATTCATTATAGAGGTATTTTAAATTATTTTATTCTTAGAATTAATTCTCTCTAAAAATTGAGTTGTGATAGATAGCAGAGAATAAGAGAGGGGAAAAGTTATTCACATGCTTACATGCTTGTAGCATGCTACATTGGTGCATTGTAAAGAAAGTTTTAAGAATTTTAAAATTTTAATCACAGAATAGAAAACAAAAAAGGGACAAAACTTATGGATAAGCTGAGTTCAACTGTGTCATCTGTGGACAATCTGGTCCATGATGACATTTCCGTCTTTGTCTCGCATGCGGACGCGGCCATTGGGAAATCTTGTTTCGTGCCTCCCATCAGCATAAACTGTTTTAACTATACCATCAGGGAACTCCCGTCTCTGAATTTAAAAATATATATATATAAACAAGTTAAATGACTTTGACTCTATAACATTAACAAGGGGACACATTTTGAGCATGAGAAAATATACCTCAACAACAACAAGCCATAATAATCTGCCTGTACTGGATGTTAGTATTTAGTGACACTTCCTGTGGATATTAGTGACATGACTGGATAGCAAAGTCAATAGTGCGCTCGCCTCACAAACTGTGGGGCGTGGGATATAGCCCACGTCAAAGCCACAATAAAAATGTTGATGAATGACAATCGCTAAAAAGTCCTCCGCTGACCTGGAGAGGAGATGGGCACCGCCAGGTCTACCAAGCCCCGAGAAAGTTCTAATGGAAACATTAGAACCCCCCACGACCACGAGGTTATGGGACACACACACAAATTAGTGACATGAACAAATGTTCACCTGATATTCAGCAGTGTGCACCTCCCTGTCCCCACTGGGGTATTCCACGGTCCGCTCCCCCTTACTGTTGTACTGCATGACTGTGCCGTCCGTGAGTATGACCTCCTGGCCCCCATCAGGAAACAAGTACTTGACGTCCTTGGAGGGGAAGGTGATCTCAACTGTGCCATCGGGGTAGCGCTTCTCTACCTGGCCACTGAAGTCGTGGAAACAAATAGATACAATTAGAAACTAAAACATTAATAAAAAATTTCGGTTAAAAATGCTTTTAGATTATTCTTTAGAAACATACTCTTAAAGATACAGTTTTATTTTTGAATTACATGGAGAAGTGTGCTTGTTAAGCTTTTTTTTAATTTCAAATAAAATTTGAATTTTTTTTGTAAATTTTTTTTTAAATTTAAAAAAAATTATTTTTGATTTCTCTTGGAAATATAGGTATAGATTTTAGATTTTGAATGCCTTTAAGAGTTTTTTAAAGACCTTTTGACAGAGACATAGCATAAAAAGACGTGAGAAGCTCTGTCAAACAGAAATATAGTCTTATCTTTATATTTAAATAGCAATTATATTAAATAGACGATATTATAAAAATATACACACTTTTTGAATTGAAAAGTTTCCAAGCCATCAGGAAATGTTGTTTGTAGAATTTCAGCTTCAGCAAAAATGTATACCTTCAGGAATAGACAAACAGTTTGAGAATTTTTTACTACATCACAATAGTTTAGAAGTGAGAAACTCAAGACACAGCTTTCATTTACCAGACATTGCATAAAAAAAATTAAAATAAATATCATGAGCTTGTTGTCGTTATTGACACAAACACTCATAAATATTCATCCACCACTTAAATCATTTATAAAAAAATGATCCTTCATTTAATAAATATTTATAGATATCCCCCCCCCTTGCTTAACAAATATTTATAAATATATTTATCTACCACTTAGCAAAAGTTTACAAATATTCACCCACCATTCAATAAATAGTTATATCATACAGAATGGGACTGCGATAAAGCTTTTAAATAAAATACAAAATACACAAACAAATTGTGCAATTAAAACAATAAATTTGAGCTTTATTTTAAACTAAAACGACAATAGACGTTTCGGCTAATGGCTTCATCAGTACAATAACATAAAATAGGTACTTACATATATTTAAATTCTTAAAACATATTATACCATAAAATAATTTAAAATGTTCATGTAAAATAAAATGAAAGGAAAAACAAAAAACAAACAAGGACACAGGATATTGGAAAAAGCTTGTTTTTTTTTCCTTTCATTTTATTTTACATGAATATTTTAAATTATTTTATGATATAATATGTTTTAAGAATTTAAATATATGTAAGTACCTATTTTATGTTATTGTGCTGATGAAGGCATTAGCCGAAACGTCTATTGTCGTTTTAGTTTTAAAAAAAACTCAAATTTAATGTTTTAATTGCACAATTTGTTTGTGTATTTTGTATAATAAATAGTTACAAATATTCACTCACCACTCTATGGTCAGGATAAATCTGCCGGATATCTCCATTGGCCAGTCTGCACACTATTGTCTGCCCATCTGCTGAGATTTCTTTGATCGTGCCATTGGGGAAACTAATCTCCTTTGCCCCAGTCTTGTATGTCTTTTCAATCTAAGAACAGATTGAACAGAATGGCAAATGAAGTATGTTTGTATTAATGGGGGGAAAAAATTAATCTATCTACAAAAGGAAAATCATGTGCAAAAACTTATCTTTGAAAAAACTTCTGGAAATTTTTCAAAAATCCTTTATATTAACCCTACCCAGGGCCGGCCCTAGAGTACGCGGGGCCCAAGGCAGCAAACTATGAGTGGGGCCCCAGGCACAAGGCAGCAGACGAGGAGTGAGACCCATGCAAAAAGTTGCAATTCTACATATATTAAAGAATGGGGGAAAATAAATTACTCAAAATTTTAGTCTATAACAGCACGGACACATCAATAATTACATTTTTGTTCATTTAATTGAAGATCCTAAAACTCAAAAAGGATTATAATACTGTAATTAAAATGTTTTGTTTTGGTATGCTAATTGAGAGTTTATATACACATGTATGTAACTTAACATTATAAACTATATACACTAGCGTTGGTTTGCTTGTATCTTCAACTTCTATCTTGTTTTTACAACGCTCAAGCAAATTTTGCGAGCTTGGGCCGCTGCAAAATCTGAAATAAGTTCATTATTGGCAATATCCTTGGCAAAAAATTCTCAGTTGACAAAATAGCTAAGTTACTGAGCCTATCTTGCATCAGTTGCGTAGCTATGGGAGGGAGGACAAAATTCGAAATTCCCCTGGGCCCCCACTTGAGGGGCCCTTAATTAGTGTCCGAAATTTTTTAAAAATTAAATATTACGGTAACGCCATGTATATGGGGCCCCAAAGAGGTAAAGGCCCCCGGGCCCCAAAACCCTACTAATTCGTAGCTATGCCACTGTCTTGAATCATTGTTGACCGCATTTAGGTTTCAATTATTTTTTATTATAAATTTCGAAAAGCTTCTTTCTCCGAGAGCTTCTTAGAAAGGAATAGTTAAAAGTATTCGAATTGCAATGTGTGGGCTAGGAAAGTCACTATATCTGGATTGTTTTAGGTGACTGCAGGAATTATAGAACTCAATGATTGCAGCTCTTCACCAAGCATGAAATCACCAAGATCCTTACTTTCGCAGGCTGTGAGCTTTTTCTCCAGATTCATAGTGCATATGACACTTGTTGTTCGTATTGTTGTAATAGATGAAATTTATTATAAATAAATCCAAACGAGTAATGATGCCTTCGTAGTATTTCAAAGGGAATGTCCATCGACATGATTGCCTTATCAACAATCTGGTTAAATAAATATGTGCGAAAGTTTTCTTGTGCATCTATAAATCCTTCATCTTGTCCTTCATATTTAAATTGCTTGTTTCTTTCTTTTTCGCACAATCGTCTCTTTGAAAATGGGCTCAACTTCTAAGTCAGTGGTAATTTCTTTTGAAATTGCTATTGCTGTTTCAAAACCGCAATTTCTGTAAGATTTCAACCATTTGCAAATATTCATACTACTAGATTGTGCCGGGGCGCCGTGGCGCCTGCGGCGCCCACTTTTTTTAGGGCGCCTACGGCGCCACCCTTTTTCAAAAGCCCAACTAAGTTATCCTTTTTTGATAAATACGAAATATTAAACTTTCTGAAATGTACGCAAAGTATTTAATAATAGGAGTTGTAGGGCGCCCTACGGCGCCCGACTTTGTTTTTTGTCAAAAGCCCAAGAAACTTATCCTTCTTTGATAAATACGAAATATTAAACTTCCTTTTTGTTTGATAAATACGAAATATTAAACTTACTGAAATGTACACAAAGTATTTTATAATTATAAATCCTCAAATCCTATTTTTACATCGTTCCCTTTATCCAAAATTAAGATATAAGCTAAAGCAATGACGTCATATAATATATTTTTTACAGCGCGTCTTACATTTGTAATTAATTTGCACACCTTTTGATGCACACCTTGTATTAAATATAAGATCAAACAATGACGTCATATTAAATATTTTTACAGCGCTAATCACCACACGATTTTTCAACTGCTATAGACTGTTGTACATCGTGCCTCAGCGTTCTACATCCTTCCAGCCAGCCAGTGACTTGGACTATTATATTGTACTAGACGACCCCGTGGCGTAGCATACGCCGCAGATTTGCTCATGGAGAGTGAAAAGAAAGTTGAGAAAGAACGGACACAAACTACAGCACGAAGAAATCAAAACAACGCGAGTGAACGTCGGTTGGGGAATGCCAACTCATTGTTTATTTTCGAGACAATTTGCAGGCGAAATTCCGTACACCCCTAACTTCTATGAAGTGAGCTGTAAAACGATAATCGGAGTTACATAATCGATATTCCAAAAAAAACAAAAACAAAAAAAAACAAAAAAAAACACGCGATTAACAACCCTAAATATGACTAACCCTCGCTAGGATCGGCCAAACAAAGTTTATGTTTAAGGGATGGTAGTAATAAATGGGAGGCGGGTAACAACAACCTAAGTGTGCATGTCTTCACCTTTGCTCGCTATTTTTTATTTACTTGGTGCTGCTTTTTGTGTCTGTACTCTCACCCCCCCCCCAAACCATTCTTTGCACTGTATATGATGAGCCAGTCTGCGGCGTATGCTACGCAATAAAGAGGTAACAGAACGGGCACAAACAGACATTAGATAACAACAATATATATTCGCCGGGGCTTGAACCCAGGACATTCCTCGCATGAGGCGAACATGTTAACCAGTACACTACGAATCTCAAGTTTTCTGTGAAGGAACAACGCAAGTGAAACGCAAGGGCCATTGTTGGTCACCCCTCCACTACCTTCGCTTGTCAACCGTTAAACTGTGTTTAGTTGACCCGAGCGAGGGTCATTCGTCATGCTCGGTTGCACATACTTGCTGCTTACTTGCCTGGCATGGTCCCATGAAGAGAATTATATATATAGATAGATATTGCCACTTTGATTTCTCATGATCATACAGTCTAAAACTGTCACTTTTCCAGTCACAAATCCCGTCCGATGCCAGAGCAGACAGTGTTGCCAAAAAGTTTGCAACAGAAACACAACATTTTGTATTTAAATGCCGAACGTATAAGCCATTTTCGGTTTACAACTTCTCCATTTTCAACATGTCGTTTGTAAACGTGTAAAAAGTAGTAAAATGTTTAGTCAAAGCGCGGGGCCCTGAAAAGCGCGGGGCCCAAGGCGGTTGCCTCAATCGCCTTGCCCTAAGGCCGGCCCTGACCCTACAAGATCGAGTTACCGAATGTTAGGTAATAGATTTAATTCCTGTATACCGAGTTACCGAATTCTAGGTATTTGGGATATCACTTGAATGAGTTCTAAAAATAACAGCCAATCGTCGTTAAATCTTGCATTTGTTGCAAGATTAGTGTTTACAAATGGTATTTTCCTCGAATAAAGCAGTGAGTTGTGATTACAGTTGATTTTTTTGTCGAAAATAACCATGAAAAGATCGGCGAATAAATCGAGCACTTCCACCGAAAAAAGAGCAAGTATGATAACCACCAAAAATAGACTTGCCATAAAGCAATACATCAAAGACAAGCCTACAAAATGGGGAATAAAATAATTTCTTCTTTGCAAAAGTCAGACAGGCTACATAGTCAATGCTGAGATCTACACTGGGGCAGCACCAATAGTTGCAACAGAGCTGGGTGCTGTGGGAAACACTGTGGCTCGTCTTTTGATATCATGTGAGAAGGAAAAGAATGCACATATTATCGTTATGGATCGGTACTACAACTCGGTGACATTAGCAAGTTACATGCTGAATGAGCTGCAAACATGAATTGTTGGTACTCTGCATTAAAATAGAACATTTTTTCCATTGTCCTTGAAGCTTGCGAGAGGTGAAAGTCGCTTTTGATGTCAGGGCAGCATAACCTGTATGGTATGGCAGGATCAGAGGCAAATTACATTCATCTCAAACTTTCATGACCCAACACAAATAGGAGTAGCAAAACATGAGAAACAAAGATGGAATACTTGATGAAGTCCAGATGCCACAGCTTGTCCAGGACTACAATCGCCACATGGGCGGTTGTGTCAAAAAATGATCAAATGACGCGCCCCCATTGCTCATGCCGTCATTACCGGTGGCCCCGTCACCTTTTCATCAAATTTTTCATGTGGGCCTGCTACAATTCATTTGTTATCTATGTGTCTAAACTAGAAGCAGCTGAGAAAAAACCCATATTTTACACTAGATACATCTAGAATCTCTGCATTGACCTGATTGGCAATTACCGCTCAACAGTCATTCGCCGAGGACAAATGGTACCATGCCCCCAACGCCAAACACTGGCAACCACTGGCCTGAAATTCCAGAAGCGACTGCTTCCAATCATGTCTGCACTGCTTGGAAAAACACCTTCAATACAACAGAGCACACCCTGGTGTAGCATACAAGGACAACCCACACAAGAAGGTCAGGACAAACGTCAGGTGCTCTATGTGCAAAAAGTACCTCTGTGTAAAGTATGGCTCAACCTGCTGGGAAGACTACCACTCCAAGGCGCAAATACTGGCGTTAGATGGAAGCATTGTTCAAATAATTAAACAATTATTATCTTCTAAAATAAAATTTATTTATTTATTTTTTAAATTTAATTTTTTGTTTTTTTTTGGCTGCGCGGTAATTCTAAACTGCTGTGCGGTGTCGGTTGAAAACCTTTGCGGCTGCGCAGCTCAGAGGGAACATTGATGCAAAGTTGCACAGCATCCATTTTGAAATAATGGTTTTTACTAAATTTGATCCGCGGTAATTATAAACTGCTGCGCAGCGGCGGTTAGATATCTGTGTCGCAGCGCAGCCGCGTAGCTTAAATGGAACATTGGATGGAAGTTAGGCCCATTTACTACTATATCTAAAAGTTTGAGCTCATTCTGACCACTGGTTTTCATGATACTAGCAATTTTCTAACCCATGTACATTTTCTTAATTTTTGCTGGGGAGGCCAGGTATAGGGGAAAATTAGCTTGGGGAGCTCAGGGCTGGTAGGGTTAACTCTGGTGTCTGCTTGCGCCCTTGCTTGCTTGTCGTCACAAATTTGGATCAATTTTTAACCAACTTCCTCATAAGCTAGCGAGCTGAAATTTTGCAGGCAGTTTCGTGCCGATAATGAAAAACGATGTATCAAAATTTCAGATCGATCGCATGTACTGTAATTAAATTATTGAATTTTTAGATTATTTTATTTATCTCTATGTATCATGTTAAATTTTTGAGATAGAGTGTCGCGGTGCGTATTATATTGAACGACCTTTCCTGTCGCCCAATAAGGTGCGTATTTAATTGACAACACTTTTTATAAACATATTTCTGATCGGTGCGCATTATATTAAACACGTTTTATGAGACATAACTACAATTTTGTATTTTTGGATGGTCTTGCACTGCGTATTATAATGAACATTCTTTTAGTTACATCTCGTACATAAAGGATTTATAGTCAAAAACTTGTTTTTTTAATTAAATATTGAAAACTTAGATTCAAGGAGAGGCATCTAAAATCTGGTGTAGTAATAATATTTTATCAGCATCATGTTTTTCTACTAAATTTATCAAACCAGAAACTTAAAAAAACAAAACTAAAAAATAACTTGATCAATTTGTATGCAGTTTATTAAGTGCAATAGACCCTTCTAAATGAATTTTGCACTGCATCTTAATATTAAGTCTGCATGAAGCCTTTGAGTATCATTACTGCTTGAATACAACATGACAGGTTAATTTAATAAATTAACACTTCCAGTTTGTGTCTTGAAAATTGATGCCTTTCTTAAACAGACACATCCCGTTACCTTTCCCTCTCACACATCAAATTACCTTTCCCTCTCAGACACCTCTCATTACCTTTCCCTCTCAGACACATCCCATTACCTTTCCCTCTCAGACACCTCTCATTACCTTTCCCTCTCAGACACATCCCATTACCTTTCCCTCTGGGTGTCTGCTCTCAACAAATTCAGACACGTCCCCCTTGTCCACCACAGCTCTCTCCATGGCCATCATGGCTGCTGACTTGTTGCCAGGATTGCCACGTGAGAAATGCTGGGCTCCTGGCATGCTGGATTCCTGAGTCCCACTTGGGATTATGCTTTAAGAAACAATGAAACACAAATGTTGAAAGGCTCACAGTGAAAGTTACACCTAACATCTCTGGATAACACACATCTAGCAAACTTGAAAACTCAACACTCCATTGGTAAAAAATCAAATGTTCAAAACAGAGGAGGCGAACGATTGAATAAAACAACAAGTTTGTCACAACTGCCTGAGTCACTTACAACAGCAGCATAAAGTAAACATAAACTTATTAATAAAGAGCTGAAAAAAAATCAGAGACAAATGTCCAGACTGGTTCGGATCCAAACTGGGTTGATATCTTCCTACAGTTAAAATTGGATGGCATTTACAACTTATAATTCCAATAAGAAAGTTTTTAAGTCCATTTCAATGACACTGCCAGACATCTTAGGACACAGCAAGCCCACTGCTGATATTGTCATGGCTTATTCTTAAAATGTCAACAGTAAGTTATGCTGATTTCTTAAACACCCAAAATGAGAAATACCCAGTTAGAAAAATTAATATCAAGTTACATACTTCTCAGTCATGACTGGAACAAAAGTATTCTGAGTCTGCATGATCTCCCCTGATAAACCAGCCTGCACGGCAGGGGCTGCCGACAGTTTCAACCCTCCGCTCCTAGTGTTTTGTGAAGCCACAAGGCCATTGTGGTTACCGGACTGAACGGGATGAATGCTGGCAGCTTTGGCCTTGTTGGGGATGGCGCTTGTTGTGATGGGAACAGCAGATCTTGCAGAGTTGGCGTGGAGGGCTGGGGGCAGGAATAAACAAATGATGCAGAATACCTGACAGAATACCTGACAGAATACCTGACAGACAGAATACCTGACAAATACCTGACAGTTTCATGCTGATAACCATGCACAAAACTAACATCTTCCCTACATTAGATCTCAGTTACGTTCCTCTGTGCTACCATCCAATGAGCTGCCATTATTACTGGTATTAAAATGTATTAATCTGGTGTTGTTTTGAGGAATGGCATTGGTAGAAAACAGTTTGTTAAGTTGATAGCAAATTTTTATTTAAATTATGAAACACAAAGTTCAAAGAAGTACATGCCTTATTTCATACACAATTTTGGACGCGCATTTGTGATTGACATAACAACATCAAAACTGTGTGTTTATAAAAAGTATTTAATGACAGTTTTGGGGTAAATGATGAGTGACCTTGAAATAAAATTAATTTAAATGCATTAAAATTTAATAACATCATTTGATATTCAGTCTTATAAAATGGGGTGTGAGGTGGAGCAAAGATGATTGGAATTTGTGATGACAGAACAGACAAGAATCCTTATCATGATGGGCCTGAACTGAAATACATACAACATTCTCTCTAGTTATTTTAGTGGAACCCCCACCAATCACAACCATGAAACAATATTTAACTGCACACAAAGAAGCAATAGGAAACCTGCAAAGTTTCTTTTTAAGCTTTCAAAGTAGCTGATGAATTTATCAACAAAATATAAATTTTCTCTTTTAAAGGTAACGAGGCAAAAAAAATTAGAGAATGAAAGAAAAGCCTTACGTGGCTGGACGGCCTCCCTTTGTCCTGTGGATCCCGGGGCCTTAGCTCCTACTTCTTTTGTTGGTGTACTGCTTCTAGGCTGAGAGGAGAGGTGGGTATAACAGATATTAATACATAATCATGTGAGTTTTCTTTAGCTGTTACTTCCATGTGTACACAAAGCATTTACATATTTGAATATGTGGAGAAAAAAAAACTGTCTAAAAAAACCCCAATAGAGTGAAATAAAATCTCTAAAAATTTAAAGTAGTACTGCTTGAAATGTAGCAAGAAGACAGAGCTTCCAGAAACTTCTATCATAAAAAAGGCAGCACTGAAAACTTTCATCACCAATGCTATTAAAAAAATATAACATTAAAAAAAAAGCAAACTCTCACATCTTATTCATAATTCCATAATAAAAAAACCCGTAAAAAAACAAGTTTTTCGCTATAAATCCTTTATGTACGAGACGTAACTAAAAGAATGTTCATTATAATACGCAGCGCAAGACCATCCAGAAATACAAAATTGCAGTTGTGTCGTAAAACATGTTTAATATAATGCGCACCGATCAGGAATATGTTTATAAAAAGAGTTGACAATAAAATACGCACCTTATTGCGCGACAAAAAGGTTGTTCAATATAAAACGCACCGCGACGCTCTATCTCAAAAAATAGCATGATACATAGGAATAAATAAAATAATCTAAAGAATCAATAATTTAATTACGGTACATGCGATCGATCTGAAATTTTGATACATTGTTTTTATTATCGGTACGAAACTGCCTGCAAAATTTCAGCTCGCTAGCTTACGAGCAAGTGGGTTAAAAATCGATCAAAAGTTTTGGCGACAAGCAAGGGCGGGCGGCAGCAGACACCACGAGTTAATATAAAGGATTTAAAAAGATAAAGAAATGATAAATTTAATGAAACAAAAAATAAAACGTACTTGTTTACCAGACTTTCCTAAGCTGGACTCGCCATGACCTACTTTTCCATTGCTCTGCGGCTGAGAAGAAGAAGACTTGACGCTGCTCTGGGCGGTCATCCACTCGAGCCTCCTTTTTTCAAGGATGCGAACCTCCTCCCTGAGCTCACCATTCTCCAGCTCCACTTCCGCCAATCTGTTCTTCAGCCTTGCGGTGCTGGCATTCCACCTGCTCTCCTTCCGTTTCAACTCATCTTGGAGTTCTTGGAGCTGTAGGTGATAACAGGGGTGTCAGATTGACAAAACTATTATTGATAGAACTAACTATTATTTGTTCCCTCCATGTTGCCTTTTAATAGTTTAATAAAAACAAGAAAGATTTTAGAGCTCAATCCTAAAGACCTCTGATACATGTACTGTCTTGAAATTTCAAACCACGAAACAGAATGAAAGTGACCAAAGTTCCAGAGAGCAGCATAACAGTTGGTTATTGTTTTTAATAACTATCTCAAGTTTAATGATTTTTTGTTTTTTGTTTTGCTAAATGTTTTATTAAGTACATTAGCATGTGTAATTTAGAAAAATTAAAAGAAAAATGTTGAAAGCAAATGTTTTTAAGCTCATCAGACATAGACGCATCCAGATTTATAAAAATATTCAGTTTAATGCTGAAAAAACAACAAACTAGAATTGAAAATTTATTGAAAAGTAATATAAAATATTACTTTAATAAAGTTGCCCCTCACACAACAATATCTTTGTTTGCGTTTGGTCTCTTGTGGCCTGTAAATTAAAATGTCTAAAAAAATTCACCTGTGTTTTCAAGGCTTCAATCTCCTCTCTGTCTTTCTTGTCAGGCATGGATCTAACTTTCTTCTGGTAGCTGTCGAAAAGTTTTCTTTCTTTTCTGAAACAAGCATCAAAATGTTAGATGTCTTTCACAATTACCTTTTCATGTAATTTTGAATCACTCAATTGAAAAATAATACAGTGGGGCCCACTTAACTCGAGCCCGGTTAACTCGTCAGCTCTATTAAGTCGACGGTTGTTTTTTTTTAATCGCCAAATTCTCTCTTTGTCTTTGCATTTTGTCATCGGTTTATTTGGTTTTTTAAAGTCGCCAACCCCTAATATTTCGAGCACAAAAGAGTGCCAAATTTGCAACTTAACGTCGGTTAGCTCAATCCCCGGCTGTTCGCATAGGCAATGCACTTTGGCATTTTTAGTTCAAAACAGTGTTGACATCTCGCTTTCTTCGAGACTTCCGGCTATTGTGTGATTCTACGAGATTTCAATAAAAATTACCGGATGTTTTTACTTTCAATATGATACCGTTTGTTGAGTATGTAATCACCAGAGGTACTCGAAAATCGCGTTAGCGGTATTTAATCGCTATTTCGCATTGCATGTTATATTATTATTAAACTTAATTCATTTTCTGATGCATTAATCATTTTAGTTTTTAAGATAAACGAATACCTTTAGAAAATAAAATAAAGGTTTGTATCGAGAATCGACGGTGGTGTTTATATAATTAAATTAAAAAATTATTATTCTTTTAAAAGTTTGTTGTCTTTTAAAAGTTTGTTGTTGCTTTGTTACCAGTAAGATACGTGACTGTGACTAACATGCGCGTGACCGTGAAATCAAATCATTTTCTTAATATTCTAGTAGATATATAATATACACGTCATCACTGTTGTAGGTCGAATTCTGATAAGGTCAAGGCCGCATTTGTTACTATTTATGTTACAAGTTCCCGACTAGTCATAACTTTTCCCGACTCTTTCCCGACTTTCAAGACCGGGAAAATTATTTTAAGAATTCCCGACTGAGTGGGAACCCTGGGTTATATTTAAATAATTTAAATTGATTGCAGTCTCACCCCCATTACGTTATATTTAAACGGTCCTTAAAAATGAACAGTCTTAACAACCTTAGGAAAGAGTGAAGAAATATTAGGGTCCCGATATTCCGATTAATCGTCCCATCACTAATTAACGCACATCATGTATATAATTATAAAGAAATTTCAAGCGCATGTTTATATTTTGCAGCCATATTGGTATTCGTTTAACTCGGTGATCGGTTATCTCGGCGCCATCTTTCATACTCCGAGGCCGTCGACTTAAGCGGGTCCCACTGTAACATTTAAAAAATTTTTTGTCCTTATATAACCAATAGTTTTAAAGTAAGAAATTTAGTAAAATAAATATAACCACATAGCCATCAATGTCCCTATATACTAATCACAATTGTCTGAAGACTTTCTAAAACCTATTAAATAACCAATGATCATGTAAATAAATTTATTGAATTTGTCTCACCTACCACACATAAAAAATTATTTTATAAACGTTCTGAAATACAAGCAAATAAAATTGTTTATGCTGCAGCATGAAGTTCAATGAAACTTACTTAAGTTTCTTCATCTCCTCAAGTTTATACTCTTCCAGCCTCTTCAATTCCACTTCTTTCTCTCTTTGGAAACTCTCTATCTCTTGCTTCAGCTTTCCCAAACCCTGTAACAACAGAAAGCTATAAAAACCTGGCTTTGCTAACAACAGTGTATGAGACTAGAGCATCAACAAAATGACCCTTTCCCAAACCCTGTAACAACAGGAAGCTATAAAAACCTGGCCTTGCTAACAAGTGTATGAGGCTAGGGCACCGACAAAATGACCCTTTCCCAAACCCTGTAACAACAGAAAGCTATAAAAACCTGGCCTTGCTAACAAAACTGCATGAGATTAGGGCACCGACAAAATTACCAAATGAAAAAAAAATTGCAACGTGATACATGAATTCTTAGCAAAACTTGTCATAAAATTTAGGTAGGTGAGACAGGTTGTCACCTGGGGGATCAGTTTGGAGAAAACCTGTACAATATAAATAAACAAGCCCTATGTCCTGTCTCTAAATATTTCAAAAGTGATAATCATAATGGGATTTTGAATATTGCAGTACATGTGCAAGCAATACCCCCGATAGGAAATAAATGGAAAATAGATTAATAAAATGGTTTAGTACGTTGGCCCCATATGGTTTGAACAAATATCACAATTTTAAGTAACTCTAGAATCTCTTTTTCCAATTTTGTTTTTTTTTAACCTAACATTTGATAATTTCTTCCTCTTCTTCTGACCTGTGTTTTTGTTTAGCACTTATGCGCATCTTTATTCTTTACATTTCTGTTTTTTTTTCCTTCTCATTACTTAATTAGTTTTCCCATGGTATAGTGTTAATATATAATTTAAATTAAATTTAAATACACATGTATATTAATTTGTACTGTTTTACTGATGAATGCATTTTCCAAAATGTTTACATATGTATTTCTCCATAAATAATGCTTTACGTGTATTTTTTTGAACCACTCTATTCATATGTGTGTCTTGTGTTTCATTTGAAAGGTTAATTGCAGTCTATTTCTGTTTGATAATAAATCAGCCACATTTTAAAATAAGGAAATATTTGTAATATACGTCAGTAGTTTAAAAAAACACAATATTAAACATAGCTGCTACGACCCCAATGGCTACAAACCTCCTCACGTTCCCTGCGAAGTTTCTCCAGATTGGCATTTTCTGATCTGAACTTTTCAATTTCTGCATCCAGCTCGTTCAGCTTCTCCCTGAGTATGTGAGACTGTACGCCATCCATGGACGAAGGTTTTACAGTGGCTTGTTGGAGGGCTTGGCCAGCCTGGAGAATGGAGAGTCAGTTTTTAGAAAACTTGCAATATAAGGTTTTATATGACATCAACATATCCAATTTTGGGGCATGTTAAAAATTGTATATACCATACAGGTGCTCTTTCTATAGAGAAGGTCATTGCATTCTAAATTCTTTATAAATTATTTGGTAAGTAGAGTGTGCAGACGAGCTGGCCTGTTGGGCAAGTGACGCGGTGTTCACAGGCCACGGCATATGAGGGGATTGTGTGGCTCAATGCTCAGCCACCTTTATTTATCCCCAATTATAACATGTAAAAAATATTGTTTGGATTTTATCATAATTTTATATGAAATATAATATAAATATATGATAGATCTAATTAAAAAGGGTTTTGATTTGCTTTCATTCCATCAGTTAACTGAGAGCTTTTCCCTAAATTTATTGATGGCTTAATATTAATAATATAATTTTTTTAAAGTTGGGTTGGATTGGGATTTATTTTAAAACTCAAACTCAAGAAAAGCGTGTTCATTTAATATTCAATCACCTTTTCTGCATCTGCATTGGGTTTGGGCTTGAGTTTTGGGAAAAGCCTGGACACAAGCTTAGATGTTGGAGGAGTAGATGCACTTGGCTCTGTGGTTGGAGGAACTGCAGTGGCTATAGCTAAAGGGAAGAGAAATAATTTTAATTTATCATCTAGGATGGGACTGCGACGAAGCTTTTAAATAAAATACAAGATGCACACACTAATTGTGTAATTGTGTTAATTGATTAATAAAAGCAGTCATTTATTTTTTGATTACACAATTTGTGTGTGTATTTTGTATTTTAGATAATTTAACAGTGGTTTAACCTAAAGTGGCGATTAAAACTTCAAGTTGAGGAAACCAACTGAAAATGACGTGTCTGTTGATCTGGACTAAGTTTTGATCACAATTAAAAATCCAGGAAACAATTCCTTTTAAGGGATCCAGGAAACAATTCCTTTTAAGGGGAAGGCTGCTTAAAATTCAAGCTTGCAATATAAACCAGACATTTGCAACACATTGAATTTATTTATATTAATGACTATTCTGCCAAAAGACTTTTAAAACACAAAATAGATTAATGTTTGTTATTTTTTACCCATAGCTTGCATCCTTATATCCTTTGTAGATGACTGAATATATACAGTAAAAGGCATTGAAGGTGTTCACCGATGTGGTGGAAAAGGGTTTAAATGTCAAGAATTAATACCAGATTTTATTATGTGGGTATGTAAAGGTTATCTTCACTATGATTGTAAGTGATTTTAAAATTACTAACTTAAAGACATGGCATGTAAGTATGGCAGCAGCAAACCAGGAGTGAACACTTAGGATAATTTAGGAACAGCCTCACAACAGGAGTACATAAAATGGGAATACTAGCAGCAGAAATGCAGTAAAGTGTATTTTTTTAGAGCCTCGTGTATACACTTTACAGATGTGAATTTTAGGAGCATTGATCGAAGCTAGAAACATCTCATATAGAATTAAGGGAAACAACTCATTAATTTTCCCCACCCATTGACTTTCAAAATAACCACACAACTGATTTGTTAAAATATGGATGAAGTCGAAGTACTGAAATATAAAACATGGATCAAGGGAGAGCATTACCAGGAAAATTCCTTTCATCCCATCTAAACTTACATTTGAGGCACGTCTCTTCATCTTTGTCATCCTCTTCATCTCCCCACGACGTCTCATCATCAAACTCTTTCCTGGTCGTCCCTGTTTTCATTACTTTCTCATCCTCTTTTCTATGATCAGAACTCTTGACTTTGTCCTCAGACAACTGAGACTCAGAGTCACTCGTCTCCTCATAGTGATTATAATCATTATAATCCTTGCTGCTGTCAGATTCCCCATCACTGCTTGAATTTGAATCCTGGCCGTATCTCACCCTGCTGTAAGATTTTTCAGGATATGCACTAATTTCAACAGGCCCGTTTCCAGTTTGAAAATTAATTCCAGTGTTGATTTCTGACGGGAACTGTACCGTGATGGGAAACTTTGACCTACTGTTCATCATATCCAAAAAATGTTGCTGAGGCTGGGAGACGGTAGTCTGAGAAAAATGGGAGGAGGTGGATTTAAAGTTGCTCATGGTGGTGGAATCTGACGTGGCTGTGTTTGCAGATGAGGTGAAATATACCTCCGGTGCAAACTCGCTTTGAGCAGCGGGTATGGAGGATGGGGCACTGGCTGATGTTGTTGACGGGATGAGAAAGGTCGGAGGTGGCGGCAGCGATGTGGATGACGACTGCTGCACTGACTTGCCCCCGGCCGTGGCGGCCCCAGAGGTCAGGATGCCAGCCTGCAGCGACAGTGCTTTCAACATAGACAACGTGTTGTTGGCTGTGCTGAATTTTGACGACATTGTGGCAATTTTTCTTGTCATCACTTTATTAGGGGACACGTTCTGGTTGAGATCAGCGAAGGCACTGTCAGGTGAGGGGGATGAGGGGCTTGATGCTGCAATGGCTTCGTTGGGCACTACACTTGACATTCTGTCTCCAGCATAATCGTCCTCTTCACCACTAGAATCTGTGAGTGTCCTATCAGGGGACTCAGATTTCAACCATCCATGCTGTCTGTTATTGTTGTTGGCATTGCCATTTAGGTTGTCACTGACGACTCCACCGTTAACCTTGTCAGCCTCATCACTATCAGCCTCCTCAAGGCTGACCTCTGGGCCAGGGTCACTCCTCCTACCAGCTTGGGTTAATTTCTTTGTTTCACTTTTAGATTTTAGCCTGTCCATAACTTCCTGTAGGGAATGGGAGAAAACATTTTTTTTTAAAAACAATAAATGACCACACTAGTTCAAATAGGGTTTATGCGTACAATGGTATTTTGTTATGCTGTTGTCATCAGATGTTTGGCCAAAACATGCACCACAAATAAACTATAGAAACATATTAGTATAATTTAATAGGAACTTTTTAAAGGGTCATGAAACAATTGAAATTAAAATAGAAATTTTTTTAAATTGTGTGACATGACGTTTTATTCTGTTAACAATCTTCATCGATTGAATTAAAAAAAAACAACCTTATGTCCCTCCTTGTCATTGGTCAGCAGTTTCCGAACAAGAGAGGAGTTGCTGCAGAAGCTGATGTTGTCCACAGCATCTTCTAGCAGCTCAAACTCAGCCAGGCTGTCCAACTCAACCTGATGGGACGGTAGCAAAAATGTTAGAGTTATTGTGTATTGATAAAATATTAGAAACAAACATCTCATGGGACAGATGTTAAAATGTTAGAGTTATTATGTATTAATAAAATATTAGAAACAAACATCGAATGTAACAGATGTTAAAATTTTAAAATCTTACGAATGTTATGCATTAATAAAATACTAAAACATACATTAAAAACATGTTACTGTATCAAATAAAAAAAATGGATTATAATTTGGTATTAGTCTGAAATTGAGAATACAGTGGACAATATTACATTTGTACATGATGGTGTAACATATAATATCAATTAGCGTTGACATTCAGAAAAACTGCTTTATACAATATATTCTTTCTACAGGCTTATCAAAATCCTTAGACCTGTATACAATTTAAAAATTATTAAAGAATTGATAAAGGGATGTCACCAAATAACAATGCAAATACATTGATATAATGTAAAACTCTGAATAGTCAGAGACACTAGTTACTTAAACTCATATTTAAGGATTGATTAAAGGGAGCCTACCATGTCATGGTCCCCTTGAGTAGATCTTGAATCCAGTGAGGGTGATTTCTGTACATTATTTATAAGGGTTTGTCTAATCTGATTGATATGATCCATCCCAGAATTCTGTGTTGCCCCTGCCGGGCCCCCATCCTTCTGGCGAGATTTCTGCTCCTCTAGTTTCCTGTTGGCGGCACTGCGGATGAGTGTCAGCTTGCCGGATTGATCAGCTGGCGGAGGAGCCAAAACTTTTGGGCCCTGGAGAGATTCATCTTAAACCACTTTAAATAAATTTACCCAAATCAAAATGCGGTTTTTGACATAAGTTTTTTATAGTTTGAAGAAACTCAGCTTTAATGGGAAAACAAAAATGTCTTTTATCCTGAGCTAAGTTTTGTGAGGCTAAAAATGGAAATGTGAGGTATACAATGGGAAGCTATTGGGATTAGGTAGATATATATCTCTTAATAATAACTGTTTATTTTCCGATTCGTAAGGAATACAAGAAAATAGTTAATATGAAATTCAAGCACCTAGATTTAAAATAAGATTTAAAATAATCAAATTATTTTTTAAAGTGAATTTGGATCTTTTGATTTTAGGAGTTCTTTTATCTACAATCAAGAATAGGCCCTTTTTATTGGATGCAGCCTTTCTTTATATTGGATCTTTTAACTTAAGTAGTTTGATCTACAATTAAGAATAGGACCTTACATTGGTTGTAGCCTTTCTTTCTATTGGATCTTTTAACTTAAGTAGTTTGATCTACAATTAAGAATAGGATCTTACGTTGGATGCAGCCTTTCTTTATATTGGATCTTTTAACTTAAGTAGTTTGATCTACAATTAAGAATAGGACCTTACGTTGGATGCAGCCTTTCTTTCTAAACTTGTCAGACTTGTTGTGGACTTTGACAGAGTCTTTAACCTGGATCCCACAGATGACCGCTTGCTTCCTTCCTCCCCATCAGACAGATGTTGTGGTACGCTCCCAGAAGGACCTTTGGATTTTAATGAGTTCAAGCCAGGCCCGTTCTGATGGACTTGAGTCGTCTTTCGTTTGGACCGGTTGGCCGGTGGTTTCACTGGCTTTTTAGGTGCCGATTGGAATCTTGAAGTGCCCTCACCTTTCCTCAAGAATGTTTTACTTCTCTCCCCGTGTGGTGAGCCCTGACTTTCAAATCTGGCCTGTTCATTGGAAAATTGTAAGGTTAGTGTGGTGAGCCCTGACTTTCAAATCTGGCCTGTTCATTGGAAAATTGTAAGATTAGCCTTGATATTTTATTCTAAATAAACTTGACTTCTTTGTAGTATTATTGCCACCTTATGTATTATTTACTACAATGTTGTAATGAGCCTTTGTTTCCGAGCAGGTGAGCTTGTAGGTTCTGTGTAAATTTTATAACAAATCTTTGTTTGACTGATTCATCAAGAAAAGAATAGCTGATTTAAAATGCTTATAACATCACTGCAGAAGGAAAGTTCTGACCTTGGCCTCTTCCTGTTTCAGTTTTTCTTCTAACAGCTGTTCAAATGACTTGGAGTCGCCTGCGCCCCTGATGGGCCTGTCATCAGGGGAAGACCTGTTCACCTGGAATACCAAAATATATTTTCATTTCAAGCACCACATTTTTTTTTATAGCTTGCATTGTTTTAAAATTTTTAGTTTGGAAGTTTCTTGGATAAACCAAGATTTAATCAGTTAATACAAAAAATATTTTTTTTAAAATACCGTATTTATTCCTGTATAGCGCGCGCTCGTGTATAACACTCACCCTAAATTTTTTGGTTGAAAATTGGTATAAATTTTTTTTCACTCTCTCCCAGCTCAGACCAATGATTTTCAGTGACAAATGTTGAAAACGTGTTACAAAATATTTATTGACAACATACCATGGTAAAGTAAACTACCAGTATAAGGTAGGAAACTTACTTGTCCGCCTTAAAAAATGAGCAAGATGTCCTGCTCAAGCCATTGCGCCAGACTAAAACAAGCAATGGTAAACGCAGGTGGGAGTGCTGCAAGGTGCCTCTCCCCTTCGTTCGCATTCGGCTTTTACAACAAAACTGACCAATCTGTGCTCCGCTTTCAAGAGTGCTTCGTCTCGGATGTAAACAAAGATGACGAACCAAAATTTCATCTTCAAATTTGAAATATTTATGGAGCCTGTGTAAGACCTCCTGTATATCCCGCATCTACTACCCTTTTGGTAGTTGTTTTCTGTATAAAATTTTGCACGCTATACAAGAATAAATACGGTATTTAATTTTAGAAAACAACTACAAAGAAAAAAACAACCAAGTCTCAAAAAAGGAAGGGACATAACTTATGTTATAAAGAGGTATCATATTACATGAAGCTACTTAAATACCACATGCTTTTTTCAACCCACCTTTGAATATGAATCATGACAAAATTCATAATCAAACTTTACTTTTATATAATGATTATAATTATAGATGCATTGGCATCCCCGAAAACACCTTTATTCTACGAGTTTTCCCCCTGGCTTCTCTTGTTGTTCCTTTACCTCCTTGGCTGTAATGTTCTGTTCATCTTCTTCACTGTATTCCTCGTCCTCTATATCTTCCTCCTCTGAACCATCACCATCTTCTCTAAGTTCATCATCGGGGGACTCGGTAGAGCCGACTCCTTCATTCTTCCCCCTGACGTCCTCATCGTAGGTGAATGTTCGTGGGACGTAACGAGGATCATTTTCAGATTCAAACACGTGGTGCTCAAACCTTACAACCTGGAAGTAAACCAACAAGCCGCATGTTATCAATCATTATAAATTACCATACACACTTGTTCACAAGCCGAACGTTTTTGGACAAAATCTAGGGGGAAAAGTTGGGGGGTGGGCTTACGAGCAGGTCATTAACGTATTTCTGCATGGATATTAAATATCAGTGTTATTGTATATCCTCAAACTCATTTTCTACATTCTACAAGATTCGACTGCTCTACCAGAAGCTATAATATATTATTAAACATCTGCACTTACCTTATTTAATCATTTATTTATTTTTTGGAACATTTTAATAAATTGTTTCACAAATTTTGTTTTCAACAACGAATTTTAATGTACGCGCTTTCGTCACTGTTTACCTAAGAATTTTTTTTAAAATACCGGTAACTCTTGCCTAACAAAGAGCACAAAGACAAAGATTGGCAGTACAAAGTAAACAATCATAATGACCGATTTAGCTTGTAGTTTTAAAAAAAATGTGTACCATTTTGTTTAAGCTGTCCTATTTTATTTTTTTTTGTCAGCTTGCAAGCGGGTTATACACTTTTAATACTTTTCTCTTCCAAAAGTGTCGGCTTATGAACAAACGGGCTATAGAACGAGTATATATGGTAGATTGTTGTGTCAGATATTCTCTCTGTATCATAATTTTTGAAAAAGCAGAGCATCGATCAATTTATTTGATAAATATAAGTTGAAATATCTAAATTTTAGTTTTACAGCTTCAATACTAGATTTGCTTCAAGACAAATGAGGTCTGGTGTATTATCTCAAGGGCTTGAAACCACTTAGAAACAATGCTACCTTTAAGCTATGTGGCGACGCAGATATCTGACAGACTCTGTGCAGCAGTTTAGAATTACTGCGCAGCAAGTTGTGTAAAAATATTGGACAAAAAAATGGATGCAGTGCATCTTTGACATGAGTTTTTTCACTGTGCACATGGACGAACGAACCTTAGGGGTAACATTGCTTAGAACAACCCAGACAGTTCGGTTAATTTGTAGGTTTTCTTTGTACAATAGTATGTTATTATTATAGTAAGCGTAAAGTAGGATGCAGATCCATGAAAAAGCATTGCTGCAATGATGAGAAAACCAGAGCTTTGGACCACAACCATAAGGATTTTAATGGACCCATTTGTGTGACATATAAACACGGACAGCCATGAGAGAGAGAGAGAGCAAATGATATCAGATGACCATGGTTAAGACAAATCAGAAACTGTGTGGTGGAGGATACTGACCACAGTGGTGGCTCGATACTGGGCAATGGAAGATTAAGAGCTTAGGAGAGCTGAAAGATTTCTAGGGCGGCAAGGAGGATGATAATTGAGATGGTAAAAGTTTAAATGTGCCGATATTTATCGATTCATTGTATTAGGTTCATGCGGATAAATATATTTGATTTATTTCGGTGGATTCATGTTGATGTGTACATTATGAGATGTATAAATGTTAAAACAATAAAATTCCCTTTTGTAGAACATCAAAGCCTCATTCAATTCATGCTTTTATACACTAGTTATTAGTCATGGTAGATTAACACGAAGGTCTCGAATCTGTAAAGGACTACATCCATAATTTATGAAATACCTGAGCCGTCTTAACAGAATTCATCACAGGCTGCATGGCTTTTATCTGATGTTGCTTTGATTGTTGCTGCTGAAGAGAGCTGTTAGTTTGTGTAGAGGGTGGGGAGGACGGGTCAAAATGAAGCTTCCTGGCCCTTGACTGCTGCCCGGGCCCTGGCAACGTCGGAGAGGCTGAAAGCTCAACCACACTGGAGGTATTAGGGGGAGTGACAGATCGTTCTTTACCTGGTAGAAAGTTTAGAACCTGGAAAAAAATTCAGCAGAAGCAAGGGATTATAAACAACTACAGTAAATTTTTTTTAAAGTGATGTCTCAGATTGTTTCTCTTCAAATTGGGTTCATATCAGTTTGTGATTGAAGCCGAGATATGATTAATGTGATTTAGTAGTATATAGGGTAAACTCGACACCAAAAGAGAATGTTGTGTATATAGTAGTATATAACATCGCATATAAATATGATTATGCACTAAATGAAAGTAGGAGAAATTTTTCTATTTCCTAAACTGCAACTTCATCAGGTGTGGTCAGACTATTGTGTTATTAATATTTATAATTATTGCAAACATAAAAAAAAAGAATTTACTTGCTGCAGGAGCCCAGCAGGTGCAGTTGAAAGTAAATGCTCCAGGCCTGCAAGCTGGTCACTGACCCCACCATTTCTCAACCCTCCCCTCAGGGGACGAGGAGGGGGCAGCTTTGGTAGGGTAAAGTTCTCACTGGAGTCTGACATCCAGTCGGGCACAGGACGAGGGTCCTCTTTAAGAATCTCAAGCTGGTCTTCATGTGAGCCAGGATTGCTGAAGAGCTCTGAGTTCGTGTACCTGTCCTCATCATTAGGGTTGAGTTGTTTATTTGGATCGATATACATCACTGGCCGGGGTAAAGTGCTCAACTGGCTCTGAGGAAGAAGGTAAATATAAACAACACATTAAATTTATTTTTTAAAAGTTCGTTGCTGGAAAAGCTGAAATAATGCTAAGATTTTAATAAAGTCTTTTTATTTATTTAATTTTTTTTTAATGTTGAACTTCTCATTTCCTAAATTCATTGATAAAACTGGTCCATGTACAAAGTTTTTGAAATACTTGTCACTAAATTTTCAGCTAACTTGTCTGCCAGTATGTAGATTAGCGTACCAAGGAGTCCACTCTTGTCAAAAATAAACTACATGGTTACTCGCATGGAAGCTTCAGGATGGTTTAAAATTGTGATTTATGTCGTTCAGTTTGCATTACTTTATCACTAAGTAACTGATGTCTATCACTTCACAACTGCCCTTGATGAAAACGTTTATGGTCAAGCCAACACACATTTGTAAACCCTATTTAAAATATGTACTTTAATAAACAACTAAGTTTACAAACTATGACAAGATCTTTGAAATACCTTGAGTGTATCCTGCATGGAGACAAGTCCACTATCAACAGATATTCCGGCTGTTAGATATTGGTTGACATCACGCAAATCTGTTTCATTGGCACTTCTGGGTTTTGAGGGTGGTGTCATGATTGGGGACCTCCCCCCGCCTGCATTTGATTTTAGAACTGAAAAGGTCAATTATTATTTAAATGTGAGCAGAGATTTTCTGTGTGAATAAGTGAACAATTGAAATTCAAAGTACCTAAAGAATAAATTATGAAAGTGTAGAAATATTTTCTAAGAGGTACATGAGAGATGGTTAAGATTAGTAGGAAAATAATAAGAGTTCTCTCATGGAAATATGTTTGCAAATGGAATAAATGGCTCAGAAAAGAAAAAAAAATCAGCATGAAAAGCAAAGGAGCTGACAAATTAAAATAACCATAATTTAATTTTAAAAAATAGCTCTTTATGAATGGAAAAGTAAAATTATTGGTGATAGGTGTGTGTATTCCAAAAATTTCTCTTTAATCAAAGTTTAAACCTTTAACTGGATTCCATTGTGATCCTCGCTGGGTGGCAATCAAAGTCTGCACTTTACTTTGTTCATCTTGCCATGCTTTCAGCTGCCTTTTCTGTTGTAGCATCAGTTGTTCCTGCTGCTGCTGCTGCCACTGACGCAGTTCTTTGAAACGCTGCAGCAGACGTTTCTGCTCTTTGGCCTGATGTTCTTCCAGGAGATTCAGTGAGGTATCTGGTTTTATAAATGCAAGCAATTATGAAAGGTGAACAAAACTTGCAACTGGATTTGTGGGGGAAGGCGAGCAAGTTTGGAAACAAGTGTAGAAGTTTTGTTTTGTTTTCAAATATATCAGGCAGGATAAATAAATTATGTAATAGAAATTAGTAACTTTGACTTTAAAGTAGGGCTGGTACTGATTAAAATGTTCTTGTTCGATTAATCGTAAAAAAACTTTTAACGATTAATTTTGATAAATTATAACGCATATATAGATCCAATTATTTGTATCTGGTCTGCAACAATCCATGACTTAACTTTTAGAGTTTGCACAAACATGTTGTAAACTCAAACTGTGGCACTGACGTAAGTGATTTTTCTATAACTTTAAAAAAATGTAGTTAGTTTAATTATAAAACTTATACAGTATAACAACTGTCAGTCACTTTATAGTAAACAAGTAGGCAGGAATTTAGCGCTTTATTGATGATGTATCCTGAAGAACTGAAGAGCCTTTTGCACGGAAAAAATATGGTGCTGGAACACAAAGAATTGTTTGCACAGAACTGCTTAGGATAGGAAAATGATCGTTATTAAGTTTCCACCACATGAGAGGATCCTCTGATTCTGGAATGAAAGTTTCTTTTAGGTACCATGTCAGCTCGGCCTGTGCACCGTGTACTGCATCTGATTTGTCAGCTAACGAATGCGATTCATAATTCATATAAATTATTAATAAAGTGAACAACACAGGAATATTTTCTTAAATTCTAATAGGTCAAATTAATTTTAATCAATTAAAATTTCTAATGGTTAGTTAATCGTTAATTTCTGCAGCCCTACTTTAAGTCTAACTTTTTAAAAGAACTAAAATGGGTTTTATAAGAACTTTTAAAAACTATTTATCTAACAACTAATTTCAAGAAATTTTAATGATAAATCAAATGTAATATACATCATCTGTATTCACTATCAAATTATGAAATATGTATCAAAATAATCATTTTAAAAAAAATCTATTTAAAAAATATTCCAAATTAAATGTATTATGCTTCAGAAATAGAAAATAAAATACCCATTGACATACACCACAGAATATAGGCAGCTTTTGTCCAAATTCCTTGCATAGTAGGAAGTATAATTTAAAAATTTCATTGGTACCTTGACAAGGTACATAATACATACTTGCAATAGAGGGATCCTCAGCAGAGTTTTGCATGGCAAGATGATAACTCTCAAGAAATGCTGAGTCCCTAAAGGCACTATTATCTTCTAATTCAGAGTCCATATCAGTCTTCTGACTTAATCTGGGAAGAGATAGATAAATGGATATTTAAGCTGAGGACAATAATACACGTAATTATTTTTCTTGATCCATTTAACCCATTAATTTTTTTTTCATTTTAAGCTTTTGTCAACTTTTTTACCCTTAAAAAAAGTGGTAAAATTGTAAAATTATTTCTTGTGATGTTATCAAATTATTTCTTGTCAAAAATCAACCGTGACTTGGTACCATATCGAGTAAAGGCTATTAAATTCATTCTTGTGATGTTATTGTTATTGTTTCTTGTGAGCTAAACCTGACACTGAATCGGTGAGTAAAAATACAAATATTTGATTTTATTGATACTATTAGTCAAGGGCCATTTTGTCGGGGCCGTTATGTCGGAGCCCATTTGTCATGGGTCGTTTTTTTCGGTGAACCGTTCGGATAACATGATGAACTAACAAAGATTAAGGGATCGTGGTTTGCTTAAATAACAGAAGTGTAGGAAAAAATCAAGGAACTTGCATCATCCTGTTGTACTTGAATTTTTATTATTTTTGTATATTTTTTGTGAATTTCAGATTGTATAACTGTTAAAAAATTTAAAGGTCGGAAAATCTTAATTTTAAAGTGTCTGTTGGAAGTTTAAAATCCAACAAAATCGGAAGGGGTTAGCAGGTCTGCAACTTTCTGATAGTGTTTTTATATTTAAAATAGGATTACAGTGGGGCCCTCTTAAGTCGACGGCCTCGGGGTATGAAAAATGGCGCCGAGATAACCGATCACCGAGTTAAACGAAAACCAATATGGCGGCAAAATATTAACATGCGCTTGAAATTTCTTTATAATTATATACATGATGTGCGTTAATCAGTGATGGGACGATTAATCGGAATGGTATCGGAATATCGGGACCCTATTTCTTCACTCTTTCCTAAGGTTGTTAAGACCGTTCGTTTTTAAGGACCGTTTAAGGTTAAATATAACCCTTTATTGCGTTAGCGCAGTTTTTTTCCCTAGTACATAACTACATGTATAAGGAATTCATCTAGTCCTGCCCGACACACCTCGTGCGCCCGCGCAGGGTCCGCTGGTGACTTTCCTTACAAGCTACACAAATACATAACCCACCCCGTCCGTCCCCTCAGCTTACAATGGACTCGGAATTCCTTGGGTAACTTGAGTGCTAATCGGACTAACCAACAACAATGGTGTGGGAGATTGAGAGTAGGGGTGTGTAAACTGTCCGTAGTCTGTTATATTATATATTTTAAAATCTGGGGAGCCTTGTTTACAGTAAGCACCCTATGATTTTTCGTCCCATCACTAGCGTTAATAAATGAGAATGTACATGCACATGATTTTCGAGTTTTTTTTTACACAAAGGCGTTGCCGTTATTTGTATATCATGACCTATATATGACTCATAACAAAGCGAACTCTTCTCTATAAAAGTGTACAAAAATAAATTAGGAACTCCTTTTGAACTTTTGAACCTACAACTTTGATACATTTTAATTAATTCTAACCAATAGTTAAATGGCTTTTGCACACGGCCACTTCTTATGAATGAAACAATGAAAACAAAGCAGTAGTAATAGAGTCAAAATGAGGTTGAAGGATGAATGGTTGCCAATGACACAAGTCTGCACACGGTACATTTTGTTATTCCATACGATCCACTCAGCTTACAATGGACTTAGAGTGGGGGTTGGTAAACTGTCTGTTTTTTTGCCGTTATTTGTTTGATGAAGCTATCGGCATGCTATAAAAATGTACATACATGTTTGCTAACAACAAAAGGTATATGTGCACCAACAGCAGAAATTTACAAATATAAAATAAAAACCAACGTCGATTCAGACAATAACAACAAGAGTGCGTCAACTGTTATTGAAGGATCAATTTTATTGGTTAGCTCTGATAAACGTAACCAATAGTAAACTTTTTATAAGACGCGAGCGAATATATGGTAGCGAGATGGTGAGTGGCAACGATAACTAACATTTTCAAAAACTGGCGATGGGTATAGTACCAGAAGTAAGTTATAACACAGCGCTGAGAGTTGAACGCGAGGGGTCTGTGACGTCACCAGCAGACCTCGCTTAGGCCGGAAATTTGATGTTGGTTATAAAAAATCGATAACTAACATTTTCAAAAGTTGGCGATTGGTATACATGTGTAGTACCAGAAGCAACACAGCGCTGAGGGATGAGCGCAAGTGGGCTGTGACGTCACCAGCAGACCTAGCAAAATTCGATGCCTTCCCTTTGTTATACAAAATCACATCCAACATTTTCAAAAGCTGGCGATTGGTCATGGGGATCGAGATAACCACGCTAAGTGGCAAATTTGGCCCACTTTTGTGCTTGAAATATTAGGGTTCAGCGACTTTAAAAAATCGAATTAACCGCTGAAAAAATGCAAAGACAAAGAGAGAATTTGGCGGTTCCAAAAAAAAATGTCGACTTAATAGAGCTGGCGAGTTAACCGGGCTCGAGTTAAGTGGATTAGGAACTCTATCCTTATTTCTGCTTTATCTTGTGGGTAAATTAGCAAAGTATTGAGCATTCAGGCTCTATATGTATTTTGAGGATGTTTACAATGTTTCTGTGGAAAATTTTAAACAATTTACTTTTATCCCACAAAAATTGTTTTTAAAATTACTTGATGAGGACAGAAGGGGTATTCAGAAAAATAATATTGAAGGTTACCATGAGTCTGGAATACTTTGGTAAAGGTTCAATACTGATACAGTGACACAGTGTAACAAACATTTGTTTATATAAATTATGGATCATCAGGTTGTGAAGTGAAAAATGCTCAAGGAAGAGTGTGATATTTATCCTCACTCCTCACATATATCTTGGCTAATTCATAATGAGTCATACTATTAAAATTAAATTGAATTTGGAATACCCCCGCAAAAAAAATAATTACCAGACTTGTTACATTCTTACTTTCTTCAAATTTAGAATAAATATTTTTAAGAAAATAACTTATATAAGAGAATTCATTTAAACTGGAGAAAAAAAAATTATTATTGGCCTAGCCATTTCTAGTCTTTTATATATTAACTAGCAGACCTGTCGTGCGCTGCAATGATCTCAGTAAAAATGAATAAATTTAAAGAAACCAACGAGTGGTATGTTTAAAAACAATTATGCCAGAAACCTTCGCAGAAGTGTGCAAAAAAAAAGTACAAGTTTCATAGCAAATGGATAAATAAATAAATAATTAAATAGCTTACAAAAGAAGAAACGATATTAAGGGCCCCGGCCCCAAAATGAGTGATAATTTAGTTTATTATTGCCATTGTACTCAAGCTATATTTCTCAATATCATGTAAAATTGAATAGGGAATACAATTATTAATGTTCAGTAAAAAAGACTTTTGGGGCCCCCAGCTCAGAGGGAATGGACATTAGGAGTTCAGTGCCCTATAGTAATTTAATATAGGCTCTTAAGTTTTTATATACTAAGTTTGGTCAAAATCCAGTTATTTTCTCTAAGGCTTAAACTACTTTTTATATAGCTAATATAGGGAAAAGAATGACATTAAGGGGCCCCCGGGCCCATTCGGTGCAAGGTGTCAATTTCAAAAACCTGTTCATTTTAATTCAGTTTCATCGTGGATATATTTCTCAAGATCTTTAAAAAGTGAATAGGAAAAATATCTTAAACATATACCCAAAAAAAGACATTTGGGGCCCCCGGCCCCAAAGATATTGACATTAGAAGTTCAGTGCCCTTAAGTATTTTAATATGGGCTACCAAGTTTATGTATACAAAGTTTGGTTAAGAACTATTCATTTACCCAGTAGCTAACGCATAAACTAATTTTTATATAGCTCATATTAGCAAAAAACGACATTAGGGCCCTAGGGCCCATTCAGGGCAAGATATAAAGTTCAAAACGCCTGTTCATTTCAATATGGATAATAATGGATAAATTTACCATCATTTGTCAAGTTCTTTAATAATGGAATTGGGGAATAAATTCAGAAAGTTCAAGAAGAAAAGTATTTTGGGCCCCCAGCCCCAAAGGAGTGGCCATTAGGAGTTAAGTGTCCTTAAGTATTTTAATATGGGCTACCAAGTTTTTGTATACAAAGTTTCGCTAAGATCTATTCATTTACTCAGTAGCTAAGGCATAAACTAATTTTTATATAGCTCATATAAGCAAAAAATGACATTATGGGCCCCCGGCGCCCGTGGGTGTTGAATTGAGAAAATAAAAAAGACCCGTAAAAACAAAGTTTTTGACTATAAATCCCTTATGTATGAGACATAACTAAAAGTATTGATTATGTTCAAACGCGACAAACATTTACAGACTGACACCGAGTGATATCCCCTGGCTTTAAAAATGGGGGAAGGGACGGGAGGGAGTGTGGGCCAGACGGGTGCATTAAAGCGTGACTGAACTGTCACATGAAAAAAAAACAGTGATATTGAATTACATACGTTGTAAAGAGAAAAACTAAAAATGCATTAATTTAATTACGTTACGTTCGATAGATCTGAAATTTTGATACGATGCATTGTTAGGCGACACGAGTCCATGTGCCAAATTTCAGCTCGATGGCATCACGGGAAGTGGGTCATTTTTTACTTTTGTTTTTCGCCTGCCCGACGACAAACGACAGACAGAGACGGAGGTGAAGTTAATATAAGGGATTTTTAAAAAGTTGCCATTTACCATACCGGGGGCATACTCAACAGTCTCAAAAATTTTCATGACGATTGGATGAATGGTTTAGTCAGCTATAAAGGACAAGCACACAGACACACACACAGACATACTTTCATCTATATCAAGGGTCTCCAAACTACGGCCCGCGGGCCCGATGCGGCCCACGAGGCCTTCTTATCCGGCCCTTGGAGACCGTTTAATCTAAAAAAAATATATATAATATTTTTACCTAAAGGCCTTCAGATCTAAACTTGTCTTGTTTTCGGAACAAGTACAGGCCAACAATGACACACTTTCGGCAGTGCAAGGTCTTCATGGCTGAAGCAACAGATGAGTTTTCAACATCATTTGTATGCAAGCTGCAGTTGCAGAAGCGGTTTTCTGACTTGGATTCAAAGGTAGAAGAAGTGAGGCTATTTCAAAATCCATTTGAAGCAGATGTGGCCAGTTGCTCAGATGAACTGCAGCTGGAGTTCATTGATTTGGGACAAGTTCAAAGAAGGACTTTTGAGTTTTTACCAGTTTTTGTCCTAATGTCAAAGCTTTTGCACCAAGGTACCTTTAAATCTTTGGAACAACATACTTGTGTGCAAACAGACATTTTTGAGGATGAAATACGTGAAGAACAATGTGAGAGCTAGCTTGACTGATGGTAATGTCAGGTCCCTCTTGATGTTAGGGACATCACATCTAAAGCCAGAAATATCTACTATTTTGGCATCCAGGAAACAATATCACCATTCCCACTGTTTCCCACTAATACAGGTGTTCATGCTATGGCGGATTAAGGGGGGGGGGACTGAACGGGCTAAAGCCAGGGGCCCCCGATGATTAAGGGCCCCCAAATTTAGTATATTTTATAAGAAAGATGGACAAATGTTTGCATGAATTCCTGAAAATATCATAAATTAAATACATTAATTTTAAAAAACTGATTTTATAGGCTCACTAAGAGAAAATATTAAAGATTATTGTTTATATTTTTAAACTTCACTTTTTCCATCAGGTTCGTGTGGTCTTGAGGTAGAAAGTCGCCTTGCTGTGCAAGCGGTCACGCGATCAATTCCCGGCGTGGGCACAATTTTTTTTTAAATTGTTTTTTTACACTCAATATTAGGATACCGGCAAACAGTTATTTCTTCGTATTTCATTTTTTCATGAATAATCTTTGGCTGGGGTTGTCTGATCCCGTAGTACAGACAAAGAATGTTAAAAGAACCGATGAACTATTTAGTTACAAGTTACAGTCTTATATTAGCTGCTAGCAATCATTTTATTTAAAGGGACGCTGGCTGGATAGGGCCCCAGTTTGAATTGCAGCCAGGGGCCCCATGCAGTCTTAATCCGCCCCTGTGTTCATGTGCAGTGTATCAATGTAATTAAATAATATTAAATATAATATTAAATAATATTAATATTATAAATATAATCATATTAAATATAAAATTTAAAACAACATCTATGTTTCTTTATTATTTGAACCTCTAGTGTGTAGTCGGCCCCAAAACTGCTGTTTGACAGTTAATGCGCCCCTCTGGCAGAAAAGTTTGGAGACCCCTGATCTATATAATAATAAAAGGAAATTTTCTGTCCGTTCTGTCCGGTCCTCGATAGCGATTGGTCCCTAAAACACATATGACTCCTACAGCCAATCATATTGAACATATTTACGGGGACGTTCAAAACGAGTTATTTTTGGTGCAGTATTTATTCCAAAACTTTATTTTGAGTTATGCGCGTTGGGATTTATAGTCAAAAGCTCGGTTTTTACGATTTATTTATTTTAACAATAATGAATAGTATTTTGACGTGATGCACATGTGTGCCAGTTAAGACACTGTTGGAGGGGAGTTATAACATACCACCGAACGATGGTGGAACGTCCTTGGACGGGCTTTGTTGCTCGTTTTTATATATTTTATTAACGTTTAAAGCGCCATAAGGTTTTCGGTAAACTTTCGCCTCAGTCCCGTAAGGATTTTCCGTATCGCGATCGACTGGTTATGAAATTTAAAAAAATTGCTGTAAATGTATTTATAATGTTATTGTCATACTGACTTAATCTTTTAGGATAAGAATGGTTATTTTAAATGATCCAAAAGACCGTTTTGAGTTAAATACTATTTTACCTGTAGTTTAGTACTATTATTTTTACAAAAAAGTATAGCGAAATCACATTTTCAAAAAAAAAGTTAAAAACTACCCCGAAACTTCACGAATCGAGCGAGAACATGAGCGAAGGCAATCGCCGCCATTGCCGGAAGTCGAATACATCTTCTATCCCGCACTGAATAGTTTTTACTTTCTGTGATTTCGTTTCTAAAAAGAGTACTATCGAGGCGCGCTTTGGTAATAGAGGCTAGGTGCGCATTACTGCGCTTTGTCAAATTAAACGTTAATTATATATAGATAATTAATATAATATTGGCCTAGGCCTAAGTCTCATACTAATAGTAGGTACTTCAGCAGTCGTTCGCACATCGTTCTGCGCAAGTAGGAAAAACAAATCGTAAATACCGTTTCAGTTTTTCATTACGGCCGTAAGCTAAGACGATGGGTTATTGCGTTTTACGTCACAGTTTTTTAATATTTTTGTAATTTGTCATCAGCGACGTAGTGCAGTGCTTCTCAAAGTGGTGGACCGCGGACGGTGCCGGTCCGTGGGCCATCCGCTGCCGGTCCACAGATGTTCTCACAAAAAGGACAGAAAATATTGTCAGTGCGGGGAAAATAGTGCACCGGTCCCTGGTGCAATGGAAAAAATTCCTGCCGGCCCGCCATACTAAAATGTTCGAGAAGCACTGACGTAGTGGATACATTTTGTCGACCACGCTGGTACCATTTTTTTTACGGTAGTTGTGTTTTCCAGCGGTGAAGGATTATATTAATAGTCTAATCAAATTTAAAAAATGCTAAGACTCAGTCTTGCTAAGATACTAAGCTTACTAAGATATTTATTTAATTTATTAAATGGAGTTTAATCTCTATGATTATGATTGAATTGATTGATAAATGACTTAGACTAGACTTGCCACTACTCACTACGACATTGAGTATGACATGATGAGTTTAGTACTATTTAAGTGGGCACTATGTTTACTATGAGTATAGTAGTATAGTATGTAAATGTATGAGTAATGAGAATGGAACAGCATAACTATAGACTATAGTATATTCTGACTATAGTGAACTATAAGACTATAGTCTATAGACAGTATAAGAGTAGGGTAATCCCTTATTTCAGCGCATTTTATATTTCAAGTCATCAAAAAAACATTTTTTCAAACTTACTTCATTAATTATTATTATGAAATCTATTTTAAAATTAAAACATTACTTTTTTGTTGAAATAAAATTACTATTTTACGATTTGTAATTTGTACGAAATAAAAATTTGTATATTTCACTATCTTCTGTGACTAACGGCGCCATTGTTGTTGGAAGTCTGCTTTTAAAAACCTTTTTCTAAGTTAAAAACCCCTTTTTAAATTAAACTCAACAAGTCAAAACACACGAAAAACTAATTGTAAAGTAAAGTCTTAGTGTAAAGCATTACTTTTTTTATTTCTGATTTAAAATTTAAGTTTAAGTGTTTAAATTAGTAAAAGTAAGTTATTTTATTTATTTTGTTCTAAAAATTTAATAAGAGTCTAAGAGTAAGAGTGAGTAGTATAGATATAGTATAGACTACACTATGATATGACTATGAGTACTACTCTATGACTCACTAACTGAACTCACTGTACTATGAGACTATGACTATGTAAATGACATAGTCATAGTCTATGGGCATGGTTTGGTTAGGCACTATTTATACTTTTAAGTCTTAATTAAAAAAAAACAAAAAAACTTTCAAGCTTGTGAGATAAAATATTAAAGATGGAAATATTCTAAACGGTAGGGAAACATGCATAAACTAAAGACTAAAGCCATAAGTTCAGTATAAAACAAGTCGCTGCATGTTCTTTCTTATTTTGCCACCACTATTTCAAAGTAGACATCAGACAAATATGTTATAAAGGCATTAATTCCTATTCGTATATTCTTTAAAACATGAAAATATTCACCGCTTAGAAATACAAGGCATAAGCTCTTTGACAGGATTTGTATACTCTTTGAAATATACATTTTAAACACACAGTTTTTGAGTTCAGCGGCTATGAAACGACATATTTGTTTACCTACTAAGGCATTTCCGTATTTATTTGGATACATTTCCGTATAATAAACCAAGACAAAAAGCATGATTTGTCTCTGTTCAGGGCAATGACACTATTATACCAATAAGCAATACAGAATAAAAAATAATGCTTAAATGAGAGTTGTTTCTTGCAGTTGTAAGTAAATAGTATACATCTATTCAAATACTTAATTACATTTAAAAATGAAATCTCATGATATCTTTATATATTATTTCACACATGAATTTAACTTTTTTTTCAACGTTTTTATTAACTTGCTGTCGTTTCTGAAGTTTATGTCTGTCTGTCCGCAATTGTTCAAATTTGCCAACGTAAAATTAAACCCCTTCTGATGGTCCTAGAGAGCTCAAAATTTTACCACAGATAGTTCTTGGATGACAATGCATTTTTCAAAATTTCAGATTGATCGAATGTACCGTTATTAAATTATTGAATTTTTTTGTTTATCTCTATATAAGCATCGGTTGTAATTATCCGTTTGCTGTTGTTTACATTTACATTCACGTGCAGAGTTCACACAATCCCCGACCACATCAACCATGTTTAACATCAAGGGGACATCATTCAACTTAGTCTGTAAAATGTTTGTTGGGCAATGCGTATTATATTTGAACATAATCAATACTTCAAAACTCACAATAGTATACAATTAGACTAAAAAGAGTAAAATAAATAAAGGTAAAAAAGGATTTTTAAAAACCACGTTTTTATAAGTGGACTAAAAAGAAGAAATTAATTTAAAACTTATAAGTTCAAGTACTTTATTTTAATATGACTAAAAACGTGGGGCGGATGTTTGGTATAAATATTAAAAATTAATAATTTAGAAGTCAAAAGAGAGATCTGTGAAACCTCATAGGGCACGCCCCACGTTTTTAATCATATTAAATTAAAGTACTTGAACTTAAAAGTTTTAAATTATTTTCTTCTTTTTAGCCCGCTTATAAAAACGTGGTTTTTAAAAAATCCTTTTTTACCTTTATTTATTTAAAAATTCCTTTTTATGCCCCCAAACCACGATGAATGTTATTATTTTAATCATTAAGGCTCCCATATATGATGGACTTTGAAATGTTTATTTTAAATGTAGGGGTTCTTTACTCGAAATGACTAATCAGTCGGAGTATCGGGAATTTGAAGTTTAGTTTTGAAGAGCTATGGATTTTCAAGTTCTTTATTTAATTTTTTTATATATTTTTTTAAAATCATAAAAACTACTTATTAAACCTCTAATATATTACTGTTTTAAAAAAGACAACATGTCTTTTTACAGTGTTAGTAGGCAAAAAGTGATAGGGTACACTTTTCTCATTAAACTCATTCTATATAACAATTAAATGAGCTATGGATTTTCAAGTTCTTTATTTAATTTTTTAATATATTTTTTTAAAATCATAAAAACTACTTATTAAACCTCTAATATATTACTGTTTTAAAAAAGACAACATGTCTTTTTACAGTGTTAGTAGCTCTCCAAAACCTCATGCAGAGTATCTCAATGATTTCTAAAGTATGGTTTTTATTTAATTCAAAATGTTTTTTTTTAATACTTAACATTCGCTCCTTCTAGTTCTAGGAAGAAGATTATGGCGTCATATGTTCTTGGCATACTGGCGAGTGAAGCAGCGCTCACAGGCCACGACATACGTGTGACATGGGGGACGCGGTGGTCGAGTGGCAGCGCACTGTCGTTCCGATGGTCACGGGTTCGAATCCGTGTGAAGGCAAGGGTTTGTTCCCGGGGCTTAGGGCGTCCCTGAGTCACCCCGCTCCGAATGGGTACCTAACACTAGGTGGCTGGGTAATGCGTGGAACCCACAAAGCCGTGGCCTGTGAATGCTGCATCACTTGCCAACAGATCATCTGTCATGGTCTGTGGACGCAACTATCCTCTGCATAGAAGGAGCGTCTGTATAGATAAGATAAGAGAAGACACACAGGCCCTGCAAAAAACTAACAAAGAAAAAAGTTCTTCGCATATATGTTTGTACTACTATCACTCATATAAAACTTACAATAAGGTATTTCTGTATCAAAATTTGTAGTTAATTAATTTTGTAACAATAATAAACAAAAATACTGTAACTTTTTAATAGATGAGAAAGTCAGAGAGAACATACATTTACATTTTAAAGTTTTTTAAAATAGATTTATATCTGGCAAAGTTTTTGAGTACATCACAAGTTAATATTGTGTAACAAGTCAGCCTCAATCATCATTAGAGAAAAGGAGTCAAGCCTTTCTTGTTTCATTTTCGATCTACTTGGATTTTTTGTTCCTTTTCAACTGAGAAAAAATTGCGCTCAGTTGAACAGTTCGTAATCATAAATGTTTTTAAAATATGCGCAAGGCGATTTCTAGATTTGAAAAAGCACACGCAATGTTGTTTCTAACTTTGTATAATTCTGCATGACTGAACGTGTTGTTTTCATATTTTGATGCACGAAGCTTTTTGCGAATATATGAGTGGAACTGTTGTAGTTCAGTATATAAATTATTGTTCAGATCTTCAGGATAAGCATTTATTAGTCCTTCACAACACTGAGATGTTTGTGGTACATCGAGCAAACAAGAAAATCGAATTGCTATATCATTATATACCTGGCATCGTCTACTCATCTCTGTCTCAAGTTTGTCAACACTGGCGTAGAAAGCATGGTAGATATACGAAATTTGTCTCTGGCATTCACAGATACCTCAGCGGCATCACAATCAATGAGCAGTGTTTTTCGTTAACGATTACGGGTCAAAGTTGACTTATAATCCACACCTGGTGTTATTTATTTTGCAGCTTCTTAAAATTTTTCAAATTCATTTCTAGATTCATTGCAAGTGATCTGCTTATGAAGAATACATATCAAGTTTACGTGCTCATATTGTAGAGCTAGACTGACCCTGTAAAAAAGTTATAACACTTCTTCACTAAAGACAAGCATTAGAGGAAATTATATTCTTTGCATCATATTTGCAATGTTTTCTGCTTCTCTTCTGGTTTCCCCCTTCCGTGATTGGTTTTCTTGTAAACGTTTCCATAATCTTTACCAACGTTTCACTCACAAGTCACAAGGCATCCTTTTAGAATCTTCCATCTGTTGGTTGAAGCCGAGAAAAAAGGATAGACCAGTTGCACTGCATGGAAGAATGTTTACTGCCTCTAAACAAGAGTCAACGGCGCTTCTGCTTACAAGATTTAGTGAGTGGGCAGCACAGGGTATGTAAATAGCAAACTGATTTTCCTCTATTAATATATTATAAAGAATGGGACTGCGATAAAGCTTTTAAATAAAATACAAAATACACAAACAAATTGTGCAATGAAAACAATAAATTTGAGCTTTATTTTAAACTAACACGACAATAGACGTTTCGGCTAATGGCTTCATCAGTACAATAACATAAAATAGGTACTTACATGTATTTAAATTCTTAAAACATATTTTATCATAAAATAATTTAAAATATTTATGTAAAATAAAATGACAAGGACACAGGATATATGAAAAGGGAGGAAGTATCTAAAGTTACAGCTTTAAAATTATGGAGATGAATAGTTACAATAAATTTGGATCGATCACATTGATCACAAACAGATGATGTAATTGTGTCCTGTCTGGTCATGCCTTTAATTCGATTGACAGCGTATATTAAAACTGTTAAGTGGTGCACAAAAGAGAAAAATAGTTATACAAAAAGATAATACAGTTTCTGTTGTAAAAGCTAAGCGCAGAAAATTAACGAAAGATTTCGTTTCAATTAAACAACAGGTGGAACAGGATTTTACAGACACAATCAACCCGCTTGATTAGTCTACTACAGGCTGTTCTGTAAATCAGAAACTGCATTAGTTATTGAAAATGAAATTTAGTGCGACCTAATTCAGTCTCCTGAAGATGATGATAAAGAGGAAGATGATAAAGATGGAGATGATAAAATAAATCAAGCATTAGATCCAGAACTTTGGATTGACTTATTCGCTGATGATGTAGCTTAGTGGATTGACTGTGGGCTAGACTAACTGTAAGCATCATTATGGCCCCTTTGATGAATCTTGCCGTATTTATGCTGGAGAAAAAATGACAAGATATTGTTCTCTATCTCGCAAAATCAAATGGTGAGCAGTACAGGAGAGAATGGTTATTGTACGCTCCAAACACTAAATCTGGTAGGCAGAAGTGCCGTTGACGCTTGTTTAGAGGCGGTAAACTTCTTTACTTTTTTTCTCAGCTTCAACCAGCAGATGGAAGATTCTGAAAGATGCCTGGTAATACAAGATGGGAAGCTCATGCTGTTGCAACTGAAGCTATTCTAAAGTCTCATCCTCAGATTATAGAAGCGCTAGAATTTTTACAAGAAGACAAGTCACAGTTAGGGGACACCACGCCCCTCAGCTTGTGAGGCGAGCGCACTATTGACTTCGCTATCCAGCCGCCAGATTATTTAAGAATTCAAACTAGCATTATTTCACACCTGTCACCTAACCACGAATATTATCATTTATTCTTCGTATTAATTTAGATACCCATTTAAAAAGCCTTAATTAAGCTTAATTATGCACAACTGTTGACCCACATCTTTCACACGGCACTATCTTATAGTCATTGTAAGGCCTTTATTTCTCTTATACGTCTATTACAACTTGTTCACATTCATAATATAAATAGATATAGTTTTTAACACCCTGGTATCTTATATGGGCTCTCTGACACAAGTTGAAGTAAATAAAGGTGGCTGGGCATTGTTTCACCAGGTCTGGATTAACCGTTAGGCAAACAAGGCAAGTTCCTATATAGGGCACTAAGCGTTTGGGGCAGGGCCGGATTAAGCCATCTTGTTGCCCTAGGCACAAACCCACATGGGTGCTCCCTTCTGCCCCGGGCCCTTGATCCTCCACTGACCACTAGTATGTTAAATATTATTCAAAAAACTAACGAAGAAAAATATTTTAAACATATATGTTTGTATTATTTAAACTTATTATGTTTGTATGTTTTTTTTTCTAGATTTATATCTAGCACAGTTTTTGAGTACATCACAAAATTTAATTTTGCACAAGTGTTGTTTTCAGATTTTGATAAACGAAATTTGAGGCGAATATACAAGTGGAACTGTTGTAGTTCAGTATATAAATTATTGTTCAGATCTTCAGGATAAGCATTTATTAGTCCTTCACAATACTGAGATGTTTGTGGTACATCAACCCAAAAATAAATAAATCGAACAGCTATATCATTATATACCTGTCCTCGTCTTCTTATCTCTGTCTCAAGTTTGTCAACGATGGAGCATAAAGCAGATATACGAAATTTATCTCCGGCTTTCAGAGAAACTTCAGGGGCATCACCATCAATGACCACTGTCTTTAGTTTACGATTACGGGTCAAGGTTGCATAAGGAATAAGAAAGGTGTTTTTATCCTTATGCGATCTGAGGGTTGTATTAAGTTATCTTTGTGTTGTATTTCTAAATTAGAGTTAATTGCTTTATGTATGATTACTACTTTACTCTTGGTTCTTCTATCCTCTAGTGTTTCAAGGTTTAATGATTTAACTAATGGTGTTATTCTAGTCAGTTTTGAATATTCTCCAGTAATGAATCTGGCAGCTCTTTTTTGGATTTGTTCTAGTTTATCAATGTTTTCTTTGGTGGATGGGTCCCATACAGAAGATGCATATTCTAGTACAGGTCTCACCAAAGTGAGATAGCATTTTAGTTTTATATCTTCATTACATTTGTAAAGATTTCTTTTTATAAAGCCTAAGGTTTTGTTTGATTTTTTAATAACTTCATTGACATGGGGATTCCATGATAATTTCTCATTTATTATGACTCCTAAGTATTTTGCATCTTTAGTTTGGGTTAGTTCCTTTCCATGAATGAAATACAGTGGCGTAGCTAGAACTTTTGCCGCCCGGGGCGGTCTCCAATGTGCCGCCCTTTTTAGGGGCCGCCATAAATGACGTCACGCACCTGCGGTGGGGAGGGGAGTCATACACTTGTGTCGATGTGTGACGAGGGAAGTGTGTTTGAGAAATGTGACATCACGTTAAAACGCACAACTTGAAATAAAATTTCCACTTAAATATTGATTACTTACAATTTCTTTGATGACGTTTACGTAAAACGCATGTTACGATATTAGAGTTCAGCCCTACACTAAAAACATACTTAAATGACAAAAATTTGATTTGAAACATGCTTATTTTCAAATAGAAAATACGGCTTTTATGGTGGGGGGGGGGTCACAACTTTATGGCGTCATATTGATGAAGTGGTCTAAGTTTTTGTGAAGAAGTGTGACGAAGGCGGAGGGGGTGAAAAATCAGCCAAAATCGCGTGACGCTATTTAAGGACGGCAAATTAGTCGATTATATGATGGTTTTTATAAATTTATAAACATGAATAAATAATTGTAATTAAAACGAAGTAAAGGTGGGGAACATGTTTACAATCGCATGCCATATGTATGTAAGAAGTAATTAAAGAGGCCGCAAAAGATGATATACCTATAAATACACATTTATAAAAATACACTATACATTTTTTAAAGGCCACAAGAAAGTTACTGAGGTCGCAGGTCACCCCTCCCCCCCCCCATGAGACAAACATATTCCAAATTTACACCCCCAAAAAAAAACCAGTATCAATTACTATTCTTTTATTTATATTTTTAAATAAATGATTTTTTACAAACAAAGAAATTGTACACATTAGTATGTCATCATATTTATACATTTACTTTTCTAACTTTTATAATAGAAAAACGTGTACTATGCTATCAAAATTTAAATTATTTGTAATATCTTGTTCTATGGACAATATTGCAAGATTTTGTTGTCTTAAATTGCTCATTGTGGATCAAAAATAAATTTTTATCAACTTGACTTTGGAGAAGCTCCTTTCACAACTAGCGACACAGATAGCAATTGTTGAAAAAATTCATAGCAAAATTACAATGTTGGGTAGAGAATTTTCCAATCTTACTGTTGAATAAATTTTAATATATCAAGGGGGTCTTTCCCCCCGTTTTTCTAACATAATGCATCTTCTTGTAGTTTAGTTACAGCCATAAAAACCTGCACCATTTTTCTTTCAATATTGAACTGTTCTTTGTCAATGTCAATAAAGTAATTTATTTGATGCTCAAATGCTTCATTTAGCAGGTTACATGGTATTATATACGAATATTATCTTGCAAGGTCTTGCAACTCATCAAAGCGTTCTTTTATTTTCTGTTATAATTCCATCCATGGATAAAAACATTTCCCGTTGTACTTTTCGTTCTAAAGATAGAACCACGTCTTCTTAATTTTCCCCACTCATATTTTTTCGCCTTCTAACTAGGCGTTCAGTTGATATCTCCATCTCTTCACAAATTGTTTGGCTGATATAACAGCGTTTTGTATTAGCACATCTCTTTGTTCCATGCAATAGCTTTGCATAAATTTAAAAAATGACGGGTTCCCATAAATTAGATAACATAGAAGAGAAAAAGATTGCATTTAATTGAGTAAAATGTAAGCATCTTATCTAATTTTACTAGTTACTACTTCAGATGTCAATTTTTACAAGACGCTTGAAATTTTAAAGTATGTCTTATTCGAAATTATGTATGCCTATTGTGGTGTTTATTAACGGAG
The DNA here is from genome assembly GCA_944989445.1 of Ampullaceana balthica. Classification (NCBI taxonomy): domain Eukaryota; kingdom Metazoa; phylum Mollusca; class Gastropoda; family Lymnaeidae; genus Ampullaceana; species Ampullaceana balthica. Next base: position 303,851 of record CALYLW010000378.1, on the reverse strand, counting down.
AAATTTGAATATTTACATGTTCTTGCCATAAATCTTAATAATTTTCCATAAAATAGACGAATTGAAATTATTTACACATTGCTTTAATTGGATAGGCGTAACATGTTTAATGAATAACAGTATTTTAATGAAAAACACAAATTATTTGTGCTACTTTAATGCAATAAAAACAAAATAAATTTAATTTTTAATAACGTACCTTACAATAATTTTCTGAAAACTCAAACAGTAATATAAATTACCAATATTTTATATAAATTACTACTTGCAAATTAAACACAATATTTGAACCACCATGAATTGTAGGTACTTGTTCGCGCATCATTCTGTGAATGCCGAAATTCCACGCAAAAACCATCGTGGCGATATTAATAGCACATTATTGGGACCAGCGGTGATATGTTTTTATGTAGTTTTCTTATAAAAGCGTCATCTGTTCGTACCGTATACCGCTTAATTTTCCAAACAAATCGATACCTTTTTTGAGTGATTTTAAATGTTTGAACGGTTTTTTTTAACATCCACACACATCTACTATGTAATCAAACAAACAAATGATGTGGGAATCCGTTAATTAGGACTATAAATTACAAATATTTTTGATTCACCTTGGTTTCCCCCCTTCAAAAGAAAAAGGGTGGTTGTAGGAATGGGTTGCACTTTTCAAATGCCCACAAATGCCGCCCCTAAATGCCGCCCCTAAATGCGTGCCGCCCGGGGCGGACCGGCCCCCTCTAGCTACGCCACTGATGAAATATTTTGAATTTATTTGTTTCTTTTTCTTTGTTACTCTTAACAGTTGACACTTTTCTGGGTGGAAACTCACACTCCAGTTAGTTTCCCATTTTATCAATTCATCTAGGTCTTTTTGTAAAATTTCGCTATCTTGTTCTGATTTAATTGTTCTATAGATTATACAATCATCAGCAAATAACCTAACTTTTGTTCCTGTTGAGATGTTGTTGGGTAAATCAAAACTAAAAATTAATTTTGTTTTTATTGCATTAAAGTAGAACAAATAATTTTTGTTTTTCATTAAAATACGGTTATTCATTAAAAATGTTAAGCCTATCCAATTAAAGTAATGTGTAAATAATTTGAATTCGTCTATTTTATTAAAAATTATTAAGATTAATGACAAGAATATGAAAATATTCAAATTTCTCCCTTAATAAACACCACATTAGGCATAACTAATAATTTTAAAAAGACATACTTTAAAATTTCAAGCGTCTTGGAAAAATTTACATCTGAAGAAGTAACTAGTAAAAGGAGATCAGATGCTGGAATTTTACTCAATTAAATGCAATCTTTTTCTTTTCAATGTTATCTCAATTTATGGGAACCCGTCATTGCATGGAACAAAGAGATGTGCTAATAGAAAAAGCTGTTATAACAGGAAAACAATTTGTGAAGAGTTGTAGATATCAACTGAACGCGGAGTTAGAAGGATACAAAAAATATGAGTGGGGGCAATTAAGAAGACGTGGTTCTATCTTTAGAACTAGAACAACGAAGAATGTTTTTATCAATGGGTGGAATTATAAAAGAACGCATTGATCAGTTGCATGTTCTTGCAAGAAAATTTTCCTATATAATACCATGTAACCTACTAAATGAAGCATTTGAACATAAAATAAATTACTTTATTGACATTGACAGTTCAATATTGAAAGAAAAATGACCCAGGTTTTTATGGCTGTACCCACACTACAAGAAGAGGCATTATGTTAGAAAAACGGGGGAAAAGGCCCACTTGATCTATTAAAATTTATTCAACAGTATAGATTGGAAAATTATGTACCCAACATTGTAATTTTGCTATGAACTTTTTCAAGAATTTCTATCAGTGTCGCTAATTGTGAAAGGAGCTTCTCCAAACTGAAGTTGATAAAAAAGTATCTTTGCTCCACAATGAGCAATTTAAGACAACACAATCTTGCAACATTGTCCATAGAACAAGATATTATAAATAATTAAAATTTTGATAGCTTAATACCCATTTTTGCTATTGTGAAAGTGAATGTATAAATAATAAATATGCTTACATTCTAAATAATGTATACAAATTCTTTGTTTGGTAATGTTTTTTGGGTGTAAATTTGGAATATATTTTGTCTCGGGGGGAGGGGGACCTGCAACCTCAGTAACTTTCTTGTTGCCTTTAAATAAGGTTATCGTGTATTTTTATAAATGTGTATTTATGGGAATATCATCTTATGCGGCCTCTTTTATTACTGCTTCCATAAATATGCCACGCAATGGGAAACATGTTTTTCACCTTTACTTCGTTTCAATTACAATTATTTATTCATGTTTATTAATTTATAAAAAATCATCATACAATCGACTAAGTGGCCTTCCTTAAATGACGTCACGCGATTTTGGCTGATTTTTCACCCCTTCCCCCTTTGTCACACGTCGTCACAAAAACTTAGACCCCTTCTTCAATATGACGTCACAAACCTTTACCCCCCTCCCCACACCCACCCAACCTTAAAAGCCGTAATTCCTATTTGATAATGAGAATGTTTCAAATCGAATTTTTGTCATGTAAGTTTTTAGTGTAAGGCTGAACTTTTATATCGTAACACGCGTTATTAAATAAAGTGTCAGTATTCAAATATTTAAGTGGAAATTTTATTTAAAGTTGCGGGTTTTGACGTCACGTCAGATTTCTTAAACACAACCCCTTCGTCACACATCGTCACAAATGTATGACTCCCCTCCCCTCAGATGCGTGACGTCATTAATGTACGGCCCCTAAAAGGTAGGCAAATCGGAGACCGCCACTGGGGTTAATAGAGAAATTAATTTAGAAAGGACGGTGGTTCTCAAGATAGGACTAAAGATATTTAAGAAGTAATTACTGGTGAATATTCACAACTGACAAGAATAGCTCTATTAAACTACTAAACCCAGAAACACTTGAGGATAAAAGAACAAAGTTGTAATAATATATAAAGCCTTTAACTCTAACCTAGAAATACAACGCAGCAACAATCGAAATACAATCCTCAGATAGACATAGGGATAAAAATACCTTTATTGTTCTATTCGCAAGAACAAACAGAAATAAATCCTCCTTCTTCCCGTCTTGCATTCGGGCGTGGAATGGGTTGCCCGAACAAACCAGGAAATCCATCACACTATCAACATTCAAAACTCTAATAAAAGGCAAGACTAGACATAAACCACGGATAAGCATAGGACGCTATAATGTATAAGATAATATAAAAATTTCATTTATTCAAGACCAGTTAATTGCACATGTATATGTTTAATGTTTGATCGCCAGGCTCTGAATGTGAAACATATGGAACCCGAACTGGAGGTCATCATGTAGGATATTACCAATATTGTAAATTTAATTAATGCACTGCAAATGCGACTGCTTCGTGATTTATGTAAAGATGGTGAGGCTGAATATACAGACCTACTTAAACGCACCGACGTACTGTGGCTTTAACACGGCAATGTTCTGAGCAGAGTTTGGACTATGACAGCGGAGTTTGAAACATTTCTGGCTGGTCAAATGCATGCTCTGTGTCTGGTCAAATGAATGCTCTGTGTCTGGTCAAATGAATGCTGGTCTGGTCAAATGAATGCTCTGTGTCTGGTCAAATGAATGCTCTGTGTCTGGTCAAATGAATGCTCTGTGTCTGGTCAAATGAATGCTCTGTGTCTGGTCAAATGAATGCTCTGTGTCTGGTCAAATGAATGCTCTGTGTCTGGTCAAATGAATGCTCTGTGTCTGGTCAAATGAATGCTCTGTGTCTGGTCAAATGAATGCTCTGTGTCTGGTCAAATGAATGCTCTGTGTCTGGTCAAATGAATGCTCTGTGTCTGGTCAAATGAATGCTCTGTGTCTGGTCAAATGAATGCTCTGTGTCTGGTCAAATGAATGCTCTGTGTCTGGTCAAATGAATGCTCTGTGTCTGGTCAAATGAATGCTCTGTGTCTGGTCAAATGAATGCTCTGTGTCTGGTCAAATGAATGCTCTGTGTCTGGTCAAATGAATGCTCTGTGTCTGGTCAAATGAATGCTCTGTGTCTGGTCAAATGAATGCTCTGTGTCTGGTCAAATGAATGCTCTGTGTCTGGTCAAATGAATGCTCTGTGTCTGGTCAAATGAATGCTCTGTGTCTGGTCAAATGAATGCTCTGTGTCTGGTCAAATGAATGCTCTGTGTCTGGTCAAATGAATGCTCTGTGTCTGGTCAAATGAATGCTCTGTGTCTGGTCAAATGAATGCTCTGTGTCTGGTCAAATGAATGCTCTGTGTCTGGTCAAATGAATGCTCTGTGTCTGGTCAAATGAATGCTCTGTGTCTGGTCAAATGAATGCTCTGTGTCTGGTCAAATGAATGCTCTGTGTCTGGTCAAATGAATGCTCTGTGTCTGGTCAAATGCATGCTCTGTGTCTGGTCAAATGAATGCTCTGTGTCTGGTCAAATGCATGCTCTGTGTCTGGTCAAATGAATGCTCTGTGTCTGGTCAAATGCATGCTCTGTGTCTGGTCAAATGAATGCTCTGGCAGAGAAGTTTACGAACTATTATTTTGCTGCACATCTTGCATACTTAGCTGATATTTATGAGCATGAGAATGCTTTGAACAAAGAATTTCAGGGAAAATATATCAAATATAATTTCAGCCAGAGAACTGATTGCAGCATTTGCATTAAAGCTTTCATATTGAAAAAAACAAACAGAAGGAAACAAGTAAGCGACTTTTTGAAAGTTACGACGCTCCCTCCCCAAAAACCTCGTGTGGGCAGGACCTTGTTCCTTTCGGGGTAACGTCAACATAACATTTTATATTTTAGGGGTATCGGGCAAACAAGTTCGCTGACCCCTGGAGTTAACAGATTTTAGTTTTGAATCTGGTTGCTGTGAAGCCTATGTACCAGTATTTGGCATCTAGAAAAATCTGATCAGCCTATTTATTTTCATTTAAGAGCGCAGCTTTAGCCGTTGTAATTAAATATAATACTGCCAAATTACGGCCCTGCCAGAATTTAATCGTCGCCTTCTGTTACAGAAGAGGATTCTTAAGTAATTATACGTTTACTAATCGCGGTCAGTGAACAGATTGCATTGGCGCTATAATCATAACTTAAGGCCATCTCTCTCATATACATATAGCAAGTTGCTTGTTATAGAACAGGTCATTCAGTATCGACGCCAGTACGTCAACCCACACGCTGTACTCGACAACATGAGCACTAAGATTAGGTTGATCCGTCTCCTCGGTTTGCTATCCTTACACCTGTCCGACCAAATAGGTAAGGCCTGATTACATTTATTTAATACATATTGATTGCCATTTCGTCGTTAGATATTTTTAAAACGGCATGCCGGTGATTATGTTGAAATATTTAGTAAAATGATTTTTATTTTAACATTTTTTAGGCACCCTGCTGTGGAATGTGACATGTCCTTTTTTCTAGCTTTTATTCCTGTATCTAATATATAAAGCTCACTGTGAAGTCTTATCTTATCTTATCTGTTTACAGACGCTCCTTCTATATAGAAGATTATTGCGTCCTACGCTTATCTATGGTTTGTGTTTAGTCCTGCATTTTTATTAGAGATTTAAATGTTGAAAAAGTGTTGGTTTTTCTGGATTCTTCAGGCAACCCATTCCACGCCCGAATTCCGGACGGGAAGAAGGAAAACTTGTATGTGTTTGTTCTTGCATACGGAATAAGAAAGGTGTTTTTATCCCTAAGTCTGTTTGTACGCTTGGAAATGGATGGCGACCCACTATGAAACAACCCTTCCTTCTGACAACAGATGAATTCTGGGCAGTTTTGTTTTTATTTGTCACTAGATACAAAGAGTTGAAAGCTTCAAGTATTAAACATTAATTTAATTGTTTGTTTGCATTTTGAAAACAACTCATGGGTTGGGTGGAGGATTTTTAAATCCCTTATATTAACTTCACCGCCGTCTCTGTCTATCTCTCTCTCTGTGTCTGTCGTTCGTCGTCGGGCAGGCGGAAAAACAAAAGTCAATAAAACAACCCCGTAAAAAGTTGTTGACTATAAATCCCTTATCTATGAGACATAACTAAAAGTATTGATTATGTTCAAACGCGACAAACATTTACAGACTGAAACAGAGTGATATCCCCTGGCTTTAAAACCGGGGGAAGGAACGGAAGGGGGTGTGGACATCGACGGGTGGCGTCAAAGCGTGAACTCAACTGGCACGTGAAAGAAAAACAATAACAAACCGTGAATTTGAATTGCATGTGCTATATAGAGATAAACTAAAAATGCATTAATTTAATTATGATACGTTCGATCGATCTGAAATTTTGATACGATGCATTGTTGGGTGACTCGAGTCTTTGTGCCAAATTTCAAGTCGATGGCATTACGGGAAGTGGGTCATTTTTTACTTTTGTTTGAAATTAATGAAAAGATTAATTTATGCAGTCATTTTTAAGTCCAAAATATGGTATATAAACAGGTAAAATATAGGCCTGGCAGGACGTCACAAAACAATGAACGCTTTGGCAAAAAGTGATAGGGTGCACTTTTATCATTAAACTGATTCTATATAACAATTAAATGTGCTAGCAGCTAGAATTATAGATGACATGGCATTGGCCAAATAAATACATTTAATAAAACTACCACTTTTGTTAAAGTTTTATTTAATGATTTTTATGATACCATTTATATTTTTTTCTGAAATTAAATGTAATTTAAACGGAAGAACACAATAATTTTAAACTGCGTTGCACTCCGCTAAAATCCACTACCACAAAGTCAACCCCGAGCCAAAACAATGGCCCACCTTAGCCATTTGCACTGTGAATGACTACGGTGTCAGATTTTTCCCGATCAAATATTTTAGTAGTTCTTTTTTCACCTCAAAGTCCAATATTATTCAAGTATATTCTCCAACTCAACTCTCCACTACCTCAAACACAGGCTCACTAGCCCAGAGAATCCGTGGTTCTCTAACAATCAAAACGCTAGGTGTGATTAGGTTCAACACCTCGTGGGAATATTGTACTAATGCGTCTCCTCGCCTTATACTTCTCATATAACAAAATGTTAATAAGAAACACTTCAGCCACAGACGGTAATTTTTAATAATCTCTATATATATATTCGGGACTGGGTGAGTGGCATTAATGTTAAATTATTATTTTTTAAATAACATATTAACCTAAAAATCTTAGGTTCAAAACAAATTAATCCAAAATTTATGCCAATTGTACATTAAAAAAAATCTTGGTAAAAGTAATAAGCAGAATTTCATTCCAACAAAGCTCAACATACCAAATGACACAAATTATGCTATCATTTGAAAATTGTATAAACCACTCTTATGAATCGAATAGTTTTATATATATATATAAAGTAATTTTTCTAATGACTTTCAACTTTGTGTCACTGAAGCTAAGAATAATTTTGGACTCTGTCAGAAACCCGCCCATACCCTATAGTAATGGTGTCAAAAGTCCACCAGGGGACCCAGATACGGCCCGCTTTTAAATTTTAACAGGCCTGCAGCCTCATCTCAATAACTAATTGATTGGTGGATTTTTTCTGTTAATACGAAATGAATAATGAAAAGCCGAAATTATTTTCTACTTTCAATACAAAATACGATTACATTAAATGATTGGGGAAAAAATCGATGACATTTTATTGTTTATAAGCGTCAATATTGATTATAAAAACCAATGAAGATATGTGCTAGTATTTTTATGAAATCGATGAATTTCAATGGCAAAAATCGATAAATTAATATTCCTTTTTATTTTTAATTAAATAATTTTTCTGCCAACTCGGAAGAGGAAATGAATGTTGTGTTGGTGTATTAAAAATTTTAAGAAAGGTTTTACAGCACAATATTTGACACAAAATGTTTGGCTCTAGTTATATTTCAACACATTTGATTTATTGTGAGGATTTTAGTATAAAAAAGACTTCTTTATTCTATAACTTGGTAATTTTAAAAAAATCTAATTATAGTAATTTTTACCTATGGAATAAGTAATAAGATACCTACAAATTCTCGAAAATTTCGATAGACCCCCACCCAACCAAAAAAAATAATAATTTCACTCTTACAAAGAAGGCAAAAAAAAATTACTAAAATTAAAAAGTAGTAACTCAATCTCAACGTATGCAATTTTTGTTTATTATCTTAATCCGACCCACAGTTATTTTTATTATTTATTTTTTTTAAAATATTACCGGCATTGCAAAAAGCTTGGACACCCCTACACTATAGCGTTTCATCAAAGAATGTTTTAGAAAATTTCTACGGCTCCAGGTTTGGTTTTCTAATAACATTTGGTACATCATAGCACGCAATGCCGTTAACATAAGAATTCACACAAAAGATGACAAGTGACCGAAACTATGCGCGTATGCATTCAAGATGCATGACTTTCATCAAAACACGGTTTTAGGCTCGTACTGTTTTTATAATGCAATTTTGAGGTGGGGAATGGGGGAGAGAACCGAACCCGACAATGAAGTGTTTGTTTCCGATTACCTGGATCCAAATGTATACTTAAAAACAAACAACAATACTAGCTCGTGTTTTCAGCACTCTCGCGGTCGTTCCTAATAATTTAGTACCGCTTATGACGTTGCTGGCGAAGGAGTATCACGACTTAGTTTACGAGGCCAATATTCTGCGCCCCTATACAATTGTGATTTTGTTTTCATGCCATTCGTTTGAGGAGATTTAGACCTAGGGACGTGCTAACTTTTTGTCGAGAAATATTTCGTAAAGTACTGTATAACACTCTGACACCAGTACTCAGTTTGTAGACTGAAGTCAGTATTTAGCTTGTAGATTGACGTCAGTATCTAGCTTGTAGATTGACGTCAGTAGTAAGCTTGTAAAATGAAACCAGTAGTAAGCTTATAGTTTAACGCCAGTAGTAAGCGTTAAGACTGTCGTCAGTATTAGCTTATGTATTGACGTCATTATTTAGCTTGTAGACGGAGGACAGACGACCTTCTTTAATAGTCTTCGTATATTCCGTATTATTAAATTATTTTGTTGGTGGGGGGTGGATGTTGTGTTAAACAGATGAGGATCACACGTATGTAACGTTATTGTCGCCACCCTTCAGTACCAGTTGCCCAAAACATCTGCTGAATGGTTAATAAAGTACCCAGATTTCTAACTACGAATTACATGGCATATTTACAAATATATACGAAATTTATAAAAGAGGTCATAAATGGTGGTTTTCATTCATTCTTCTTATGAAAATAAACCCTCTTTTTTGTCTAAACTAAAAAATATTTTTCAATCTCTTCGAGCCGCAACCTCTTACACATGGACTGTCCCCTTCCATAACTGTTTGTTTTGCTTCATCAAGAGTCCCCCAATGTCTCTTGGAAGGGTCTGGTGTTTTTGTTAAAAAACGTAATATGACCAGAAATTGCCCCTTCCGCCCTCCCCCCCCCCGCCCCGCGTTATATTCACGGCAAGTCCTTTCAAGGAGACAGGATGTTTTGTTGTCAGGAGGGCTGACGTGGTATGACGTCCTATTTTTAGGTGCCTGAGACTTGTTCGCAGCCCATCCAAAGGCGTGACCTTTCTTGAAAAGCTGATGTTAGCCTGCCAGGTTGGACTGAAAGACGTTCTTGTCTTGTTTTAAAAAAACAAAACCAAAACAAAACAAAACAACTCTTATGGTATTGAAAACGAAATACGGCCTCAGGGAAGAATCATCAAACACACGATTGTTGATGGACGTAGGCTATTCACTATTCGTTGATAAGAATAATCGCTCTATATAAATAATGATACTGTTCTGCTGTTGGTGAAAAAGGAGGAAAAGATTTGATGGCCGAGTGGGGGGAGGGGGGGGGGAGACACTAAAATTTTTGTTAGTTTTACTCTGATGAAATAGTAACAATATGTTCAACATATTTTGTGCTTTCCTCTCTCGGCCTTTCAGGTTTCGCCGCTGAAATCAGCGATAGGAAATAGGAGACTCGTGAATTAATGCGGTGGGCCGGTGAGGGATTCAATGTTGTCATTTTAACTCATCTGATGAATGGAAACATGTGTTTGGAAACAATATTTTTTTCAGAGGCGTAAGTAACAGGTGGGATGACGATTTCGTACTGTTATTTGATGAGGTTTAATGGGAAAAAAAATACTTTTTATGAAACCACAGAACTCAAATAGTTTTGTTGCACCATCCAAGATAATGCAGGGGAGAGAGGTTTGTTTTTCATAAGGTAATATTACATAGACACCACCTCTGGATGTGCTCAGGATGTTTCTGATGGCTTGTTTGTCACGTGTGGCCTGCAATAAAAACCGCAGTAAGGACTGGGGGAACTGACAGTGTAGGAGATCGTTCCCATCCTGAAATGTTTACCTCCATTTTCTGTCTGGCGGGTCTGGTAAGTAAACGCCCTCTATATTCAGTAATCGACAGGCAATATAAATATTCTCTATTATGTGAATACGCATTTGTTCCACTTAATATAAAAGTAAAAGATTAGCTTTTCTTGGTAATGAACACGCTAGGATTTTGTCAACCACAGGTTTCATGAAGCATGGACTTTAGTGAGGTTGTAAACTTTAAACTTTTGACCTTTTATTATTTTTTTCATAAAAGCCCTCGAGATCAGGGGTGGGCAGTTGTTTTGAATGGGGGGGGGGCACTTTGTGTTAGCGGATCTTAATGGAGGGCGCACTTTTAAAATATTGTATTCTTTCGTGAAAAGTTCATTTCAGAAAAAGTACAAAAGTAAAAGGTTTTAAAAAATATATTTAAAAAAATAAATAAATAAAACAAAGAAATCAATATTGGTAATATCATTAATTTTATTTATTGTGCTAATGTCAATTATTATATGGATGTATTGCTAATAGAATAGCACATCTATAATAATAAAAGTCAAAGCCCTCACTGACTGACTGACTAACTGACTGATTGATTCATCACTAATTCTCCAACTTCCCGTGTAGGTAGAAGCATGAACCTTTGGCAAGTTGTTGAGTACCCTCTCACGACGATAATTGGCAAAAAAGAATTTTAAAATTCCCACTCATGGGGGGATGGGGGCCAAAAAATTTTTTTTTCTGACTCATCATAATTTAATTCTCTGATTTCCCGTGTAGGTAAAAGCATGAAACTTTGGGAAGTTGTTGAATACACTCCGTGATGGTAAAAGGCGAAAAAATATTTAAACGATCAATCCCCGGGGGCCGGGGCCCAAATGTAGTTTTTCACCTTATATGAGCTAAATAAAATTTAAAATTTGTTTAAAATTTGAATACTGTGTAAATGGATTTTGAAAAAAATTGGAATATAAAAACTTGATGGCATATATTAAAATATTAAAATTATATTTTTCATTCTTTTGGAGCCGAAGGCCCCTAATCTCTTTTTCGCAAACGTTTAAGAAATTTTAACCATTCGATTTCACCCGATTTTTTATGCAACAATTGACAAACAAATATATCCATAATAATCCAGATTGAAATAAACTGTTTTTTAAACTTTACATCTTATACCGATAGGGCCCGGGGCCCTTATTTTAGTTTTTTTAAGTCATAAAAATAGTATTTTATTCATCCCACGGCCATTAAAATTTGGGAAGTTTTTGAGTATGCTCCCGCGAAGGTTTCTGGCATTAAAAGTTTTTAAAACACCACTTTGGGGCTGGGGGGCCCGTAATGCCATTTTTAAACATGATTTATATAAAGGGTATCTTAAACAGTTGCTACTGGATATATGCATGAATTATTGACAAAATTTGATATTAAGAAAAAATAAAATTCTATAGGGTAATTAACTCCTAACGTCTGTAACTTTGGGGCCGGGGCCCAAAATATTTTTTTCATAAACTTAAAAGCTTTATTTCCAATTAGATTTTAAACAATTTAAATAAATATAGACACGTATCTCTATAATGACAATGATTGAAATTTTCAGGCCTTATGAGATATTTACATCTTGCACCCATTTTCCGCTGAGGCTTAAATGTCATAATATTCCCCATTTGATTTTATATTGACAAACACGTATATCCATCATGATCCAGATGGAAATCAATTGGTGATTTGAATTGGTGTTACGCGGGTTCTCAACGCTAACTGAAATCCTAGTTCCTAGTCCGGTATTTTGATAGTTTAATTATATAATCTATTTAATGAGACAAGTGCAACGTATTACACTTTGTTTTTTTACAAATTAAAAAAAATCAGGATTGTAGTTGCTTTTTGAGATTCGCATCTCTGCCCGCAAGTTTATGTCTATCAAAGAGAATCTGTATTTTACTTTTGTTGACCTTCATGCAAGAAAAACTTTGCTCACAAATAAATGTAGATCCAAATATAGAGAACATTTTCCCAGTGTTGCGTTCTGGGTTCTGGATAAAAGAAGACTAAGTCTCGACTCTTGTTCCCGTATACGTCAAGCCTTTATTATTCCTCAATATATGTACAGCACTAATTCAGGTACATGACGTACTCCATTCAACAATGACCACTCCCTTTAAGTGCATACATGGACCCTCTGTCCCTAATACCCTGGACACTCGAGCCACCTCGATGTGTCAACAGCTATCCAGAGCCAACGCTCTATACTCAATGTCTAGCCCTAACAAGGGCTATGGACCTCTGCACTGGTTAGTCTTCATACGTCTCTCTGTCTCACACACCTATTTATCCACGACACGGCTCTCTAACTTGCATACCGGGTGAATACAATTAACATCCTTATTCACAAGTGAACTCTTGTCACGCACGCCTTGAGCCGACTCACACACTGGCTCACAACAATCTCACAACAATCATTCGCAGTGATTCTCATACCCTGACACCCAGCAAACTTGCCCCCACAATGGTAATTTTTCAGCATACAAAGACTTGTAGAAGTCGATTAATATCACAGCATTAAACATTTGTTTCACTGTGTTGCAAAGACGATATTAAAACAAAACTGACATGCCTGAAATGTGCGTAGTTCCACTGCCTGTGCACGCGCATTGACGTAGCCGCTCTAATGGAATACACGAGACGAACTTTTGATTATGGCCATGAAGCAAATCTCAGTTCATGGCGGGTTTTCTGAATGCCTTGGCAGGCCACAAACAAAAAGCTCTGTGACGGACCGCATGTGGCCCGCTGGCCGCACTTTGCTCACCACTGCTCTAGATAAATAAATGTTTAAGTTTCTGTTATTTATAGTATGGTTAAAGAAATATACATCTATAGTTTATCAGTTAAAAATGATATTTTTAACGCAATTTCCCATAGGCAAAATAGCGTTTATATATTTGAAATGTCTGTAACGCTTGATCCTGCAACTCCTCCTGAACCATACCAGATAGAGGGTTCAGGCCTTTTGCAAATATGTTAAAGAGGTCTCAAGGATGTGCAAGGGCCAAAAAGTACCGAAAAGGTTTACTGGATTTCCTGGGGGAAAAAAACACGAAAAATATCAGTATTTTGTCAATTTCTCGCCAACCATTAACAGCTATCGGGTAGAAACAAAAGCCAAGCGATAGTTGATAATATTTAGAACAATGTTAGAGAAGGACTTTTTGAAAAATCTGTTTTAGTTAGACTCTCGTAATTTTAGCAGCAATTTGTAGATATCAATTGTTTTGTTTACATTCATAATTATTGTTTTGAAATTACTTTTAATGTAATCTTGATAGTTAATGGGGTTTTCACGCTTTGTGAATGCTTATGTTAGACTAGCGTACACCCGTCAAAAATGACGGAAGTTTTCAGCTGAAATCTATTTATTTTATTTTTAAAAATGCACTTTTTTAGGGCGCCTACGGCGCCGACCTTTAACAAAAGCCCAACTAACTTGTCCTTGTTTGATAAATACGAAATATTAAACTTTGTGAAATGTACACAAAGTATTTAATTTTTATAATAGGGGTTGCAGGGCGACTACGGCGCCCCCTTTGTTTTTTTATTTATAATTAACCATCATCAAATACTATTTTTACATTGATCCCTTTTCCAAAATTAAAATATTAGCAAAAACGAAGACGTCATATAATATTTTTTTTTACAGCGCATATTTAATTTGCACACCTTTTGATGCTTTGGTGCAGTAATTTGGTTTTCCCTGCTTTCTAAAATTAGTAGCGTCAGGACAGACTGACTGACTTGCGTGACAATTGCAAATTATATAGTTTTATTGTTGAATATTATATTGACACATTATTGGCGTGATGTAGCATGAGGTCCAGAGGCGTCACTTGGGTTGGTGTCAACCGGGGCGGTAGCTCTTGGTGTCACCCCCCCCCTCACGACTTGCCCCATAAATCTCCTCGAGTCTGCCAAATACCGGGAACACACAGATTCTTTAGTAACGTTTGAAAATATAGATCAAATGTTTGTTACAAAGGCATTAGGAGAAAAGTTGTATTTAAAGTCGATAGGTAAAATATTGTGACATTTAAAAACGAAGAACTTAATAGGAAAAATGTTAATTTAAAATTTTTATGTTAACATAAAATTATTAATTTTAAGTAATACGGTTAAATAACTGTAATATTTTCAAATTTCACAAACTTGCATCTACATTGCGTTCCATTAAAATTTACAATTACATTACATTACCAAAATTAGATTATATTACCAACCATTACAGTACAACTTCAAATGAGGTAAGGTTGTAACATTTCTGTTTTGGGTTTGCAAAATCAGCAACTATCAGAATAATATGTAATAATTCAAAATACAATGACATTAAATATATTTAAAAAATCAGAATTTAGCTTTTCTGGCCTTTAAAACTGAAAACTTGTTAATTACGCCATCGAAATCTATTCCTTGTGCAGAATCACTCTCAATGGATAACATGGCAAGATCAGAAAGCCTTGACTGCCCCATTGTAGATCGCAAATAATTCATTATAAGCTTTAGCTTTGAAAAACTCCTTTCACATGAAGCCACAGACTCACAGATGTAACAAATAATCGTAAACTCAATGTGAGATAGGGGAGAGATTCTATGAAGTCCCATTCAGCTACAAATTTCAAAACGTCAAGTACGGACCAGTCTTCGGCCTCTTTGAGATCGATCTCTGCTGACTTCAGGTGCCTACTCAGCCTTGGTATTTCTAATAAAAGCTCTTCCTCTGACAACTCATCATAGAAAGTGGACCTTGGAATGGACTTTAGTAATTCTTCTTCAGTGGCAGATATCAAGCTTTTGGTTTGAACATCCTCAAACATGGTTGCTACTTCCTTGATTGCACTTGATCTGATCTGGAGTTCAGAATGGAAACGATCAATACACTCAAACATCGACCTTTTGTTTTCTTCTTACCACGTTTTTATTAACTCGCTTTCGTTGGGCATTGTCCAAGATTTTTTCAAATCTGCCAACGTAAAATTGAACCACTTCTGATGGTCCTAGAGATCTGAAAATTTTACCACAGATGGATCTTGGATGACAATGCATTGTATTAAAATTTCAGATCGATCAAATGTACCGTTATTAAATTATTGAACTTTTTAGTTTATCTATAGTCTATATAAAAGCATCTGTACCGTCGGCTTTTGTTGACATCTGTGAGTTCACCCCGTGACCACATCACAATGTTTTTAAAACGTTGGGCGGGCGCTTGTGAGGTGTTTGGTAAAATAAATAGAGGTAAAAAAATATTTTAAAAAACCGGGTTGTTGTAAGTGGACTAAAAAGAATAAAATAAATAGAAGTAAAAAAAAAGATTTTTAAAAACCACGTTTTTATAAGCGGACTAAAAAGAAGAAAATAATTTAAAACTTATTAGTTCTAGTACTTCGATTTAATATGACTAAAACGTGGGGTAAAATACTTGAATTAAATAGATTATATATTCAGTAATATGCTTTATAATGTTCAGACCAGACTTTTTCAACGTTAAAAATTCGTCGCTGCAGGTGTGGTTCTGATCGCGTCGTTCAAAATCAACTTTATTTTCACGCGATCTATCAGTGAAAATCGTTTCATACGAAATCGAAAAGACTGAAATGTTTTTATGTGAAATTAATTTAGTGTTAAAGTTAAAAAGTACCTAAACACCGCTTCTTTTATGTCCAGCCTTTTTTTAAATTGTGCGGCTTTTTCTTTCCTTTTTTTCCTAATTAATTTTATTGGTAGTTTGTGGAGACGTTTTATTATTGCCTGTTAACTGATATTCTCAATTTCTTTCTAGATGAAAAAAAATGTGTCTTGTTTTTTACCTGACATGAAATCGTACACAGTAAATTTTAGGCTTGGGTGTCACCCCCTGATGAGTGTCACCCGGGGCGGCCCGCCCCCCGCACCCCCTAGTGATGCCACTGCTGAGGGGATATGACGTCATTTTTTAAAAAAAACTTTCAGAAGTACTGATTTGAAATGACTTTTAACGTAATCTAGATTCTAGAATGATTTCTCTTGAATAAAAAAAAATCGGAAATTCTTTGTTGGAAATTGCGTTTAAATACTCATTCGAGTTTTTATTACTTGTTTTATATTAAATCTTGATTAGATTTAGTTGTTTTTCTCCCCAGTTCCTTGCGGTGACGGTCACCCAGAGTACTGACCCCGGCTACCAGATCCACGTACTGCCTCTGTGTACGTACGGGAGTGACTGTGCCCTGATGGAATGCTGTGTACGCAATAGATCATCCGGTCTTGGCCAATGCCTGCCAATGGGTAGAACAGGCAAAGGTAGCTTAATCATAAGGGCAGTTTTTACTTTTTCACAGTCCCATTTTTTAACAAGCAATGAAAATCAACAAACTATCAACATTTTAAACTCTAAAAAAACTATATATAAACCATAGATAAACGTAGGAAGCAATAATCTTATGTACAGAAAGAGTGTCTGTAACAGATAAGATCCGATTATGTTTATATTTTAAACTACATTCTAAACAGATGCGTCACTAGGGTTGGTGTTACTCACGTCACCCCCTCACGACTTACCCCACACACCTCCTTTGAGTCTGCCAGTGGCAAATAACGGGAACATACAGAATTTTACACTTTGGTGTCACCCCTTGTGATGGTGTCACCCGGTGCGGTCCGCACCCACACACCCCCTAGTGACGCCTCTGATTCCAAATTACCCCGATTTTTTTCGCAATAAATTGTCCCACCAAAAGATTTAGGTCATGTTGTGATACCTTTTTCCGCATGTTCACCTGTTGTATAAACTGATCGACAAGTCATCGAAATATTTATCAACTAGTGTATCACCCGTATGACGGAAGTTTTCAAAATAAATACACATCAGATTAAAAAGTAACGCATTACAGAACTTTCTTTTATTTTATTTATTTTTATTTGATTAATTTATTATCATATTGAACAATTTTATGCGGTTCGTTCGAAAAGTGTTATTTTTGGTGCAGTAAATTGGTGCGCTGCTTTCTAAAATTAGTAGCACTATAAAACAAAATCGATCGCAGCGCCACCTAACAGCATTACATCCATATCGCAGCGCCACCTAACAGCATTACATTATATTACAACCATACAGACAACGGGAATTATGTATATTGATACCACTGATGCACAAGTCGGAAATCAAGTGAGCTAGACTGCATACACAGCAAAAGGGTTCAATCTTGCAGCAAGTAAAATTAAATGAATACTTTTAAACAAATTAAGTTTAAAAATTAATATAATCATCATGCACCGATAATTCTGTAGGCTTTAAAAATAAGAAAATTATAATCTTTGGCATTATTGAAACTACTTTCGCAACCTGTCATTTAACTGGCCACCTTTTCAGCGTGAGCTGTCATGTGCGATAATTACTCAACTTCCAATTAAATAAATAAAAGTAATTCCAACAAATAATTACGCGTGTCTGTATGTGCACTTTTCTTTGTGTAGGTTTTGCGCACCATAGTTAATGTTTTGTGATACAGGGATTTGCACTGGTGCGCTTTTGGTTGGGAACAAAATGGGGCTAATTTATATGGTTGAGGAAGGGGGGGGGAAGCAAACTGTATTGACGAACTTATATCATCTATATATATAAAAATCAAAGTATGTCTGTGTGTGTGTGTGTGTGTGTGTGTGTGTGTGTGTGCATGTCCTTTATAGCTGACTAAACCATTGACCCGATCGTCATGAAATTTTTCGAGACTGTTGAGTATGCTCCCGGGATGGTAACTGGCTACTTTTTTCAAAATTTAACACTCATGGGGAGCCGGGGGCCCATAATGTCATATTTTGCTTATACGAGCTATATAAAAATTAGTTTAAGCGTTATCTACTGAGTAAATGAATAGATCGTAGCCAAACTTTGTATACAAAAACTTGGTAGCCCATATTATAATACTATAGGGCAATTAACTCCTAATGGCCACTCCTTCGGGGTCTGGGGGCCCAAAATACCTTTTTACTTAAACGTTTTAAGATTTTATTCCTCAATTCAATTTATAAAAAACTTGACAAATAATGGTAAATGTATCCACTATTATCCATATTGAAATGAACAGGTTTCTGAACTTCATATCTTGCCCTGAATCGGCCCCAGGGGCCCTTAATTTCGTTTTTTGCTAATATGAGCTATATAAATATTAGTTTATGCGTTAGCTACTTAGTAAATAAAAAGATCTTCACCAAACTTTGTATACAAAAACTTGGTAGCCCATATTAAAATGGTATAGGGCACTGAACTTCTAATGCCAATATCTTCGGGGCCGGGGGCCCCAAATGTCTTTTTTTCGTATATGTTAAAGATATTTTTCCAATTCAATTTTTAAAGATCTTGAGAAATATATCCACAATAAAACTGAATTAAAATGAACAGGATTTTTGAAAGTTGACCTCTTGCACCGAATGGGCTAGGGGCCCCTTAATGTCATTTTCATATTATATTAGCTATATAAAAAGTAGTTTAAGCGTTAGATAATAAGAAAATAACTGGATTTTGACCAAACTTAGTATATAAAAACTTAAGAGCCTATATTACTACAGTGCACTAAAGTCCTAATGTCCATTCCCTCGGAGCTGGGGTCCCCAAATGTCTTTTTACTGAACATTAATAATTGTATTCGCTATTAAATTTTACACGATATTGAGGAATATAGCGTGAGTACAATGGCAATAAAAAAACTATATTATCACTCATTTTGGGGCCGGGGCCCTTAATATCGTTCCTTCTTTTGTACGCTATTTAATTATTAATTTATTTATTCGTTTGCTATGAAACTTGGAATTTTTTACACTCTTCCGCGAAGGTTTCTGCATAATTGTTTTTAAACATAACACTCATTGGTTTCTTTAAATTTATTCATTTTTACTGAGATCATTGCAACGCACGACGGGTCTGCTAGTATCGTATAAATTACAGACCATCCTACTATACAGGAGATTATTACTTTTTACGCGTATCCATTGTCTTGATTTTTTTAAATTGAATTTTGAATGTTGAATAAAATCCAAGCTAATCTCCGTTTTCAATTTTAAAACGCTCCAGTAGATTGCTGTCAATCAAATTTCTTTCTTGAGCCTGACGTTTTACTTTAATACAATTTTCAATTTTTAAATTTTTAAATGTTGTTTAAAGAATTAAATTTTCAGGCGCCTATCATTTAGTTAATTTTTGTTTCATTTCTTGAGTTTTTATCTCTCATTGTCGTGCTATTGTTTTTAATTTAATTTTAAACAATTTATTTTTGCCACCAGAGTGTTACGTATTGGATGCCTACGCCAGGGTCAGGCCAGAAAACATGATCACTAAGTTTGACAAGTGCCCGTGTGTACCCGGAGAGTTTTGTGCAGGTATCACAAAATATCATCCCTTTTACGGACAGATGGGTGAGTTCGAGTACATTCTTGTCTCTGTAATGTGGTCACCTTTGTGGTGCGTGAGGCGTGTTGGAGAATTCTAATGTTAAACGGATTTGTTGACCAAAAAAAAACAACCCAAAAACATCTAAATATTTTACCAACCTCAACTATTCAGTGAATTTTAAAATTAAAAACATTTTTGTTAAATCTGGAGTAATGGATCATGTGACAGGAATCTTTGTTTACTCTTAAACCATGTCGGAAACATTCATGAAATTTGAGACTTGATTTAAAAAAAAACATATACTCAGAGCTGATGAGATTCTTTCAATCTTTTAACTTGTCTGGAACACACAACGAGGCTTTTTATCTCACATATAAAGAAAGGTTCTTTTGAAATGAAAAGTTCAAAGAATTCGACTTAAAAAAATATTCCCATATGAAACAGATTATTTGTATACATTATGTTTCCCGTTGGGTTGCCGTATTCCAGTGTGATTCCATTCTACTATGGAGTCCAGGGCTCTGATATGATCCTGTTTCACAAAGAAATCAAATTCTTGGTGGAATGGCTTTCCAATGATACGACATTTTTTGTGTGTTGTAAATAATTGTTAGTTGCATTTTAGCGAAATGATATCGAATTCGGTAGCTGTTTATAGCTGATTTTCTCTTGCTGGAATTACAACCCATTAAAATGTACGTACATAAAATCTTACGAACACACAAACGGACATTATTTTAGTACTAGGAAAAAAGAGTAATTTTCAACGTATTTTTCACTTTATTAGGTTAAGCTTGTAGGATTAGAAAGTCAAAAGTTGTGTTCAAATCAGACATGAAATAACGTGCAATTATATAATACTAGCATATCACCCGTCAAAATGACAGAAGTTTTCAAAAATAAATACACATAAGATTAAAAAATAAAGTAATACAGAACTTTCATTTATTTTATTTATTTTTATTTGATTAATTTATTATCATATTGAACAATTTTATGCGGAACGTTTGAATAGAGTTATATTTGATGTATTGATTCCCGTAATGGATGTAATGCTTCTTGGATTTGTTCAATAGTGCGCACCGAAAATTACTGCACCAAATATAACTCTATTCGAACGTTCCGCATAAAATTGTTCAATATGATAATAAATGAATCAAATAATAAAAATAAATAAAATAAATGAAAGTTCTGTATTACGTTATTTTTTAATCTGATGTGTATTTATTTTGAAAACTTCCGTCATTTTTGACGGGTGATACGCTAGCTATGTATGTTGATGATGATATAAACAATTTGATCATTATGTGTTTATGCACAATTATTTAATTTAAATAAAAACGGTGAATAAATATATGATTCTTTTCAGGTATCTGCTCATTCGGATAGTTAAAACCAAGCGATGGATGCAAAATAAACAATGGATCAGATATTTATCTTTAAACTATTACTAGCTTAAAATACTCAATTTTACAAATAAAACAACAAGAAAGTTTTTTTAGTGTGTTTGTTATCAACTATTAAGAGCATTCATCAAGAGAATCGTTGCTGTGTTTTAATTATGATGGCTTTGAGTGGGCCAGGTAACGACTTGTTAATTCCTTCATCTCGCACCATTTTCTCCAGACAGCTGGTGCCGTATACAGGATTGGGTTGATGGCTGAGTTGACAGGCAGCGCGAACACGACCGTCCAGGCGTAGGCGTCCAGGCCGAGGTAGTAGCCCCCCATGGTTAGCAGCCCTTGAACGCCAATCGGAAACCAGCACAGGAAATTGGTCACGACCACCAGGGAGAGATGTTTGGCGGCGGTCAGGTCTTGGGCTCGCCTGCTGCTGGCGTTGGTCAGGGCGCTGTTGGAGATGCTCATCCCCACCATGGTCCTGTAGATGACGATCTGTCCAATGGCGATCAGGATGAACAGAAGAAAGTTCACGTAGATAAACAAGCTCTGCGCGAATAGCCAGCCGACTTCTCTTCGGGGGATGAAAGGGAGACCAACACAAACACCCGTCGATGTGTACACGGACCATGCCCCGAAAAACTGCATGCCGGGAATAGCGGCCGTCACCGTGCCAGTTGCCCAGGTCAAGATACAGATGATGACCACAACCCGGCCGTGAAGCCTGAATTTCCCAAAAGGATATCGGATCACCAAAAACCTGTCCAGTGTGATAAGAAAAATAAAGAAGGTTGATGTCTCGCACGACAACGTGGATATGAACCCCGCAATCTTGCAGGCCACGCTGTTGCGCCACGTGAACTCATTAAACATGTAGCTCCCCCTGTAGCTTGTGTCTGCTGCCGCGATCATGATCAGGTACACCCCCATCAGCATATCGGAGAAGCCGAGGTGGGTCACGAACTGCCCGTAGCCCATGCGCAAGGTTTTCTTATCGAAGGCGAACCGATACGCGATGACCGCTGCGTTACCGAGCAACGCCAGAAATCCATTGACCCACAGGAATATCATGAGCACCCCTGAGCTCATGAGATCGGAGCACGACGAGAATGGATCTTTGACGTAGTGGCATCCCTCCATCAAAGTGTTTTCATTGTGAAGCTGCGGGCAGCAGAGCTTGAAGTTGTCGACGAACAGCTGCCGCCTCACGGTGACGTTTTTGAACATGTCTGGGCGGGCGGTGACATCTTTGATGCCCCTGAGATCTAAAACGTCCAGAATGATATTGCGATGGAGAAGACCGAATCGGGTCATGACCAGTCCGGTATTGCTAACGTTCAGAGATTTCAGGCAGGGCAAGACCAGAAACAATTGGCCCTGGACTTCTTGAATATTCGTGAACGATAAGTCCAGATGGCGGAATACTGATTTTACAGGCGGGAATATCAAGAAGGCGTCGTGGGAAAGTCTTACCAGGTTGGCATTTCTGCTAAGGTTCAAGGTTTCCAAGACTGGCATCTGTTTAAAGATACTTTGTGACGTCACCTCTTCTATCATATTATCGCTTAGGTCTAAGTGTCTCAAACTCCTAAAATATTCGAACGGAAAGGATTGGAGTGCAACACTGCTTATGTTACATCGAGAAAAATTAGCGGCTATGACGTTCTCAAATAATTTAACTGGGAAGTTGGTAAAGACATTTGACGCGTCCAGCCCCGATGTATCAAAATATCGCGTGTCGTGTCCAACCAATGTGATTTCCAGCTTTGCTGCTGAGGGAGTGACAATGACCACACCTCCCAGGCAGATGAACCCTGGGCTGCACGGTAAGTTGCAATTCACTTCATCGTCCCCTAACGGACATTGCTTTTGCCCATCACAGACAAATTTTGGGTGAAGGCAAACCTGCGGTAAATTGTCCGCTTCACAGATGAAATAGCCTGGGCATTTGATTTCTGCATAACTGCTCTCATCTTCTCCCCTAGGACAATCTGCGACGAAATTGTGGACGTAGTGCGACGGGATGCAGTAGGACTTTGGACATTTCAGATACCCTGCTGGGCAATCGAATCCCTCACAGTCTTCCAAATGTTTCATGTTTCTGCAACCCAACGGTTCACCGTACCTGTCCTTGATGTAAACGCACTTGGGGGCCCAGTTCGTGTAATTTATACCTACAGGTCCAGGTTGATAGCATGTTGTTCTTTCTAAAGCTCCGATGGTTTCGTCTATTGGCCCCTCTGGTCCCAAGCAATCCACAACTCCGTCATTTAACATTGACACGTACACGCACTGGGTTCGGTTGCAAGTGAATGCGCACTCGTTGATGCGCGGATCGCCGGCGTACTTCATTTCATCTGAAATGGTATAGTTGTAGCACGAATCGCAGTCCACCTCACCATCACCGAACCAGTGCATGGGCAGACATCGACCGTCCTGGCAGCGGGCGTGCGGGCAGTGGAAGCAGGCCTCCTCGTCGTCGCCATCTAAGCAGTCGTTGTAGAGATCGCACACCAGGTCTCTTGAGATGCACTGTTGAGAGCGGCACTGGAAAAATCCTTCGTTGACCATGCACCCCGAGTACTGGCAATCAAGTTCATCAAACCTACCGCGACATTCGTTGTTAAAGTCACACACGTAATTGTAAAGTATTTTTTCGTCGAATTTAAGACATGAGAAAACCGGAATGGCGTCAGAGGGGATGGTCACACTGAAACTTTCGTTGATCAAAAGTTCGATTACCGAAGTTCTCGGAGCGACGGTGATGGCCTTGAATGACGTCATGTTATTGGCATGGACAAGCCTACCTCGAGCAATGGCAGCAGAGATGCTGCTGAGGTCAGGTTTCTTAAGTTCAAACACACCATGGTATGAAAAGTACGGTCGCCATTTTGAAAGCTTCTGGTCATTCTCACACAGAAACATTTTCCCGATCTTTTCCCCGCATTTGACGCTAATCCAATAATCCTTAAGCTCGATTCGGTTCGCAGCGCGATTATAACTACTGTGTATGTCCGTGGCCATGACCTCGTGTGAGGTCGAGTTGGTCTGATTTGATGGAGCCGGAATCAATGTGTCGCATTTTTCAAAACTCCATACCACACAGCCGGCCACCGGTCCCTTCTGAAGATGGTTTGCCTTCCAGTGCGAATGCACCAGCGGCATCTTGCTCACCCATCGAAATCGCCGACCTTTCGTGGAGTCGTCCCTCCTTAGACCAATCAGCACGTCCATCTTTTCGCCAGATGGTTTCTGACGGTGGATCTCACTTCTCAAAAATATCATCTCTTCCTTGGTCTCAAAGGACGCCAAAGCGGCATTCTCGCCTGCACACTGCTTGTTAGCCTCCATCCACAATAAAGGTACATCTTTCTCAATCAGCTTGTAACAAGATACCACGTCGTTTAGTCGGTTCACATTTTTCGGGTTGTATGGGAACCAACCCGGTTTGCAAGGTTGACACAAGAGAGGAGAAACATCATGGTGTGGGTCGAGTTTTTGAATAACGATGTAGTTGAACTTACCCATTGGGCTGAGCGCATCACTGTATTTTTGAACGTCTCTGTCGTCATCAAAAAGTAAAATGAACGGCGGAAGCTTGTCGCTTGGAAGGTTCCTCAGATAGGGCCACTGGTCTGTTGGCGTTGAACTTAGGGTCGCGATCACTACCGTTATCGCGAAAGAGCGTAGGCGGGTGCCCTTGGTGAACGAATCTCCCGTTAAATTTAAGGGAGGGTATGCAGAACTATCATCAAATTTATAACTCGCATTGGTTATCTGACTTTTTCAGATCGGACTTTTCATCAACCTCGTCGAAGGCGATCAACGTCTTTAAGTAATTGGGTGGAGACGAGTTATCAGTGACTGCCAGCGCCACGCGCACCCTCTGCCGCTCCGCCTCTGTTGGCGGGGAGAAGACGTCAATGAGACTTGATAAAAAACGCGTCTGCTTGCGAAAAGTTCCACTGCTGGGGTCGGCGACAAGAATGAGGTCAATGTTTTCAAAGTAGCAGTTGACCAATGGCCATTTCTTCTGTAGAGGCGAACCTGAATAAATCACAAGGAACGACGATAATAAAAACTGTTTTTAAAGCTTAGTACGAAAATTTAGCCCCCCAGAAAAAAAGCATTGCTGTAAGTTTATAAGCAAAACAACAAAAGAAAATGTGTAAAGAAATGAAGTCCGTGATGTAAATGACTCATGTCAAGAAGGATTACACAACGAAGATGTATGGACATTAAATGACATTAAATGACATTAAACAGAGAAAAATAAATAAGCCACTTTCTTTTATTATACACATTCATGAAGAGGCAAAATATACTTTAATTTAAAATTTCGTTTACCTGACGTCCTTGTGAAGCCTAGGATAAAGCAAACTAGTACAGATAGACAGGGCTGAAGAATTGATGTAGATGTTTTCTTAAGCATTTTTTTTGGGTTGACGTCAGAATATGTAAACTACATGAAATTAGACTCTTTGATGTGTGTAACGTCTGGCCTAGCAAGCTTAGAAGAAATCAAAATATTTTTTACTCTATTTTGTACAAATAAAAGCGTTATATTTTTCTGTACCATCGGGCACAAGCAAAATATGTTGAAACTGTTTAAGTCCACGGTGTGCACGATCATCATACAACAGGTGAATACTACTGGAGCTGAAGGTAGGGAGACACAATTACCCCCCTGAATCTTCTTGACTCAACTGCCCTTTGACTAATTAAACCAAACAAAACAAATTACACGACGAAGCCATCATTGTAGAGAGATAACAGTAGCGTGATACGGCTATTAGGAAACACAAACCAGACTGGACACTTTCATACTTAGCTTAGAGACGGAGAAATGTGAACATTAAACATCACTATTCATGTTTAAAAGGCGGATCTATAAAGGGATGCCCCAGAGTGTAGGTGCGGTAAAAGAAAGTTTAATTTTTTTTTAATTGAAAGAAAGGTTTAAATTTCGGAAAAGGCAGTCACTTCTCCCCCGTTAAAAAAAACGTTTTGAAAATTTAAAAAAAAACAACAACAACAAAAACAAAAGACAAATCAACCATGACATTGAAATTCTGTATAAGTCACAGTTTAGGTGTGTTGAAGCTGTGAACTCTTGATTTGATGTTATTTCT
Source organism: Ampullaceana balthica (assembly GCA_944989445.1). NCBI lineage: Eukaryota > Metazoa > Mollusca > Gastropoda > Lymnaeidae > Ampullaceana > Ampullaceana balthica. Next base: position 277,557 of record CALYLW010000378.1, on the reverse strand, counting down.
GGTCATTGCAATAACCGTACCTGGAAGGTACATTTCGGAGTTGACTTAACTTAAAGACCTTTCATTTCCCAGCTCTAATTGATTAATTAATCAAGCTACATTTTGCTTATTAATGCGACTATAAATATTTAATTTATACACCTAAACATTTCTTGGGGGGGGGGAGGGGCTGTTAATAAATGAGTTATGACAATTTGGGGGAAAGGGCCAGTTAATAAATGAGTTATGGCAACTTGCGGGGGGGGGGAGGAGGGGCTGTTAATAAATGAGTTATGACAAATCGTAATTTTCCAGTAGTTTAAAAAAAAATTATTATCATTATTTTTTAAACTCACATACCTGGTTATATTAATTCTAGGGCTGCGGAAATTAACGATTAAATAATAGTTACATTATTTATTCGATTAAAATTTAAGAAAATATTTATAATATTTTTTTCCAAGTTATTAATAATTATTTATGTTTTTTGTTACTTACATAATTTTCCCTCGTATTATTATTATTTATTTAGACGTGCATACTTATCAAAAAGGTTTCTCTTCCTTATTTCTTGCATAGAACTAATTTGCTGTGTTACGTCACAAAATTTGGGAGCCATGGAATTACCGCGACTTAACCGTTTCGCGAAATAATGAATCGCAATTTAACAGTATGTATATATGCGTTATAAAAATATAATTAATCAAAATTAATCGTCTAAATTTTTCCCGATTAATCGAACAATTTTTTTTAAAAATAAGTTTCAGCCCTAATTAATTCATTTCAAACTTTATTAGTTTAAACATATTAGCATTTTCCAGGTGAAGTTCTTAACAGACATTTGGAAGTAAGACCAACAATTTCACTGTTGAATCTGTGAAGTATCTAGACATAATGACGACGTTTGCAGGCATTGTCCCTCTCAACTCAATAAAAATGCAGCTATGTGTTTCAAATATAATATCTGTAGCAGAGAATGGTCATTGCTCTGAGCCTTTGGTTCTAAGAAATCAGACGCTTCTACTTCGACTCTGCCATGGCTGTATTTGTCATGAAAACCTCTAGAAGGGTTTTAAAAGAGTTAAATGCCAGAAGAAAAAAAGTTCTTGAACTTTTTAAGTGAAGAATTTAGAGTTGTTTTCTTTTCTGACAAATTGGGGTTGGTGTGGGGATGGGACACATTCCAATGACTTGTAGCAACATGTTAATGAAATCATCATTTCATCTAAATCCAGGTCCCTCGCTGTTGTCATTAGCACAGCAGCCAGGCCGTGAATAAATTAGGTCAGTGCCTGATCAAACAGATAACATCGGAGGTGAATAATGACCAACGTGGCGGAGTTAATCGTATAAAATCGCATGCTCCGGTTACCACGTATCTCGTTTCTGATAAATATGAGTACGGGTATTCCATAACGGTTCTAGGTGATGGACATTTCTCATATTTTTACACGAGGATCATTAAAAATGATTTTAAAAAAATAATCCAATAAACTATTATAGTAAAATTATCTGACCGGGTGAAAATTAAAAAAAAAGTGTAAGAACTTGATGGTAAACGGCTTCTGTTAGAATGTATCATTGCTTTGTAATTTATAGTATAATTTAAGCACATTTCTACTGAACTTTCTTCGTCTAATACTAATAGCTCATTAAGACTGTTGCGGAGTGTCATAGATGCGTGGTATATAACCACTGAAAGGCTGTTCCATGGGTGAGAAGGACAGAGGCGTAGCGTGGGTATGTGCCGCCCGGGGCAGAACCCAAATTTGCCGCCCGCCCCCGAAAAATATGTTAATGCTATAAGGTCCGTCCATAATTGACGTCACGCACCTATGTTTGTGACGATGTGTGACGAGGGGGAGGGGGTTAAGAATTGTGACGTCACGTGAAAACACGCTACTTAAAATCAAAGTTCCACTTAAATATTCGATTTCTTACTATTTTGTTATGACGTTTTACATGGATTCACGCGTGTTACGATATTACAGTGCAGTCTTACACTAAATACATTCTAAAATGACAATAAATTGATTTGAAACATGCTCATTTTCAAATAGAAATACTGCTTTTAGGGGGAGGGGTCACAGCTTTGTGATGTCATATTGGAGGTGAGGTCTAAGTTTTTGTGACGAGGGGGTGGGGGGTTAAAAATCGACCAAAATCGTGTGACATCATTTATAGACGGCCCCTAAAGTAAAGATACCAGGTAGTCTTTATTAGAAAATAAAAATAAGGACACACTACATTTTTGTGTTATAAATCAAGAGAAAAGCTTCATTTCTTGAATAAAATTGAAGTTTTATGTTTTTCCTCATTGCACAATCTTTCATGTATCAATGTTTTCAGCCATACCATGCTCAATAGCCAAAATAACTATTGATTAGATAATCTTGGGGTATTCCTTATTGATCTTAATTAATTTTTATTAACTTAATTTTAGAGAATCTATTTTAACTTTAACACATTGCATTATTTAAGACATAGTTCGAATTAATTATATTATTTTAGGCAGGGTAACTTCTAGCCTAAATATCTTTTAAAAAAACTTGAATAAATTAACTGGTCTTGAATTCATTTATTCTTTTTTTTTACCCGTGGGGTTCAAATATTCCTTGTTTGACAATGACACCTGATATATTTTGTATACTCTAATTTGAAGGCAAAATTTCAAAGTCCAGTATATTAGCTGGTGTACGAAAATCTTATCTGTTTTCTAAATTGGATATAACTTCCAAAAACTCACATGAATTTCTACAGTAATCTCATGTTATTATTATGAAGAATAAAACTTTCCACATAAAATTTTATTAATTGCCAAAGCACCTTTAGTATTCCATTAGTTTCTCTGTGAGAAGCCTCTGTTAAGCATTTTTGAACACTATGCGTTTGTAAATAAATTAGGGCATCTTTGATATAAATTAAAAATTAGAAAATAAAAATATTTCATTGTGACTATCAAAGTTCCTGCATCTGTTCGTGTGTTGAGCTTTTTGTCTGCATCTATCAATTCTTCTATAGCTTTAAAAATAACCTCAAAAGAGGTCCATGGTATATTCACTATTTTGTATCCTGAATTCTGTTTAATGCATTGCTTGTAGAAGCAATTTGATATTCCAAACGAAGTATGACATGAAAAAGAATGAGTAACAACGTTCTAGTGTACTAAAACAGTTAGAGTTAGAGAGTTCGTTTCAGGAGGAGTATCATGTAAACAAAATTGGTTAAATGAACTTTTTGTGCGAGATTTGACATTGACATTTAAATTGTTTGCGTTTTTCTTTAACTCCTGCATGCTTTTCAGCCATGAAGAAATCTTAACACACGTTGGTCATCTGCAGTCCATTATCTTAAGATCATCATTTATTTAAAGTCTTTTTAGAAATGTCGTTAGAACCTCTTGGAACTTTGTTTTGTTCTTTATTAATAGTTCATTCTTTTTATCCAATATATGATTCTTTCCAATTGTAAAAACAAGTGGGCACCACAGGCGCCATGGTGCCTCAGCACTAGTCAGCACAACATAGTTTATTATAATAGCTGATTAAGTTATGTGCTGTTATTTTTATGAAATTTGATGACGTTCGATGGCAAAAATCGATGACTTAATAATTTTTTTATTAATTTGTTTTTTGAGCACTTGTTCAAGAGTGGTTACTTTTGTGTGTGTGTGTGTGACAAGTTTTAATTCCATTAGATAAGCAATTTTATTCATCATTTTTATTTATTTCACAAAACAAAGACATTAACATTAAAATAATTTTGCTTTGAAAGAAAAGACTATATAATTACGCCAACAACTTTGTTCCAGTACAATCGATGAAATGTACCAGCACATAATTGTCATGTTGGTACACTACTTCAGCCCAAATGTTTTTTCAGCTCAGTAGCATTGGTTTTAGAAGTCTGTAGATTATTAAAGGATTGGAGTTTGAAATTTTGGCATATTAGAAACGAATACGTATTTTAATATAGTTTCTTCCTTTTAAAAAAAGAAATATCTTGTTTTTATTTTATTTTTTAAAACTTTATATTAACGTTATTTATGTTTAGAAGATAATTAACAACGAGGAATTTTCTGCCCACTCCCCCCCCCCAACAATGTTCCGCTCGGAGATTTCGACGATTCGCTCATGTTTCAAATTGATAGGGTACAGTAAGATTTGCTTTTACAATAGGAAAAGCTGTCAAATTTTAAGAACCAATTAAGTTGATACCACATCAGGCTCTGTTTTTTTTTCAGAACAGTAGCATTAGTATCATAAGAAATTAAGAAGTTCTGGCAGTTGACACATTTACATGCTTGATGATATTTCCTTTATTTCTTTTATCAATTTCTTATTTGGCTGTTATTTTATGTCGATTAAAAGCTCCACTTTCTTATAAAATTTTCATTGTTAGAAAGTATATATAAAAACTACTAGGAATTTGGCCGCCCCTGGCAAAGTGCCGCCCGGGGCAATCGCCCCCCCCCTGCCCCCACCCCTCTCTATGCCACTAGAGAAGGATAAAGTAATGAAGTAAAATGCGATTTTTCAATTTGCTTCACATCACTATTTACAGCTCACAAATGAGGTCTATCGTATCTAAAATAAACTTACATTTACATAAAAATCTGACCAAGCGTGGATTTCTGCCGCCCGGGGCAGATGACAATTATGCCGCCCCTCCCCCTTCTTTTTTGTTTACAAAGTTTGTTGCTTTTATATAGAAAAATACTTTTTTTTTAAATAGGAGTATTCTAGATTATTATGACAGAAATAAAAGACGATGAGATTTCTTTTTAAAAATTCATTTTAAAAAATAAAATAAGTGAAGTTTTCTACTTTTCCTCAAAATCGTTGATAATACTACAATGATACTGCCAATATCAATGGCTTAAGTCATTTATGCTCAACCGCCTAAATAAATTATTAGTCTATCTAAGTGGACTCATTTGTTGATCGTAATTATTTTTTTTATATACAAAAGTTTAGAGAAGCTCCTCTCTATTAAATATTATTTTACAATTTACGTAATCATGGATTATTCGACAAAAGCAACAAAATTTTTTTTTAGTTTACATCTGTTAAAACCCAAATGTACCCAGAGAACATTAAAATATCACTTAATAATTACTTATCTATCTCTATATATTATTCTCTTAATGGTGGCACCATGTCAGGCAAGCTGCAAGTATGAGCAACCGAGCATGACGAATGACCCTCGCTGGGGTCAACTAAATACAGTTAACATTTGGCAAGCGAAGGTAGTGGTAAGGGGTAACCAACAATGGTCCTTGTGTTCTAGTTGCATTGTTCTTTCACAGAAAACGTGAGATTCGTAGTGTACTGGTTATCACGTCCGCCACATGCGGGGACGGTCCTGGGTTCAAGCCCCAGCGAATACATTGTTTTTTATTTTTAAAAATGTCTGTTTGTGCCCGTTCTTTAACCCCTTTATTGCATAGCATACGCCGCAGACTTGCTCATCTTAGACAGTGCAAAGAACGGCTGGGGGGGGGTGAGAGTACACACACAAAAAGCAGCACCAAGTAAATAAAAATAGCGAGTAAATGTGAAGACATGCACACCGAGGTTGTTGTTAACCGCCTCCCATTTAATACTGCCATCCCTTAAGGGGCCGTCCCATAAAGTACGTCACGCAATTTTTTTACAATTTTTAACTCCCCCCTCCCCCCTGTCACAAAATGTTACAAATCTCGGACCCCCCCCCCATAAAGTACGTCACACTTTCGAACAAAAATGTTGTTTTTTATTAACAAAATGATTAAAATTTAATATAAAATACCTTGACGTCACACATGGCCGGACCCCCCTCCACCTTGTCACAAACTGTCATACGTTCTTACACCCCTCCCCCCTCTAGAGCGTGACGTACGTTATGGACGGCCCCTAAACAAAAACTGTGATTGGCCGACCCTAGCGAGAGATAGTCATATTTATGGTTGTTAGTTAATTGCGTGGTGTTTTTTTTATTATAATTTTTTTATTATTTTATTTTAAATTTTTTTTAAAAAAACCGATCATCGCTTATGTAACTCCGATTTAAACCGATTATCGTTTTATAGCTGACTTCATAGAAGTTAGGGGTGTACCGAATTTCTCCTGCAAATGTCTTGAAACCAACAATGAGTTGGCAGTTACCCCCCCCCACCCCCACTCAACCGAAATTCACTCGCGTTGTTTTGATTTCTTCGTGCTTTAGTTTTTGTCCGTTCTTTCTCCACTTTCTTTGCACTCTCCATGAGCAGATCTGTGGCGTTTGCTACGCCTCGGGTCGTCTAGTTACTTATTAATTAAAGAAAATTTTGCAGCCTGTAAACCACACTTCATGCAAGAAATATTCAAAGTAATGTTATAATAGTTTAATTTAAAGCATAAATTGATTATGAACTTGAAAACAAATAAATGGGCTTGAATTCATTAGTTCATATGTTATTCCCCATGAGTTCAAACAAAGAACTTGTTTGTCAATGAGATGCCTGCCTGTATGTAATTCAAAGTCATGGTCAAGAACGCCCAGTAGATTTCTCGGTGCAGGAAAATTATATCTGTTTTCTTAATTCCTTAGTTAACAAAACATCTCATGAACTTGTGCAGTAAACGTATCTAATGAAGAATACAACTTTGATACCCATGATACTAACAATGAAAAACAGATTGGCTGAAATGGCACGAGAACGTGACACTGATGTTCTGGTAGATGTAATTGATTCTTCAAGTCTGTCTGCCATTCCTCTTGTACAAACGAAAAATGATTGTCCCTGAAAAAATCCCACGTCCATTTTCAAGAAGTGAGACAAAGCTAAAATGCAGAGTGTATCGCTTTAATCGTGGAGATTAATGATACAACTTATTAGAATTATAACATTTAGAGTTACTATTAACTGTTTTTTTTTGTTGCTCTAACACGATTCTACATAATTAGCCAATAAATAATTAGGCTTTCAAAAATATTACATTTTAAATCTGAGATCTCCGTTACTCCCGAAGGAATGTGATTTTGGTGCAGATTAAACTGTAAAAGTTACACAATAAATTATTACATTTAATTTATGTACATAAAATATAATGTTACATTATCAACCATAATATACGTGTGTTTAAATAAAGGTGACCCGCTGCATTTAAAACACAATAAAAACCAAACTGTTCTAGATCTATATATTTCTTTAATTATTAGCTTGCGTTGATGCTTTTGAGCGTTCATATTGCAGTTCAGATTTTTTTTACGCTTCCTGCTCTTCAATGTATTTATGCGTTTTTTCCCCTTGTTCTTAAGGTGACGTAATTTCTTTGGGATTAGTTTTATTCTGTTTGTGATCAGAGAGTATTCTGTGTCTCTGTCGGGACTGTGGGAGCTGCGTGTTTGGATTTATTATTTATTATTTTTAAGTTTGAAGTACGGAAAGATTATACCTAGATCTATATCATAAGAGTTTAATATACGTTTATATTTTGTTCTGTTTCTATTAATGCTATTTCAACGTACGCATGGTTTTAGCCATTCTTGTTTTTAATTTAAAAAATCATTTTCGCTAATGTTCAAACATCAATACCCATAGGAATGTGTCGGTGAAACTATACATTCAATGGACATGCAAAACCAAAGTCTGATAAGTTAGCGATAATAAAGATTATTGCAACGTTATTTCCTTGAATGTATGCTTAGACATTATTTTTCAAACTATTGCATACGTTAAATTAGCCACTATTTCTGGTTTATTTACTGCCTACAGCTCTGCGATTTGAGACTGAACTGTTGGGTTGGTGAATCGATCGGTTTCTTCATGCGTACAATGAGCCCAGGGATCGTGTAGACAAGTGGATTAATAGCAGAATTAATGGGCAGAACAACAGCTGCCAGCCAGGCGTAGGCCTCTATGCCCATCTGCTGCCCAGCCAGAACTACAACCCCCATAACCCCAACTGGACACCAACACAGAAAGTTGCTGACTGCGACCAGCGAGAGGCGTTTGGCCACGGTCAAGTCCTGGGATCGCCTCGCGCTTGAGTTGGTCAGGCAGTTCTGGTTCATGCTCATGCTGGACATCGTTCTGTAAATGGCGATCTGACCAAAGGCGATGATGAGGAAGAGGACAAAGTTGAGGTAAATGTAAACGCTCTGCACAAAATGCCAGCCGGGGTTTTCGTCTGAGATCAGAGGCAGACCCAGGCACATTCCTGTAGTTGTGTACACCGACCAGTCTCCGAAGTAAGGCAATCCTGGCATCAGAGCGATCGTTAAGCCCAAGGCCCAAACCGTTACGCAGACCACAGCCACCGAACGGCCTTTCATTCTGAACAGTCCGAACGGGAATCTTATGACTAGGAACCTGTCCAGCGTGATAAGGAAGATAAAGAACGTTGACACCTCAACGGAAAGCGTGGAGATCAACCCAGAGAATTTGCAGAGGGAACTGTTTTTCCAGCTCTCCTCTTTCCAAATGTAGCTGTCCCTGTAGAAGCTATCCACCGCTGCTATTGTTATCAAGTAGATTCCCATCAGCATGTCCGAGATTCCAAGGTGTGTTACGAAATGTCCGTACCCCATTCTAAAAATTCTTTTGTCAAATACCACTCTGTACAAAATTACGGCCCCGTTTCCCGACACTGCCGAAATTCCATTGACCCAGAGAATCGTTCTAAGAATCCCTGAGCTCATGAGGTCGGAACACGAAGAAAACGGATCTTTTTGAAACTGACAGCCCACGATGGATGTGTTCTGGTTGTGGAGTTGAGGACAGCAGAGCTTGAAGTTGTCAACAAACATTTTTGATGTGATCGTAACGTTTGTGAAGACCCCTGGAACTATACCCAAGGCGCTCAGTCCTCGCATGTCCAACTCGACCAGAACGAAATTTTCTGGAAACAAATCAGGTTTTATCATGGCGATTCTCGTGCCCCTGAGACTCAAGTAGGTCAAGGACGCCAATGGTTTAAAAACAGCCCATCTCAGATCCGTTAACCCGGTGAACGACAAATCGAGGGTCTCAAGCGGAGACCGATTTGGTTTCTGCAGCAGTCGAAATGAAGAAATGCTCAGAGACACCAAACGATCATTCATGCTTAAGTTGAGGAATTTCAGACTTGGCATAAACCGGAATATACACGACACGGTGGTGTCAGTGATCTTGTTGTAGCTCAAGTCTAGCGTCTGCATTGAACGAAATTCGTTCATAACGCTCCAGTCGTTGACGTTAACGATGTTGCAGTCAGATAGTTTGGCCGTAAGGATGTTTGAGAAATGGCCAATGATGGAAATCGGGAAAACCTTCGATAGGTCGATCCCGGAAAGATCTAAATATCGTGTTCTGTAGTCGACGAAGTTGAGATCCTGTACACTGACAGGATGATCTCGTGACGGTGTGACCGTTCCACCGGCGCAGAGAAATCCTCCTTCACATGCAACGTCACAATTTTTCTCGTCATCGCCATGAGAACAGTGTCTGAAACCGTCGCAAACCAGATCCACGTGAAGGCACTGATGCTTCTTGTTGTCAGACGCGCACACGAAATAACCGGGGCACTCTAGACTCAGTGACTCGTCTTCGTCTTCCCCATTAGCGCAGTCAAAGACAGAATTGTGAACATAGTGCGATGGGATGCAGTATGACTCGGGACATTTCACGTAGCCTTCGGGACAGATAAAATCCTCGCAGTTTTCCAAATGTTTCATGTTCCTACACCCCAAAGGTTCGCCGTACCTGTCTTTGATGTAAACACACTTAGGAGCCCAGTTGCTGTAATATTTTAATGCCGATTCTTCGCCGTAGCAGGTAGTGCTTTGCAAAGCTCCGATGGTTTCATCTAAAGGCCCTTCCGACCCCAAGCAATCAACGATGCCATCGTTTAGCATAGACAAAGCAACGCACTGCGTCCTGTTGCATGTGAACACACAACCATTCGGGTCTGTCATCAGGGCGGCCGATATCTCTAAAGAGATGTAGTCGTCCAACGGTGACTTCTCGTTCAGTTCACGGTCTATGTTAGACGAACACGTATCGCAGTCGATCTCACCATCGCTAAACCAGTGTTTTGGTAAACATCGTCCGTCTTGGCACCTCGCGTGAGGACACAGGAAACACGCCATCTCATCGTCACCGTCCCGACAATCATTGTAGAGGTCACACACGAGATCCTTGGAGATACACTGACCAGAGCGGCAGGTGAACTCATACTCAGGTTTGCAATCTCGGTAGTTGCATATCTTTTCGTCTCTCCTGTTCTGGCAGTCAAAGTGGAAGTCACAGACGGCGCTGTAGGAAATTGTGCTCATTCCATCTTTCTCACATTCAAACTTGGGCACGAATTCCAGCTTTGTGGCGTTGGGATTAGCAATGATCCTCGATCCCGTAAAAATTCTCACGGAAGAAGCGGATATTAATGTTCCTTTACTTGTTTGTGACAAATCACCTTTATTGAATGCTCTTAAAATTTTATACTCCGCTGGCGATTTCAAAATCCACGTCTCGCCTGGGAATCCGTCCGGATACTCGTTCTCGATTTCGTAGTCGGATTCACACAAGAAAAACGTTCCTGAATAACTACCACAGCCAACGCTTGACCAATGGTCAACAAAGTTGTCACGGTGGCAATCGGTGTGGTTGGTGTCATCTAAATTCGACCCATTATCGATCTTGCCCGGACACAAACTTTGCGGCGTATACAGCTTCGTAATAAACGCCCAAAGGGCACAACTCGCTGAGACGGCATTCATGGGTTGGTCGTTTCCCCAGTAAGTGTGGACCAACGGCATGTTATTTACCCACTTAAATCTACGACCTCTTGTCCATTCCTCTCTCTTCAAACCGATAAAAACACCGACTGGGGTTTTTGTCTTGTTGGTCAGAGCCGTCAGAAAATGCTTGTCTTGCAGCAGGAAGTTTCTGACAAACATGAGCTCCTGCTTAGTTTCGAATGCCGCCAGGTTGGAGAAATGTTCTCTCTCACAAAGAGCTCTGACATCTATCCAGTTCTGCTGTGCTTCTGTACGCTCTAATTTATAACACGCAACTCTTGCCGGACTGCCGTCACTTGAGTTCTCCACCTTAGACACCCAGCCGTCCAAACACTGTCGGCACAAACTAATCGATAAATTGTTCTTGATCGCATCAAATCCTCTGATGTCCGGAACGAATGCGAGGCTGTTCTTCTGCGAGAACTGCCCGAAGAGCACGTAAAGATCTCGCTGGAAAATCACCACGAATAACGGGAAGCTGAGAGTGACCGGCGTTGCTGTTGACGCGTCTTGCGTTGTCAGGATTCTCTCCGAAACCTTGATGCTGGTGGCTGCCATGATGACGAGGTGCAGGGCGTCTTGTCGGGTCAGAGTTGACGTCTTCTTGAACCAGTTTTGGATGACGTTCATGACCATGTCAAAGGTCACGTTGCTCGACACAAACGCGTTTTTCTCGATAGCCTGTTTTAAATCGCTCTTACTCTGGTGAGCGTCCAGCGATATTCTGATGTCCGCCACTGTACTTCCCGAGCCATCTGACCTGAAGGCCACCAAGGCCACCCTGAGCCTTCCCAGGTCTGTCTCAGCTTGTGGGCAGAACACGTCCACGAGCCGGGCAAAGAATCGCATTTGATGAACGTACTGCTCTGGGGTTACAGCGTCCGTAATGAAAACCAGGTCAACGTTGCGACTGTGGCAGCCCTCCACTGGCCATTTACCTCCGGCCCACTGGAACTGGCCTGGGGGCAGAGGAAAAGAAATGGTTTTGTAACGATAGTTATCAATTTTTATTTTGTTATTTTTACTCTAGAGTTTCGAAATGTGTAAAGGCCAAATTAGCGGACGAGACTACCAGCTGATGCAAATCAAATGTCTAAAGACAACATAAACATTGTAAACATTTCCACCAAATCATCCTAGTACATCTTACATGTCTGTTTTTTTTATTTTAATAAAAGTAAGTTAATTATAATATCTTTTAAGCTCTTCAATGGTGGGTAATAGGATAAAAAGCAAAGATAAATGAGGAAAGGTAAATATATACAAACAGAAGGTTGCGGCGAATGATATCACTTAATGGTGCGCAATCAGGCGGACACCATATACTCGGGTCTTTCCTGTACAATAGTTAATTTGAGAAATTGGAACATACTTAAATGTATACAAATTTAAACTAAGTGCGTTAAAATATTAAGGGAACATTTCCCCAGTTTATGGCGATTGCCAAAGTACGGTTAGAATATATGTTTTATAGACATGTTTATTTAAATATACACTAATATCATATTACAAACAAATTTAAAGAAATGCCTTTAGTAAACAAGGTTAAAATAAGAAAATTACATTCTTTACCAAATAATTGGAAGAAAATTTTAATTTCAAAACTGTATTTTACATTTTAGACAGTACGTTTAATAATTGCGTTTTATTGGACAGAATACAAAATTATCGTCACAACAATCGAAACCTGTACTGTACAATAATACTGGTAATTCACTTGCAACAGGCAGATGGTACTCACCTGATACTTTGGCTGCTGACAAAACAACAATCGACATCAGAACAAAATATTTATCCATGCTTGCACTCTACTGTCTTGTCTCCTTTCTCAAAAAAATATTCCATAAGAAGACGGAGAGAGAAAGCGTGAGAGAGAAGGAAGAGAGAGAGAGAGAGAGAGAGAGAGAGAGAGAGAGAGAGAGAGAGAGAGAGAGGAGAGAGAGGAGAGAGAGAGGAGAGAGAGAGAGAGAGAGAGAGAGAGAGAGAGAGAGAAAGAGAGAAAGAGAGATTGGAAGAAAAGTACACAAAACAACCAAAGAAGACTGTTCGTCCAAGTCACGTTACATTAACTTATGTTTCGTTAATGTACTTCAACATCTCGGTGACTGAAATGACGGCATTCGCCAGCTCCAAGTCCGAAAATAGAAGCCCCGGGTAACTGGAAGGACTGTTTACCATGCCATAGACCGGATAATGGGCCGCGCTGAAATTTAAACATAAATCGATTCGGTTTTAATTGCCTTTGAAGTGAGTATAGAATCAAACAAAAACATACGAGACGAGAAAGGATGCGACACATTTCCAAGAAAATGGCGATGCTTTCTTTTTAAACTTATAGCATTAAGACTTTCAAGCATTTGCTTTATTTTATAGACTAGAACAAGATTAAAAAAAAATATGTGGATTTTAATGTAAGAATCAACAATGTTACTTTATAAGAGTCTGAACAATTTCTAATATTTTAAACATCAGCAGCAGCTTGCCGAAGTGTTGCTACCAGAGGCAGTCATTTGCTATATAGAGATAAACTTAAAATTCATTAATTTAATGACAGTACATTCGATCGATCTGAAATTTTGATAAAATGCATTAATAGGTGACACAAGTCTATGTGCAAAATTTCAGCTCGATAGGATCATGGGAAGGGGGTCATTTTTTACATTTTTTTCCGCGGATGGGCGGGACTACGACAGACAAAAAGAGAGAGACAAGATGGTGACGATAATATAAGGGATTTAAAAATAAATATGGAAAGATTCTTGTGCGAAGGCCCTCACTAATAATGAGACTAATGGGAGGCCCTAGGCGGTTGCCTATAGTTTGCATAATTTGCCTAAAGCCGGCCCTGCATGTGAACACTGCGTCACTAGCTAACAGACTGACATGGAAGGCATAAGACACATATGAAACTATTGATACTATAATTTAGTATTATAATTATCTCTATGGCGATAAGGCTTGCAAGTAAAACTAAAATTATGCCCGTTTCGCAACGGAGAAGAACTGCCCACATTAAGAAAAACGAGAGCCGACGAAAATATGAGAATAATTATTTGTCAAGTATCTTTTTTCTATACGATTATAATAAGCTCGGTCCTCCGGTTGCTTTTAAATTATGAGCTTTCGCATTAAGTATAAATATGAAAATGTTATTTTCTAATATTGAGAAAATTCAATGTAAAGAATAGCGATCACTTGAACAAAACAAACAATTCCATGTTCAGAGGGTATTTATTTTATTGTAAATCCGACAAATAAAATATCTCATAGCCCCTAGACCCGACATAGCCAAAGATGGCAATTGAATTAAAGCAAATTTAAGTTTTTTGTCTGAAATGAAGACTATATTTTGTTATTAAAAAACAACAACAACAACTGTGCGTTAAAAAAATTTGTGGATTATAATGGTTGACCTTGTCTGATTTGGCTTTGGTCCATGATAGTGTAACAGCCTATAGTAAAATTCTAACATACATGAGAATTCAGTAGGATTGCTTGTAACAGAATTTTATAAGGTTTAAAAATAAGTATATGTATTTTTATATATTTATTTGACGCGTGATCCGTGTAAATGTCAATCTTAGTTAAAAACCGACAATAACTTTAGTATGTTTTCTCTAAATGTTATTGCGCATTTAATTTAATAACTATGCGTTTGTGTGACGATAAATTCATATATAAAGCAACATTTAATGGCTATTATAATTTATAATAATTAGTAATTATTGGAAATATATAGGATAATAAATAAAAAGTGCAAATATGTCAAAATATTCATTCATTTTACTTAAATGTTTTTGTCTCTCTCTTGAAAATGCTTTCTTTAATAATGATTTTTAAAGCCTGTATTATTAGCGTTGACTTTTTTGTCAATCCATGTCACGTACAAACGTTTGTCGTCCATGCAAATTTGTCAGGTTAAAATGTTTGCCTATACATAACATTAAAAAATTCAGCACTATCTGCGTATACGGCTGTAACGCTTGTTTCTGACACACAATTTCTAGAACCACACCATGCAGTAATAGGCCGTCGGTTTGAGAGCATCACCACAAATAGTCCAGACTGAAACTGCCTCCAATCGTTTAGACCGAATTTTTTTTTAATTTGAAAATCTTTTTATTTTTAAAAAAATAATTTTCCTTAAGATTTATTATCAGCGGCGGATACAAATACCATTCATTTAGTTTTGGGCAGGGTGTGGGGGAGGCGTATCTAAACATAATACAATACATTTTTTCGAGATTAAATTTTTTTTTATCTTGGTGAACAGTTTGCCAAGGTAAAGTCATTAAAATCGTAATTTTAATAAAAAATTCTTGGTTAAGAAAGATTTTAATTTTACTTTAGTCAAAAATGTAAAGATTACTAAATGAGAAAATTTTTAAATATAAAAAAATCATTTAAACTAAAAAGAAAAAGTCAGGAAGGAACATATTGTCCAAAAGAATAAATAAATAAATTGAAATAATTAAAAAAATAAAAATAAATAAAAGACAAAACGTATTTAACTTTCGTCTCTGTACGATTCATCACCGTGACTGCGTAGCTCATCTACACTTCGTGTTTCCTTGCATTAAAAACTTTCTACAAACTTAAAATTATTTGCTACTGTTTACTGTGTCCTTCAAAACTTTTCTTCAATATGTTTAATATTTGATTTTTGGCTATAATTGTAACAAATTTATTACTGATAAATACTCCCGCTCCTTTTTTCTCTCCTTAATAACAAAAATGACCATGAATTCATTCATAATACCATGAGAAATTTCCAGAAATCCCAACCGTAAGGCCCATAAAGAGCCAATATATTATTTAGAACGCCCAACGCATGGCTGCCGCACCTGACATTTCAAGAGCCCAGGATTTGAATGCTAACACGTGACTAAAAGAGAGGCTCCATGACTGACAACACGTGACTGAAAGAGAGGCTTCAACGCTTTGTCAAACAACTCAACTGTTCTACAATCTTGCATCTAAAACAGAAAAGTGCAACGCGAATTTTTTTTTACTAATCATTTTCGTCGCGACAAGTACAATCGGAAAAAACTGCTCACGGAGCGTAAACGGCGAGCAGCATGAAACGTAGCGTCGGTCATCATTTGTTAATATCAGACACAGAAGAATAAAGCCCTCGAGGAGCTGGTGATCTCATACAGAGATAACTTGTTGGGCGTTATCGTTGATCCCTTAAAGTTTCAAGCCGGGATCTCAAGCGAAGATGCTGTCATGAAACATGTTTTCCCAACAAGAAACAAAGCGTGCAGATACTTTAAATTTTGGTAGGTTAATGTATAATATAAAAACAGGGTATTAGTAGGCCTGACAGGACGTAACACAACAGCGAACGTTTCGGCAAAGAGCTTTCCTCAACGGACAAATAGTACACAATTGAAACGAATAAAACGAAATAATAATTAAAAAAAACACTTAGCTGCGGTGAAATCCAAGTAGTCCAGTAGAGATAAAGTAAGGAGAGATACAACAGCGAACAGTGTTAAATCCTGTCAGGCCTACTAATACGGTACTAATACCCTGTTTTTATATTATACATTTACCTATTTAAAAGCCTGATTGCAGTCTCACCCCCATTACTTTAAATTTTGGTAGCAGCATCAGTCAAGAAACAACTCAACGTGCTAAAAAGACAAGTTTAATATTTTTATTTATATGGTTTCTTTGAATATGAATGAAGCAATAACTCAGCTCACATTATTTAACGTTCCATGAGATGCACCACTGTGTAGGCTGGAAAAAAAATAGTGCTTTCCCAGGAGATTCGATGCACCATACAAACCATGAGGGCTTATTGGAGCATTAAAATTGTACGCTTTTGACGTTGTAAACTATTTTTTTTTGTGTGGAGAGAAACTATTATTTATGTTCTTAAATATTACAGACTTCGATGCAGAATAATCCTATGTTTATCCATGTTTTATATCTAATCTTGCATTTTTGAATCCCTTATATTAACTTCGAAATCTTGTCGTCATCTCTGTCTGTTGTCATCTCTTCGTACGTCGGGAGGAAAAACAAAAGTAAAACAATGACCCTTTTTCCATGATGCCATCGAGTTGAAATTTGGCACATAGACTCGAGTCACCTAACAATGCATCGTATCAAAATTTCAGATCGATCGAACGTACCGTAATTAAATTAATGCATTTTTAGTTTATCTCTATATAACATATGTAATTCAAATTCACGGTTGTAATTGTTTTTCTTTCACGTGCCAGTTGAGTTCACGCTTTGACGCCACCCGTCGATGTCCACACCCCCTCCCGTCCCTTCCCCCGGTTTTAAAGCCAGGGGATATCACTTGGTGTCAGTCTGTAAATGTTTGTCGCGTTTGAACACAGATCCCGAGTCGCGGGTTCGAGACCCTGGGGAATTGTGCTGGCCACACATTCCCCTGCTCGTTAGTGGTGGCTAAAAACTTGTGAACGCTACATCACTTGCCCCATAGTGCGTCATGGACTGGAAAGGGGGTCATTTCGAAAGGGGGTCATATATAAGGGATTTATAGTCAAAAAGTTGTGTTTACGGGGTTCTTTTATTATTCTTTTTCTTTTTTTACATGTTGATAGAATGTCAGTGTTTCTGGTTTTTTCAGACAACCCATGCCACACCCAAATTCCAAATCGGAAGAAAGAAAGTCTATATGTATTTATTCTTGCACAATAAATAAGAAAAGTGTTTTTATCCATATGTTAATCTGAATGCTGTCTTTGTGTCGTAGTTTCAAGTTAGAATAAATTGACGTATGTATTATTTTACTTTACTCTTTTTGTTCTAGCCCAGTGATGGCGAACCTCTTTGGGGCCACGTGCCCAAAATTCAATAAATAATAATAGTAATAAAACCCAAAACCTACTTATTTATAGCCAAATCTCAACACAAAGTGTCAGCAAAGTGTTTTAATTAAGGAAGTAATATTATAGTTGCGTGCCGGCTGATGAGGCTCTGCGTGCCGACTGTGAAATGCGTGCTCTAGGTTCGCCATCACTGTTCTAGCCTCTAGCGTTTCTATACTTAGCAGTAAAATTTTAGATTTTGATGTCACCCCCCTTGATGGTGTCAACCGGGGCGGCCCACCCCTTCCGCACACCCCTAGTGACGCCACTGCGAGCCAGAATGTTAAATATTGATCAAGATATAGAAGAAAAAGACATAATAAAACAATTACACAATACAATTATAAGTGATTTTAAATAAAAAAAACCAGATAATTCTTTTACTTCAATTTATTAACCCCATGCAATAATTTACCATGTTAAAAACACCTCATAAGGGTAATTTGAAACAACTGGTATATATGTGAGCACTTTAATATCTCAGCATTTCTCAGACTTTTATATCACTCTCCTGCTCTCTCATACAGTGGAAGAGTTTAGGCTCGATGTCGCTTCATGCGATGATGCGTAACCTGGCTGGTTGCTCTCTCATACATGCAGCATACTTTGGTTATTAAAGAGATAAGGCACTTAACTTTTAGTAAATAATGATAACAATTCTCCGATGGTAAAAATAAATACATGATGCTAATGGCAAAGACGGACTTTGTCCCTGTATTGTTATTGTTTACATGTGGAATTCAGTGATGGAAGGTATCATGGTTTTGCCCACCACAACATGGGGGATATTTCTCACCTCTAAATAAGGGAAGCCACCCACTACAATAAAAAGGGATGTCACTCACTTTGAAAAAATATGATAAGTCCCAGCTAAGGCCAGTTCTCAGGCAGGCCATAAGATTCCACATAGGAGAACATTGCATAGTCCTTTTCAAAATGATACGTGAACATATACTTCCCACAGTGAAAAGAAACATCAGATAATTAAGATTTCTGATGAAGTCATTTTTGAAGTAAATGTGTCATTTAATGGCAATAGTGGATATTACTTGCATTGCATATTACACAGGTGTGTAACCAAAAGGGTTAACATTGAAGGTAGCAGCATGTAACTAGCAGTTGTAAAACATGTTAAGAAATTTGAAAAAATTACTATATTTTTTTAAGGTGACAATTGCAGACACAAATATAAGATGACAAAGTTCGAGGTTATCTCCCTTGGAATGTTTTATCAAATAAGAAAAGGTGTAAGAATACATGGCTCAAAATTGCAAGAAAAATAAGTATGTCATGTATTATGCTTAGGCTTAAGGTAAAAATATTAATTATAAATGTAGAGGTGATTTATATATAGAATATTTTGTCACAAATAATACATGCATTTGTAATTTAAAAAAAAATCATAGTGCATAACTGTAACATTGCAGTAATAAAAAGAATTATCAAATTGTGAATCAAATATCAACACATGGCCAAAGGAAGGCAAATACATCATTTTATGGTTTTGCATGTGTACTGTGTCTGCTTGGTCAGACGTCAGATTTATAATGGTAAAAATGTTTGTTAAATTGTGAAATCATTCAGTGGCATTTCATGGTTGCTGGCACTCAAGGTCAGACAAATGATGCCATCCAACACCTGATACATAATGTAAATCCCCAATGTAAAAATCTGTGGACTCTGATTAGTTTAATAAGTCCAGTATTAAAACACTCCATGAAGGAGTATTGAATTAAATGAAAATACTGTTTCATTTGAAGTAATAAAATAACATTTACTAAAAAGGTTATTAAATATTAAAAAATATATCTATGTTCGATTAGCTAACACATGCTAATTTTAGTTATTCAACAACTTAAGTATAAAAGAAAAAGCCTGAAAAGTAAAGTTTTAGAAATAAATGATTTTTATCATTGTTTCCCCTTATCATTTGCACAGTAACCATAAAATCAAAGTAAGTGAAATGTTTACAAACAAAGCGTTTTACCCGCATTTAGCTAACATAATAATTTTATATTTCACTCTCATTTCTTTAATTTTTCCAAGAATCTATTTCCCGATTATAGTTTGATCTGTCCATTGATACAGGTGGGGCTTGGAGTTCAACTTTGTAGTTTGGCTGCCACAACCGCAGGATGCAGGTGATCCAAGGGCAAACCCATTGTAACGATCCCTTATAACAAAAGCCGCTCTCTTCGGTTGGCGCTGCCGTGTCAACAAACCTTTCTTGTTACCAACAACCCTTGTTATGCCTGTAACAATTCAAAAAGGTCAAAGGTTATAGATTCCCTTTTATTGAAGAAAAAAAACAACAAAAAATGATTAGCTTGCACAGAGGGGAGGGATTTACAAGATGTAGGAAGTGGTTTTGAAGTTGTGTTATTTCAAAGTCACAAGACCTATTGGAAACGTTTATTCAGAAAAATAATTACTGTTTAACTATTGATGTAGATTAGGAAATAATAAAAAAATTCTTTACAGGTCGGTTTTATTTAAATAAAGTTTTAAACAGACATTAAAACTTATTTTGAGCAAAACCTTAAAAAGACTTGATGATAAATGTTTATACAAAAAGAACCCTACTTGTTAAGTACCAGTTACAAAGACATTTGAGTCAAGCATTGTGAGGCTCCTTATACTTGTGAGTACATCTAAAGCAACACAAAAAAACTATGACGTATGGCCTTACCATCGGGTGTCATAAAGTCAGCAAAGTTCCAGACCATTTCCCCTACAAGAAATTCTTGTTTAGCTCTGTCAAACTCTTGGTGGTATTCTTGGAGAAACTCCACCTGGTACTCTTCAGTGAACACAAAAGACGGTTCCTAGGAAGAAAAGATGGGTTGAGGGGGGGGGGCATGTAGGCTTATTACTTATACATTTAGACTGAAATGACCACCATTAACACTGAGTAGATTATAAAACTAAGAGATTGATAATTTTTCTGTAAGCAACCAGCCAGTTCCTTCCAATAATAACTGGCATATGTATCATCTTTTTTCAGCTATGTGGCTTTAATGATGATTTTATAAAGTATAGAATGTCCAAAGTCCTATAAAAAAATGAGTCATATTTTAATATCTTAGTATAAAATAACAATAGAGTAGGCAGATAAGTTTGCAGATAAGTTTGCAGATAAGTTTGCAGATAAGTTTGCAGATAAGTTTGCAGAAAATAGTTTTTGGTAAAGTCTATAATTTTTTTTCCACATTTGAAAAATTCAAGAGTATTTAGTGTTTGGGGAGACAACAAATAATACTCGTTATGTTTTTAAAATTATTTTTTTTGAGGTGCTATATCTCCTATCACTTTAAATTTGTTTTAGAATTGAATCAATACATGGGCTGAAAATACATAAAATCCTTTAAATTTCAGTTTTTCTTCTTTAATTAGTAAACTATCGATGATGATGGTTTTATTGTACAGCAGCATTTGTCCAAGCTAGTGCAGAATGCTCACATTTGTGAGATTATTATTAATATTTATTTTTAATTAATATGAAGAGGTGCTACAACTCTTTCAAATAAAGTTTAGAAATACTGCAAGCTATTATGATAGTTTCATGCCCTAACTTAAATATTTAAATTGAAAATTATCCTAATACCCTGTGTAGTCCAGCAACTGTATCTGCCCCATATTCTGTCACTATAATAGGCTTCTTAGTGCGATTTCTGAAGCCAGCAAACCATGAGTGCATTTGACGTTGAATGACCTCTAGATGACCAGTATCCTCGTACCATCCGAAATAACGATTCAGGCACACAACATCCACATAAGGGATCTGGAAAAAAAAGTTACATAAAAAGGGTATGGGTGAGCCTGATAGGACACCACAAAACAATGTTTTCATGGATCTGAAAAGAGCAGCCAAAAATCTTAGATGAGTTCCACAGTGTTAAGCAAATTTGTTTTATTGCATCATGAGACATTTTTATAGTGTAAGTAACTAACTCTGAAAAGTGTATACAAGTTAATCAAGTTTTTAATTTTTTATGATATTGTCATGGATAAATGGTTGTTTTATTACTATGTATCGATGCTCTCTAATGCACCCTTCACCAAGTGTTGGCCTTTGCGTTGGCATCAGCGAATGAGGCTTAAGTTGCTAGTATGCATAAATCGAATATTTTTTAGTTAAAAATAGAAACTATGATTAAATAAATCGGTTGGCAATCGCTGGAGCTATGTTCAAAAATTGTAGACAGGATGGCCAAAGTTCAATGATTTTGGAATTGATGATGTAGCCAGTTCAGGGGTGCCACTCACTGGAAGCTGTGAACCCTGAAATCCCTTTTTAAAAATTTCTTGAACCCTGAAAATTCTTTTATAAATTTTTCAAACCCTGAAAACTTAAACGTAACGAAGTGACACTGTAATTTTCATTTTCCAACCACTTAAATCAATCATCAATTGTATTTAGCACCTTTTCCCATTTCGACAATATTTATAGTGTATTTCGCATTCGCAAAAAGTATTTTGAGAAAGTTTAAATTTAAAGGAAAAAGTATATATTATATATATATATATATATATATATGTGTGTGTGTGTGCATATGCTAGGCAATATGTAAAATATAATAGAAACATGCATATACTATGGAATTCCCTTACAATAACTTACACTAATATTTCATATTATTTATATATTATAATGTGATAACTAAATTAAATACATTATTATTACTTTGAATTTTATTTATTTGTTTTAAGCCATTTTATGGGCTTGTTTTGAAATTAACTCAATATATTTATTAAATAAATTATAGTTTATAGTAGGTTCATAATTTAATAATTATTATTGTCTATAGTCTTTAGTATATAGGGCCTTTATCTCGTACTTATACTGTTTAATTTGTAAGAGTAGAGGCACTAGAGTTAGAGGCCTAATGAAAATGAATAGTTTAACTATAATTTATAATTTAGGTTTGGTTAGAATTACATTAAATTACAATTACTACTAACTACTACTATTGCAACTATTAGGTAATTATTTAAATTTTAATTACTAAAAGATAAGTAGCAGTGAAAATGATTAATATATTTAGTATTGCTAAAGTAGCACAAAGTCCTGCCTTAAACTTAAACTTAAAAGTCGTAATTTTTTTAATTTTATTTATTTATCTGTACGTAAAAGAGGCATGTATGCCTAACACTAATTTACTTATGTTTTTTTGTAAATATCACGGGGAAAAAATAAAGAAATTTATTTATGTTTTTTCCAACCCAGGCAGTTCAGATGCAATTGCAATCATTTTTTCTTCATTTTCCCGATAATTAATGCATCTTATCTTATCTTATCTGTTTACAGACGCTCCTTCTATACAGAAGATTATTGCGTCCTACGCTTATCTATGGTTTGTGTTTAGTCCTGCATTTTTATTAGAGATTTAAATGTTGATAAAGTGTTGGTTTTCCTGGATTCTTCAGGCAACCCATTCCACGCCCGAATTCCGGACGGGAAGAACGAAAACTTGTATGTGTTTGTTCTTGCATACGGAATAAGAAAGGTGTTTTTATCCTTATGTCTATCTGAGGGTTGTATTAAGTTATCTTTGTGTTGTATTTCTAAATTAGAATTAATTGCTTTATGTATGATTACTACTTTGCTCTTGGTTCTTCTATCCTCTAGTGTTTCAAGGTTTAATGATTTAACTAATGGTGTTACTCTTGTCAGTTTCGAATATTCTCCAGTAATGAATCTGGCAGCTCTTTTTTGAATTTGTTCTAGTTTATCAATGTTTTCTTGGGTGGATGGGTCCCATACAGAAGATGCATATTCTAGTGCAGGTCTCACCAAAGTGAGGTAGCATTTTAGTTTTATATCTCTATTACATTTGTTAAAGTTCCTTTTTATAAAGCCTAAGGTTTTGTTTGATTTTTTAATAACTTCATTGACATGGGGATTCCATGATAGTTTCTCATTTATTAAGACTCCTAAGTATTTTGCATCTTTAGTTTGGGTCAGTTCTTTTCCATGAATGTAATATTTTGAATTTATTTGTTTCTTTTTCTTTGTTACTCTTAACAGTTGACACTTTTCTGGATGGAAAGACATACTCCAGTTAGTTTCCCATTTTATCAATTCATCTAAGTCTTTTTGTAAAATTTTGCTATCTTGTTCTGATTTAATTGTTCTATAGATTATACAATCATCAGCAAATAGCCTAACTTTTGTACCTGTTGAGATGTTGTTGGGTAAATCATTTATATAAATTAAAAAGAGTAAGGGACCTAGCACAGTTCCTTGTGGAACTCCTGAGTTAACCTTTATTGGTGCAGATTTAGATCCATTAATTATTACAGTTTGCTCCCTGCCCAAAAGGAAGTCTTGGATCCAGTGATGTAAGGAACCTGAGATTCCAAAGTAGTTAAGTTTTTTAAGTAAACTAAGGTGGTGAACTTTGTCAAATGCTTTTGAGAAGTCTAGTAATATTGTATCTATTTGATCATTTTTGTCCAAGCCTTTTGATATTTCATCTATTAAACCTATTAATTGTGTTTCACATGATCTGTTTTTTCTAAAGCCGTGTTGATGTGGGCATAGGGCATTATATTTGTCAAGGTGGTTAACTATTCTACTATATATTATGTGTTCTAGTAATTTACAGGTGATACTAGTAAGTGATACAGGCCTGTAATTACCAGGGTCTGATTTATCCCCTTTCTTAAAGAGTGGACTTACATTAGCTAATTTCCAATCCTGGGGCACTTTACCCTGGTTTAGAGAGGCTTGAAAGAGAACTACAAGGATTGGCGGATTGGGGACAGTTCATTGCTTAGTTCTTTTAATAATCTTGCAGGCAAATCATCTGGGCCAGTAGCTTTGTTTATTTTTAAGTTTTTTAGGAGTGAATGTATACCTATCTCATCTACAGTTATGTTACCTATTTCCTCCAATTTTATTTAAATTTATTAAAATGCATGCTAAAACGAAAGCGGTTGAGACATTTATAATGAACTCAACAAACACACATTTACTAACTAAAAGTAAGAAGACGAAAAACTCCTAATGAATGCCATGTTAGTATTTATAACCCGTGAAACGGTCATCCGAAGGCACACATCTGACGTAATCTATGATAAAATTAAATTTTTTTTTAGAAAACTGACGTCAAGCACAAAATTCCGATTCAAACGGGGTGCGATCCTTTCAATTATTTTGTCTAAGTTTTTCCGTATATTATTGATATGCGCAGAACGATGCGCGATCGCGCGACAATGAGATGCTGGCAAAAGGAAGGGAGAGGTCACAGTCACGGTACCAGTCCTATTTATAGCGAGTCCGCATCTCACTGAATAGGCTTTCCGCGCCGCGCGTTTATTATGATTTTTGCCCCCCTCCTTTTAACCACAGAAGCCAAATTTGAAAAATCTTAACTCGCAAATCCAGAAAATCCGGGAAGAGCGAGAAAAAAACCTCGCGAATCCGGAAAGAGCAAAATAAAAAACTCGCGAATCCGGAAAATTAAAATATTTAGCTTCATGAATCCGGAATTCCGGGATAAACCGGAGCGGTGGCACCCCTGAGCCAGTTATATCCCAACACCACATAAATACATTACCAAGATTATTTGCATTTATTGGGGGACTATTTCAGGACATCCAAATAATAACACAGTTGAATGTATTAGAAACCAAGGATTTATCTCGCTCATGTTAGAGGTGTTGTAAAAGAAAACATAAAATAAATTTCTTTATGGCGAAGAGTAAGACTGACCACTCGATCATTGGCATAAGACTGGTCACAGACAAAGGTCACTGGTCTATGGGCGGGATCTGTGTCTTTTGTGTGCTGCAGGACGGCCCTGAAAACATATCAAGTTGAAAAAAAAACATGTCAAGTTAAAAAACACAAATATAAAATAGAGAGACTTTTGCCAGCTGGGTGCTATCTGTTTGAATATGTTGCCCTAATGCATGTCTAAATGGAGAACTCTTTGTAATTTCATAAAACTGACTTTGAGCGTAAGCTTTACTTATTTCAGTCATCTCTGTACGTGTATTTTAAGTTAGTTCATGGGTACATTTCCCCCCACCATTACATGTGTGTAAATAATTTTTTTTAAAGACGGAAATTAAAAAGCTACAAACCAAAAGTAATCGTCTCAAAACTTTCATCTTTAACACTGATGTTAAGATTGCCTGAGGCAATTGGTGGTGATAAAATATATAGGCATCTTGTATAAACGTGTGTTACTATACACAGTTTGTGACTAGATATAAAGTGACATAAACACATTCTGAATTAAGTGATCTTCTGAATATTTCTTAAACCATTACCATTTGACATTTCTCATGAAACTATGAGAGTAAAGAAATTTGTTATAGTAAATGAATTATTTATTCTAACAATGAATGCAATTTTGCCATAAGGTTTTCAATATAATAGGACATTGGATATTATTCCCTAATCGCGTTCTGAATAAACACCCAAAGTAAATCTTGGTTAGATACTGATATTGAATTTATTTAACATAGTGGCTGACACTTGTTTGCTTTTTTTTGCTGAGTTTAAAAATCCCATTTACTTCATACTTCAATCAAAACTCCTTTGAAGAAACAGTTATAAAGAACATTGTACTAATTACAAAATTGCCATTTTTTAATACATTACAGACGAGAAGCTCCTTCAAATAGAAGATTAAACAAAGAGAGAAGGAGTAATAATACATCTTTGTTCTCCTATCCTCTGTTGTTTCTCCTTCTCCTCCCCCCTTACCCTTCTCTTTCCCTGCATCCAAGGATGGTGGCAATTATGTCATAATCTTATCATTATTATTTTTTGTAAAAACTGTTTAAGCCCTCTTCCTTCCTTACTTAAAGTACGGAACAGCAGCCAGTCTGGTAGTATCCGGCTCATTAGCCACAGACCACATGATGACGCAAGGCTTGTTCTTGTCTCTCCTAATCATCTCAGACATGACCTCGATGTGATGGGCCAGAGACTCGTTGCCCATATTGTTACTGAAATTTTAAAAAAAATAAACTCATCTGTCTCAATCTCAAAATGTAAATATTGCAGGGAATAAAATAATCAAATTAAGATAAAAATAATTGTTCACTGTTAGGGATGATGTGAAAGGTTATAAGATACAAAAGTTATGTCTGTTTGGCCTAAGTCTATAAATAATAATAAACTTAAATTATAATTGGGCTAAAAGCTTTGAACCACCACAAGTTTAGCAGAGAAAAATAAACAAACATATATTAAACAAACATACCTAGAAAAGAAACAAAAAAGCTTAAGATTAAAAAAGCCAACAGCATGGAAAAACAGTTTGAAATGTTACAAGTTTGTTTAGAGAAGAAGGGTAAAGATTTTAGAGATTTAAAGAATGTTTTCTTCACCAAAATCATTTGGTTTTTAAAACCATTACAAATTAGAAAAGTATTATTTATGTTAGTTATAGTTTTATGAGAAGCCATTAAAACAAAAAGGCATTAAAAATATTATCAATTAAAATAAAGAAAAAATTAGCTCATGGATTTTATAATCATCACATATTAAAAAATTCATAAAGTAGCTTTTATCATACATTCAATTTTTTTTAAATCATAATTTTTAAAAATTTCTTTAGCATTCATAAATTTTGTTTATAATATTTTTTTCTTTCCAAAATCTTCAACTGTCAATTTTTTAATTTTTTAAATATTTTTGTTGAGAAAATAATTATTTATTACAGACGCTCCCCTTCTATAGAGAAGATTTTTGCGCCCTTCGCTTATCCATGGTTTATGTTTAGTCTTGCATTCTTATTATAGTTTTAGATGTTGATAGTGTGTTGGTTTTCTTGCTAGACTCTTAAATGTAATGGTTTAAAGTAAAATGAAGTTATTTTATTTCATTATTTAATTTTAAAAATTTTGTCAATAAAATTAATAGATACTTTTCAAAAGGTTTATACAAAATTATTAAAAGGTAGGGTTCTTAACGATTAAAATTTAAATTTAATCGTTAACTTTTGAAAAATTAACGATTAATTAATAGTTAATTTCGATTAAAGCCAAAAATTTTAATTTATGGTGTCATACTCATAAGTAAAATTTATTAAATGTACTTGTCGAAAATCGAAATAACACTGGAATGTCTTCTTTATATGACATCTTTTAACCAACAATGCAAAGAGACAAGTGTATTGACATTATTTGGTTCAAGTGATGAGCGGGTCTTATTGACAATATAACCAGCCGAGCTGAACAATTGTTTACATAGCTTTAGATTGTCTCAGCTGAAGTTTCTGATACTGTAGTGGATGTTTGATATGCAGGTGATATTTAAGCGAAGTGTTAGAACCATGGTAGCAATGTTCCCTTTAAGCAGCGCTGCTGCGCAGATATTTGACTGACGCCACGCAGGAGATTAGAATCACCGCGCAGCAAATTATGTAAAATTATTGCACAAAAATGGACCTTGTGCAACTTTGCACACAAGTTTTTTTAAAACTTTTCACACGGACCAACGAAACTTAGACTTAGAGGGAGCATTGCATGGTAGGCAAACGATTTCTCTCAATGTACACAATAACCTTTATCAACATTTTGAACATTCACGTCAGTCAATAGATTAAAACCAAAATGTTCATGTAATCGTCCCGAAATAAGTTTATATTAATCAGCTAAAATGTTTAACTTTTTGACTTCCAGTATATTTATAAGTGGTGGGTCGATTAATCGTTAAAAGATTTCTTAATTGTTACAAAATTTTAACGATTAATCGAGAAATTAATCCTTAATTTCCGCAGCCGTATTAAAAGTTAATAGAAAGGATTTAATTGCGTTAGTATTATTTAAAGAAAAGAAATAGGTTTAAATTTTTTTTTAATTTAAAAGAAAAAAAAGAACTGAATGGCTAATGGGCTGTTATAAGAGTTTATTTCAGAGTGCTAGTGATTTTGTGCAGTTTATTTAAGCTAATCATTTCAGCTTTTTATTTTAAGTTAGCAAAATTGTATTTGAAATATTAAAAAAAAATTTTTTAATGTGTTAGGTGATAGGTTGAAAGAAAAATACCATTTATTGCATCACAAACTGAATAAAACATACTCCTTTATAATACCCACTCCTGGACTTTCATCTATGACAGCTACCCCCTGTCTGTCCGCAAGCTCCATAATTTCTTCAGCATATGGGTAATGAGAGGTTCTAATGCAGTTCACACCCAACCATCTCAGCAAGTTAAAATCTTTAGCTATTAAAGTGTAGTCAAGACCTTTGCCACGAAACTACAAAATAAAACACTTACAATCAAAATATAATTTTCACATAAGAAAAATACAATTATTTTAAACTATCCACCTACTCATTTTTTATGCCAACTCCTGGGCTTTCATCTATGACAGCTACACCCTGTCTGTCAGCTAGTTCCATAATTTCCTCAGCGTAAGGGTAATGTGAAGTTCGTATACAGTTTACACCAAGCCATCTCAGCAAGTTAAAATCTTTAGTTATTAAAGTGTAGTCAAGACCTTTGCCACGCAACTATTAAATAAAATGGCTATTTGTTGGGATTTGGCTTTTGCAACAATTATCATCAAATACTACTTGACTAGCCAGTGATTATATTTACTTGCTACTGTTACATATCATCATTAACCTAACTTATGGATATGAGTCTTCGTGGCTTTTTAAAATAACATAAATTATATAAGTCAAAGTTTAAGGATGAAAGTGTTCCACATGATAAAATTTCTAGGCATTATTTAAAGTCCTTTAAAAAAAGTGACCTAAAAAAATAATTAAAACTTTGTATAGATGAATAACAAACTTTGTATAGATGAATAACAAACTTTGTATAGATGAATAACAAACTTGGTATAGATGAATAACAAACTTTGTATAGATGAATAACAAACTTTGTATAGATGAATAACAAACTTGGTATAGATGAATAACAAACTTGGTATAGATGAATAACAAACTTGGTATAGATGAATAACAAACTTTGTATAGATGAATAACAAACTTGGTATAGATGAATAACAAACTTTGTATAGATGAATAACAAACTTTGTATAGATGAATAACAAACTTTGTATAGATGAATAACAAACTTTGTATAGATGAATAACAAACTTTGTATAGATGAATAACAAACTTGGTATAGATGAATAACAAACTTTGTATAGATGAATAACAAACTTGGTATAGATGAATAACAAACTTGGTATAGATGAATAAGAAACTTGGTATAGATGAATAACAAACTTTGTATAGATGAATAACAAACTTGGTATAGATGAATAACAAACTTTGTATAGATGAATAACAAACTTTGTATAGATGAATAACAAACTTGGTATAGATGAATAACAAACTTTGTATAGATGAATAACAAACTTTGTATAGATGAATAACAAACTTTGTATAGATGAATAACAAACTTGGTATAGATGAATAACAAACTTTGTATAGATGAATAACAAACTTGGTATAGATGAATAACAAACTTGGTATAGATGAATAACAAACTTTGTATAGATGAATAACAAACTTTGTATAGATGAATAACAAACTTTGTATAGATGAATAACAAACTTGGTATAGATGAATAACAAACTTGGTATAGATGAATAACAAACTTTGTATAGATGAATAACAAACTTTGTATAGATGAATAACAAACTTTGTATAGATGAATAACAAACTTGGTATAGATGAATAACAAACTTTGTATAGATGAATAACAAACTTGGTATAGATGAATAACAAACTTTGTATAGATGAATAACAAACTTGGTATAGATGAATAACAAACTTGGTATAGATGAATAACAAACTTTGTATAGATGAATAACAAACTTGGTATAGATGAATAACAAACTTTGTATAGATGAATAACAAACTTGGTATAGATGAATAACAAACTTGGTATAGATGAATAAATGGCCAGAAAATGCTGCCATTCTTTAAAAAAACTGAACACATTTTTATTAATTAAAAACTCATAGCTGAGTATCTTTATACCCATCACTGGGCATATAAATGAATGATTCCTTGAACAAAAACTCAGTGACTACTGGAAAATTATTTATTACTCAGTTGTGATAAGTTGCAGCTTTTACTCACATCAGAATCTTCATGCTTGGCAACTCCATGGCAATAAAATGGCTTCTCATTGATAAGAAATTGGTTTTCTGTCACTCTAATGGTTCTGATCCCAAATGATTGTCTATAAACATCACCAGAAGCATTCACCTATACAGAGTCAAAGTCAAGAAAAAATACATATAAGAGTTATATTATTTATAAACATCCAGGTGGGTGTTTGATTGGTGACTTTAAGGTTTCAAATTCGTTATCAAAATCCAAAGAAATTAGATCTTGAAAACTATAGATTTAATCTTTCTTAAAGTTTTGTCAAATTAATAATAAAAAGAAAAGAAGTACAAAGTGTTAAACACAATAAACTTTGGGTAGATAAAACTAGAAATAAACTCGATAAACATTTCAAGTCATTAAGTTTAAAGTATTTTTTCAAAACTTTCATGATACAATAAGCTACCTTCATAGAAAAAAATTAACTGAAATGGCAAAAATGATAATTATTAATAGAAAAGCTTGAAAGTTATGTTGTTAGCTTATATGTTTGGTTGTGTATGTATTATTGAGGGTGTGTTAAGTTATGATTATTTTAAGTGGTACATTGCCTTATATGTAACAAAATGAACTCCCAAAATCAAAGAGCTTGTTGAATAGAGCCATCAGATATACTTGTAATATTTCTTTGGTTTCTTTTCTTCCTTTTGCATAAATTGGTAATAATAAATTTTCTTAAATGTATCCAATTTGCCGTAATCCCATTAATGAAAGTTGGGCTAAGAATCAGTGAAGAATGAAATCCTTACACCAGGAACAGCGGATGGACAAAATCAAATTACCTGAAGAGTGTAGAGATATCCTATAGTCTGATTCATTCCAAACGGCCACCACAACGTTGGGTTAGGGATCAACAGTGTGTCCATGGTTTTAGAGCTCTGTGCAACAACCTGACCACTGGCATCTAAGACTGAAACGTCAATGTATTTTGGCACCCCTCCCCCCACATCTATGGTGTATGTCACGTGACCTGGCAGCAAAGATAACAATAGGATGATCAAATTGAAAGCCACTTTCATTTCCTAATTATTTTTTTTCTAAAGCTGTAGATATTAAAATATTGCATTACATTTTGAAACCAATTTTGTTATTACTTTTAGTACAGCTAAATCTGTCTCTAGGATATTATTTCAACTCACATCATTTGTTAAGGTCAAAGTTAAAGCCAAATTCCTGAAAGGAAATGCCCAAGTGTTTAGGATTTTAACTTGAGCTTTATTTGCTTTTACCTTTATCATTCTGCACATCTGTAAGAATTGTAATATCATCCACATAGATAAGTGGGGTTGTGTACAAACGAACATGGCGATGAATACCAGCATAGTTGAAGAAATCCATTTGTAAGTTTTGGACAAAGTAACCATCTGGATATCTGAAGAGAAAAGTTTTAAATTTAAAGTAAAAAACTTATCATTCTGGTACTTTTAAAAATAACAGTAGTTTTTAGACTTGTTAATTCACATTTATATATTTCACCTAGTCTGATTTCATTCTTTTTATTGTTTATGCCAGTGAAAGCTTTAAGCCCTTTTGATTTTCTTGCTTTATTATCACAAATAATTATTGTAACTATTTCGATGATACATGCCTTGAGGTATCAGTCTGGTATTGAATAGTTCCCGGTGGCAATGTTGTAGGAGAAAGTGTATTATTGACAGCAACTGTGACATAGTTGGGTCCATTAAAGTTTAGTAGAGATTGGACTTCACTTTCAAATGGTAGATGGCCACCACTATGAGTCATGAGTTGTGCACCATTAATCCACTGTTGGAAAAAAATTGAGTAATTCTTACATCGTTAAAACTATTTTATAATTATAATAAAATGCAATAAAATATTATTCTTTAGCCACAAACACAACATTCACTTAGTTATGGTCAAATCTAAATGTAATTTTTCTTGCCCCTTTCTTGACTATAATTTAATATAAGGTCAAAAAACCTAAAAGCCACTTTTTCTCGGCGATAAAAAATTCATTTGTGAAAATTGCAGAAGATTGTAAAAAATAGTATTTTGAAAGTGAATATTATGAGTTAAATTCTTTAAGTATTTTAAAATGGATAATCAAATTTTAGTATACTATGTTTGGTCTAGCTTCATGCATTCATCATTTAGCAAATGTTTAAAATTACATTTTATCTCTAAAACTACTTTAGTATGTCAGTTTGGGCCCCTGGCTCCAAATGGTGTACTATAAATTTTTTTTAAAAACCCAAGGACTTTTATGGGCAAGCACACAACTCACTAAAGTTTCATTGAAATGGATGAATAGCATAGGAACACATATAAGACAAACAAAACAGGAAACAAAGAAACAATTATTCCATATTAATATATAGATATTTTTTGTTAAGCTCAAACAGGTTATAAAAGCTAAAAAACAATATTACATTATTAATAAAAATTTTTTTAGAGGGACATAGAATTCCTTAGGTGCACTTGTACTGTTCAAATTTGCAATTTTTCTTTCCTATACATTTATTAAACATCAAGCGTGCCCAAGAAGATACAACCTTAAATAAATATTAATCGTCACAATGTTATCAGTTCAAGAAAACTGATAATCTCAAAAAATCAAATCAGCATAAGTCTGTTCAAAGTCTTCAAAGTAGAACCAAATCATGTTGAAGGTCATGATTTAAGGTAACTCATCTTGGCCTTCTGATAAATCTGAATGGGGTCATGAAAACTCTTGACAAAGAATTCTAATCTTTTTCTTTTGTGTGACAATTTAATGGTTTCTAATATAATTTTGCAATGAGGCCAAATTTATATAAAAACTACTATTGAAACAAATCACAAAAATACTTTTAGATTATTTATTTGTAGTATTGTTTTTAATAAAAACTTATTCAATATATTTAAAAAAAAATTAAGTAAAGTTAAATTCTTAAATAAAGCTACAACTAATCAAATAATTTTTGAAGAGTCTAAATGTATTTTTATTTACTAAAGCTGTCTATATTTTATTTTTTTGGGTGGTGTTGCAACTTACAACAATGGAGTAGTAATGAGCACTGTCAAACCTCAAAACAACTCTTCTGTTGTTGGTCCAGTCTGAGGAAATGAAGAAACTTCTTTCATACCATACCCAACCAACAAAGTCTCTTAGAGCTTTATCTTCAGTAACATCATTGTAGCTTGCTGGTACTGGCATATCAATAACAGGACCTGTCTGATGAATTAAGAGGTTTCCATACAAACAGAAGGTACAGTAATAATAATAATAATCAATGAATAGACTAAAATAACTGCAACATAAAGCCATAGTGGGAAATGGCAAATGTGTTAAAAGAAAAATATGAATTGGGCTAGAGACTAATACAAATGATTTATTTATCCTACAAGTAACAGAAATCTGTGTCAAGTACTTGAAAAAAATGTAAAAATCTTATTAATATTAAAGATGTGTTTTTATATTACAAGTGTATTTAATAGTTTATAGCTTAGGCCTTGGAGTTTTACAGCATAAATTCACAGCAAGGTTTTGCCAAAATTTCTTGAAGATCGACATAAGCAATCATGAAAGTAATTAGTAGCTTTTGTATAAGCTTAAAATGTTCGTTCCAGTACCAGCTTATATATATATATATATATAATTAATAATATAACAACGGTGGCCAAACTGTGGCTCGCAGGCCGCATGCCGCTCTTCTGTGTTCACATTGCAGCTCACAAACAATTTATGAAACAAAAACTTTTCATTTGAAACACATAAATATAATATTACAAAATAAATGAAATATTCTTTTGTTTAATATTGATCCAAAGGTTGAAAATAGTTTGGGCTTGATCCGAATTCAAAAAAGCCCTGGAATGTGTCAGCAATAGACAACTTTCTGTTTTCAGCAAAAAAGGTCTCATTTCAACTGAGACAAGTTATGCAATCACTTTGAATACTGCTTGTGCAAAACAACCTTATACTGACAGAACTTAGCACCACTACTACTAACTACCAAGGGGCAGTTCATAAAGTACATCACACTATTTTTGACCATTTTAAACTCCCCCCATCCCCCTGTTTAAAATCTTTGACCCCCCCTAAAGTATGTCACACTTTCGAACAAAAATTATTATTTTTATTAACAAAATAATTAAAATTTAATATAAAACAACATGACGTCACACATGGCCGGACCCCCCCCTCCCCCTGTCACACTTTCTTACACCCCCTCCACCCCTCTGGAGTGTGACGTACTTTATGGATGGCCCCCAACCAGATTTAAAGAAACTTGTCATTCAAAGGGTTTTCAGCAGAATGATAGCAATTAATTTAATCTTGACAATACATGTATGTAATTATGAACTGATATGCAGTGTATTTCTATTCATAAATATTACATGTTTAAAAATTTGTTAGTTGTTAAGGGTCATGCAAATATTTCTTCAACATATGGTCAGTGTAAAAAAAATTGAAAAGCTTAAATAATTAAATCTGGATACTAAATAATTAAAAAATATATGTCACCAAAAGAATTTTTTTATTGCCAGTGGGGTTATGCGTCTCAACAATTTTTTTAATTTTTAAAACTAAAACCAGCCTTTGCCTTTAGGCTAAATAGTTATATAATGATAATATGCCTTGCCTTAGATATGTGTACAAGTGTTATATTTGTAAATAAAAAGGGAGTTCAGTAAGTTTCATAAGCATGACAATGTATGTTTAGGCTTGGCCCCAAGCCTTCAACTTGGGGCTAGGCTTAGGACTTCAAGTTTTCATTTTAAATTATGTATTTAACAAATCATTTGATAATTATAAGAATGAAAAATGCATTTCAAACTTTAAATTAGATAACCTCTATTAACGGCCTTTTCCACCATTCTTGAGTAAATCCATCATTGCGAGTAGGTGAGAAGTCAGCTCTGAATCTCCAAATGCCGTCTAAAAACTTGATTTGCCTACTTTCGCTATCTCGGGGGTACAGCATACCTAAACCACCACTTGCCATATGGCATTGAAAACTTATCAACAGACAAAACACTAAGCTCAAAGTTTCTAAATACATCTTCAAACACTTTACTAGCCTACTGGTTATGTCTGCGGATAAACAAGTATTGCTAATTGCATTTGGCTTTGTTCAAGCCTTGACTTAAAAAAACAACAATCAACCTCAGTTATGATCACATGATCAAATCACATGACAAGTTTTAGTCATGTGATTAAAAATACAAATTTGAATGAGTTGTATCACTATTTATAAAAAATTCGCTTTATTACACTCGTTGTCCATAACTCAAGACATGTAAAATAATTAATGAAATATATAAAATACTAGTTTGTGCTGCGGCGCTGTGGCGCCTACGGCGCCCACCTTTTTCAAAAGCCCAACTAACTTGTCCTTGTATGATAAATACGTAATATGAAACTTTCTTAAATGTACACAAAGTATTTTATAAATGTTTTTTTTGTGCAAAAGCCGAAGTAACACATCCTTATATGATAAATACGAAATATTCCTGAAATGTACACAAAGTATGTATATAATATTTTAAAGTAATGGGGGTGAGACTGCAATCAGGCTTTTAAAAAGGTAAATGCATAAAATAAAAACAGGGTATTAGTAGGCCTGACAGGACGTAACACAACAGCGAACGTTTCGGCAAAGAGCCTTCTTCAACGGACAAATAGTACACAAATGAAACGAATAAAACGAAATAATAGAAAAAAAAACTTAGCTGCGGTGAAATCCAAGTAGTCCAGTAGAGATATAATATTTTTTACAGTGCTAATCACCACACAATTTTTAAAGTATTTTTAGAAAGCAGCGCACCAAATTACTGCACCAAAAAATACCTCTTATCGAACGTCCGTATGAAATTGTTTAATTATTAATAATAGTGTGGAGGGTGTTTAATGTTAATCTGGAAACAAAAATGATTATCCAATTTTTAAAGAAAAGGCAGAGTGATGTCCCTTAGCGTTAGGTTACATAATTGAGCGTAAATATATATATACTAGTTTGTGCTGCGGCGCCGTGGCGCCTGAGGCGCCGCTTTTTTTATGGGCGCCTACGGCGCCCACCTTTTCAAAAGCCCAACTAATTTGTCCTTGTATGATAAATACGTAATATTAAAATTTCTTAAATGTACACAATATTTTGTTTTTTTTTAAAAAATTTTAATGTTAAAAGCCCAAGTAACTTATCCTTGTATGATAAATACGAAATATTCCTAAAATGTTAACAAAGTATGTATATAATATAGGTTTTACTGCGGCGCCCTTTTTATTTAGGGCGCCTACGGCGCCCACTTTTTTCAAAAGCCCAACAAACTTGTCCTTGTATGATAGCTACGTAATATTAAACTACCTTAAATGTACAAAAAGTAATTTTAAATTGAGGTTGTAGGGCGCCTACGGCGCCCACTTTTTTTTTGGTCAAAAGCCCAAGTAA
The DNA here is from genome assembly GCA_944989445.1 of Ampullaceana balthica. NCBI lineage: Eukaryota > Metazoa > Mollusca > Gastropoda > Lymnaeidae > Ampullaceana > Ampullaceana balthica. Next base: position 240,494 of record CALYLW010000378.1, on the reverse strand, counting down.
CTTATCCTTGTATGATAAACACGAAATATTCCTGAAAATTAAACAAAGCAATTATATAATAATTTTTACAGTGCTAATCACCACATAATTTTTAAACTAATTTTAGAAAGCAGCGCACCAAATTACTACACCAAAAAATAACTATTTGAGTCAATCAGCACCGCTTACAACGCAAAATTATGATAAATACGTAATATTAAAATTTCTTAAATGTACACAAAAGTTTTTTTTTAAATTTATTTTTTATGTTAAAAGCCCAAGTAACTTATCCTTGTATGATAAACACGAAATATTCCTGAAAATTAAACAAAGCATTTATATAATAATTTTTACAGTGCTAATCACCACACGATTTTTAAAGTAATTTTAGAAAGCATCGCACCAAATTACCGCACCAAAAAATACCTCTTATCGAACGTCCGCATGAAATTGTTTAATTATTAATAATAGTGTGGAGGGTGTTTAATGCTAATATGAAAACCAAAATGATTATCCAATTTTAAAAGAAAAGGCAGAGTGATGTCCCTTAGCGTTAGGCTACATAATTGAGCGTAAATATATATATACTAGTTCAAAAGCCTGCTGAAGCTGGCAGAACGAAATCCCACAGAAGGGATAACAAAGAACTATACCAAATACTGCAATAGAAAAAACCACGTGGCCTTTATCGCCATGAACAGAATACGATATATGAACAGAAATAACAAAGAAATGTATGAAATACTGTAATAGAAAATAACATTTGGCCTATATTGCCATGAACACAATACGATATGAAAATAAATAACAAAGAGATGTACGAAATACTCAAATAGAAAAGAACTTGTATCTTTTATTGCCATGAACACAATACGATATGAACAGCTAAATATGAAAGATCTCCTTGTACACCACATTTTTAGTGTAGCAGGTGGAGCTGTCGTGGAGCAGTTTCCCTTGTTTAGGACCATCTGCCACATGGACCTTGACATCTGCTGATCTGCGTACACGGGAGAAAGCAACGTATAATTGCCTATGGCTAAACACAGGTTGTGGTAGGTAGATACCGACCTTATCCAGTGTCTGGCCCTGCGATTTGTTTATGGTCATTGCGAAAGCTAACTTCACAGGGAATTGCCTTCTCCGTAGAACGAAAGGCAAGTATGTGGTTGTCGGGGCAATGTCCACGCGTGGAATGAATAGAGTGCGACCTTTGTCACTTCCGGACAGAAGTTCAGCGATGATGAGGTTGGGTTTGAGGTCCCTAAACACCAATCTGGTGCCGTTGCATAGACCTCGTTTAGTGTTCAAATTGCGAAGAAGAATTATAATTGCTCCGACTTTTATTGTTAATTGATGAAGCGGCATTACCGAAGGTGCCAATTGATGTAGAAATTCCACGGGATAATTGTTTTCATCATCTGGCGTGCAGTCGTCGATGGAGTCGGAACTTAAGTATGTCCTGGGTTCTCCTTCAAGTAAATGCAGAACCTGACTATTGATAAGGTCCACATCGGCATTTGTAGGGCAGAGAATAGCCTTATTTGCAAATTCTTCCGCATCTCTGGCTAGAAGTCGTTCACCGAAGATTTCAGAAACAATAGATCCTGTGCAGACCATATGGGCTGGAACTTCAAACATATTCTCGTTCAATCCATGTTCATTGGTTAATGTTCCATTGCCTAGCTCAATTAACCAAGACGTAAATTCTGGATCAATAGATCGCACATTACTTGTCAATGTGAGAATTGTAAATTTAGACCAAAGATCGGTAAACTTAATACTCGCTTCGACAATGGCGGACCTGGTTCCATGAGCAACAACGGGCAAGGTTTGTCTGAAGTCCCCACCCAAGAGAATGGTTTTTCCTCCGAAAGGTTTGTCATTTTGCATGATATCTTGTAAGAGTTTATTCACGCATTTCAATGCATCCTTAGAGGCCATCGTGGATTCATCCCAAATGATTATTGTGGCTCTTCGGAGAATGTCAGCATCGGTGGAGGTCATTCTCATTCTGGAGGTTGAGGTGTCGATAATTGGGACGGGAAGTTGAAATTGGGAATGATACGTTCGACCACTTTACAGTAAATTGGCCGCGATTCCAGTTGATGCAGTAGCTAAAGCAATCTTCTGTTCCACTCTAAAGGATGCAAGCAAGGTTGTGTACAAATATGTTTTACCACTGCCACCAGGTCCGTCAAGAAAGTAACACCTATGAGGAAGATGATCATTGGCTGCGGCTGTGATAATTTCATCAAATGCGTGTCTCTGCTGTTCATTGAGACTCCGTACCATGTCTGTTGCTTTGCTGAGCTGTTGGACCGGATCAAAAACGCTGTCATGTATGTCTTCCACGTGACTTGGTGGAACTGGTAAACCTAAATTCTCGCAGGTTTTCCTATTAGCAATAAAGATCAATTGAATATCAGTAAGGGCCAAATTGAGGCAGTGTTTGCAATTCACTTCGTGATGAAACTGCAACGTAAAATCTTCATAAAAGTATTCTTTATATTTCTGGAACAATTGTGGAATATTTGAAGGAGATGCGAGCAGGCACATATGTGCAAATAATTCCCGTAGGAGAGCGGGTCTCTTTTCGGCAACTGCATCATGTAACGTCATATCCCAGACCTGCTTGTCATTGAAGAGGCCTCGGTGTTGTGTAGCTTCCTTGAATGTTGGATATGTAATACCATGGACGGTCCGAAGGTCCTCAAAGGAAGTTGCACCTGGCACATGAAGGAGAAGTAAGCGCAAGCAGAAGCGCTGAATGTCTGACACTAAACTGACAGAGTACATACGACCAATTATTCTGTCAGCATCCCCTTTGCCTTCTCTGCCATGTTCTGGTCCTCTCGTGAAAAACATAATGTTCAGGTATGTCAGTGTGTATAGTATAGTATACCTGTAGCCATCTGGTATTGTTGATTTAGTTTGAACCATGCCGTTAAAGTAGTGTCTCTCGAAGCTGCGTTCTGTGCTGCAGCCTCAACGTTATCAGTAATAAAAACTACTGATTGCTCGCCAAGGAGATGAACTTGGAGTCTGATAATTGCATGAGACTGCTTGTGCATGTGGAACCCAAAAAGGCTTTCGCGTTGGATTTCGCGTTACTCGTCGCCGGGATGCCTCCTCGTGTGTTTCTGTTCTTCTTCGATTCCTGTTATGTTCGTTTCTGCGACGTTTTCTATCGGCAATTTCGGCTTCATCGAATGTTCTTTTTTCGAGGCATATTTGTCTCGTGGCAACACGCGAAGGTTTGTAAATTTGTGGAGTTGAAGAAGAAATAATAAAGCAATGCGAACGTGACATTGACGATGGGTACAGGCGTAGGAGAACGGTGTCGTACCTTGAATGCGGCGCAGCAATGCAGTTGGCAGTGGGTCAAGAACCGAAGACCGACACACCGACATCAACCGGTTGGTGGTGACTTACATCATGATTTATAACGGAGACACACACACGCATAGGCTGGTGGCCGATGTTAGACTCAACACAAATGTGTGTTTGTGTGTACACAAATGCTGACGTCACAGGTTCGTGCGTTGTTTCGGTAATTGACGTTCTAGCTAAAACAATGCCGTCATATAATATTTTTTTTACGGCGAACATTTTTAAATTTATTTATAATAATTTTGCGCGCCTTTTTTGCGCACCTTTTTGCGCGCCATTCGAGCACCTTTTCGCGCGCCTTTGAACGGGCAGACACACGCATACTTAGGGCGATTATATATATTAGATACTAGTTTGTGCTGCGGCGCCGTGGCGCCTGCGGCGCCCACTTTTTTCAAATGCCCAACTAACTTATCCTTGTTTGATAAATACTTAATATTGAACATACTGAAATGTACACAAAGTATTTTATAATAGGGATTGTAGGGTGCCTACGGCGCTCACTGCAGCTGTGGGGCGCCTACGGCGCCTACCCTTTTTTGTCAAAAGCCCAAGTAACTTATCATTGTTTGATAAATACGAAATATTAAACTTGCTGAAATGTGCACAAAGTATTTTTGTAATTATAAATCATCAAATTATATTTTTACATCGTTCCCTTTTCAAAAATTAAAATATAAGCTAAAACAATTATGTCATATAATATATTTTTTTTTACAGCGCGTCTTTAATTTATAATTATTTTGCACACCTTTTTGCGCGCCTTTCGATGCACGCCTTGTATTAAAATATAAGCTCAAAAAAATGACGTCATAGCGTTCCACATCCTTCCAGCCAGCCAGCCAGTGACTTGGACTATTATATATATATATGATAACTAGGGGTTGTAGGGGCGCCCACTTTTTTGTCAAAACCCCAAGTAACTTATAATAGATAAATACGACATATTAAACTTCCTGAAATATACATAAAGTATTTTAATAATTTTATAATTATAAATCCTGAAATCCTATTTTTACATCGCTCCCTTTTCCAAAATTAAGATATAAGCTAAAACAATTACGTCATATAATATATTTTTTACAGCGCGTCTTTAATTTGTAATTAATTTGCACACCTTTTGATGCACACCTTTTATTAAATATAAGATCAAACAATGACGTCATATTAAATATTTTTACAGTGCTAATCACCACACGATTTTTTAACTGCTATCGACTGTTGTACATCGTTCCTCAGCGTTCCACATCCAACCTGTGACTTGGGATTTATATTATTTATAAACAATATAATAGTCCAAGTCACTGGCTGGCTGGCTGGAAGGACGTGGAACGCTGAGGGACGATGTACAACAGTCTATAGCAGTTGAAAAATCGTGTGTTGATTAGCACTGTAAACATATTTAATATGACGTCATTGTTTGATCTTATATTTTAAAATACAAGGTGTGCATCGGTGCGCATCATAAAGATGCGCTGTAAAAAAATATTATATGACGTTATTGGTTTAGCTCATATTTTAATTTTGGAAAAGGGAACAATGTAAAAAGAGGAGTTGATATGGTTAATTGTAAAATAGTGTGTGTACATTCCAGGAAGTTTAATATTTCGTATTTATCAAACAAGGATAAGTTACTTGGGCTTTTGACAAAAAAAAAGTGGGCGCCGTACTACAACCCCTATTATTAAATACTTTGAATACATTTCAGAAATTTTAATATTTCGTATTTATCAAAAAATGACAAGTTAGTTGGGTTTTTTAAAAAGGCTGGCGCCGTAGGCGCCCTAAAAAATGGGCGCCGCAGGCGCCACGGCGCCCCGGCAAAATCTAGTAATATAATAATAGTCCAAGTCACTGGCTAGCTGGCTGGCTGGAAGGATGTGGAACGCTATGACGTCATTTTTTGAGCTTATATTTTAATACAAGGCGTACATAAAAGGTGTGCAAAAAAAATATAAATTAAAGACGCGCTGTAAAAAAAATATATATTATATGACATCATTGTTTTAGCTTACATTTTAATTTTTGAAAAGGGAACGATGTAAAAATATAATTTGATGATTTATAATTATAAAATACTTTGTGTACATATCAGAAAGTTTAATATTTCGTATTTATCAAACAATGATAAGTTACTTGGGCTTTTGACAAAAAAGGGTAGGCGCCCCACAGCTGCAGTGAGCGCCGTAGGCGCCCTACAATCCCTATTATAAAATACTTTGTGTACATTTCAGTATGTTCAATATTAAGTATTTATCAAACAAGGATAAGTTAGTTGGGCATTTGAAAAAAGTGGGCGCCGCAGGCGCCACGGCGCAGCAGCACAGCCTAGTTTTTAATATTTTTTTTTAAAAAATGCACCAAAAACACTAAATAATTATAATAACATTTTTATTTTAGAAAATGTCATGATGGTTGTATTATTTCTTATTTTCAATTTAAAAATACTACTTTTGCTTTCGTATTTGTTATAGTATGTAATGATTAGGCTCTTGTCACACTGAATAATTCTCGTTGTTATGGTTGTTCTATGCAATCATATTAAATGAAATCAATATAGATAACATTTTAATAATACAATGTGCTTTTATTAAAGGTTGATTGAAAATATACGAAATGATTATATATAAAATTAATTAATTAGTCAAACACTATTTTAAACGTGTTTTAAGGTTCTTAACTTTGGCTTTGAGTTATCATGGTCATGGAGCCAGAGGCAGAGGCGTAACTGGGTTTCCCGCGCCCTTGGCTAATTAATTTTTGGTATCTTTGACAAATTTCAGCTTTGCGACTTTTTTAATTATTATATAAAGAAGTTGAATTATTCTTAGTCCTGAAAATATTTACATTTAAAAGCTTCTCCCAAAATGGGGCGTCCCCCATTTAGGTTGTGGTTGGGAACCAAGCTAAGGGTGTAGGGGCGTTAAATCTCTTTGAATAAAAGTTCTTTGAATTTGGGACGGAGAGTCCTCTCATCAAGAAGTATCGTAGGTGTACTATGTGCAATGTTCCCTTCAAGCTGAGCGGCTGCGCATGTATCTGACCGACGCCGCGCAGCTGTTTTAAATTACCACGCAGCAAATTTTGCACACAAAATTCAAATGTGTTTTTTTTCCTTTTGCACATGTACCAACGTACCTAAGAGGGAACGTTGACATTGGGTGCTGGTGATTGAATGTCAGTTACTATTCATTTTAAAAATAAACGTAGCTTACGTGCACCATCTTACATGGTTCTTTTTGTCGTACTTAAGATAGGAATGTTTTACATTGAATACATAATGTGTGTTACTATTTTTATTGAAGCGCTGTTTGCCCACCTGCGCTATATAACTTATCAAAGCCTTATTTTTATCATTATTTGAGATGCCTCTGGAAATGTTAATATTATTTATTACTTTACAATAGATTTATACTTCATTTAATAATATATTTAGCCATTATTTTTTAAAACCATTCATAAATTAAATTTCTTTTAAACTGTAGAATTAGAAGGCGGCCGGAATAACTCTGAAACAAGACAAATCAAATCATAAGACACGAAAGAGAGTACGTGCCTACAAGTCCAATGTTTTTATGTCTACTTTTTGTTTGTTAGCATGTTTCTGTTCCTCTACCTATGTTATATATTAGAGATGCTACTTCTACACAGATGATTAATTACGAATTATTGCTTCCAAGTGTCGGCCTTGGCCCTTTATTATCAAAAATATATGTGGGTGAAAGTTATGCATTAGTGCAACCAGAATTGGATTCTTCAAAATGGGCGCTATTTTGATACTTTTTACTAAAAAGAAATCAAATACAATTATTAAAGAACAATGCACATTTAAAAAAAAATGATTTATTAAACATTAGTAATACATATGTTGCAATATTATAACCCAGTTAAGCATTTTTAATGTATCATATTAAAGGAGATATATAGTCTAGCCTAGAAACAAGATGATTTTTCTTGATTAGGTTAACAATGGCCATTTATAGTGAAGTAATATTCTACAAATAAGTTGACGTTATGGTTGACATTACTCGTACAAAGAAAAAAACAAGTGCAAATAAAACTGAATTTTTAAATTAAAAATACGTTAGAGAAAATAATTATGATAATAAAAAACAACATGTAATTCATATACCCTATTATCCAAAACAATTTCAATTACAAATTTAAGTCACATTTGATTGAGTACAAACAATTTTTACCAATTCCGAAAGTTTAAAATTATATCTATACTTATGGAAACCTTGACAGCCTATGTGGATACGATGACTGAGAATGTTGGAATATAATCGAATGCACGAAGTTTAGCACGCCAGTTGTTCAGTTATTAAGTATAACGTACTAACGAATTAAAGAATTACGACTATGACCCGGTCAACCCCCTCACCCTTGACCTCTTGTGGGGGAGCTTCTTCGGCGTTTGAGTAAATAATACGTTGCATTTGACAATTTAAAACTAATGATCTTAACATTACGGAAAGTTAATGAAGTTTATGTTTACAGCTGCTAATCAAGATTTAAAAATAAAAATAGCTACTCCTTATCTTGTTTAATCATAGATATATAATAAATGTGTTACTTTAAAATTTGAATAAATTGTAACTTTCTGTAGTTTGGTTAACTTTTCGTACATCTCTATTTCTATCCCATTTAGTAACCTGACGAGAGAGGATGAGGCTCGTTTTGAGTTCTGAATGACGTGCATGGGCCAGCTACAGCTCACGGCACACTCGAATGTTTATGTGCACTATCCGCCATTGCTGTGCATCTGAATTTCGAGGGTCTTCTTGGTCAGCAGTGACCATCAGCGCGGTGTGCGCATAATTCGCTTCCTTCTGTTTACGTTAAGTGCTCACGATCAAATCATCTTCTTGTGCCATGGTTACGAGATTGTTTCGTCGGTTAATGCTTAACTCAGTAGATGTTCGGAGTTAGTTGAGCTTCAGTTTACCTGGCGATAGGAATCATGACCCAGCAGCCACCAGCGAACACTTGAACCTCCACCCCACCTCGGAAATTATCGAAACCGGCATTGGAGTCATCATCAAATCCCCTACCAGACCTATTGTTCCTCAAGCCGTGTAATTCGTTTACGTCGGGAAAGAAGTCGTTGCCGTCGGAAAGCATGCTCAGCTCATCGCTGATGTAGTCATCTTCGTTGCTGGAGCCATAATTTGAAGCGACGCTGACATCGCCGTTGCTCTCATTGAACTCGTCGTCAGCATCGCTGAGGTCGTCACCGATGCCGGAGAGGTCACTCAAGTAGCTGTTGGAGACGTTGTAGTCCTCGCTGAAGGTGACGTTGTCCAGGTCGGGGACCTCGGTTGAATGGGAGCACCCGCTGTCAGATTCGTCCTCCAAGAACGAGAGGTCAGAGGCTTCCGAGCCGTTGGACACATTGTAGTCCTGGCTGAGGTCGTCACTACCGACCATGGACTCATCACCTTCAATGTCGACATCGAGATTTTCGACCTCATCGTTGTCGCGTCCGTATTCGAAATCACTTTCGCTGACGTACTCAAAGTCAGACTCACTGATGTCATGAGGGTCAGCATCATCATCAAAGATGTCAACCAAGTCGTCATCACCACCGTCGCTGCTGCCATCGACGTCAATGTCGCTGCTCTCGGACACCTCCATGAAGCTGCTGTCAGCACGTATCCTGTAGGCGTTGTAGGCATGGGGCACACCAACAGCAACAGCATCAGTGTTCATATTCACCTCATCGCTGTTGGTGCTTGAAGAGACGACCACTTCATTGATGACGTCACCCGGAGAGCCGTCAGTTGGAACTGACCCATCGATAAACAAGTCTGGAGCGAAATCCTGATAAAGAGAAGAAGAAGAAAAGTCATTTGTGTAAATACTTAATTAAATGAAGTGAAGATATTTAAAAATGTGGTTAAAAATAATAAGACATACCAGCCAAAGCGATACAGACTTGCACTTTAATACGCAAGAAAAAACGTTCTGATTTCTGAGTATTTGTGGAGCCGGGAGTGGGACATAGGATATTTATGTATGAACGGATTGTCAGCGCCTTAAACCTTGGTTTCATCAAATGGATTACTCATAAATATTTTTCTAAATTTTTGAGATGTACAACTATAGTCATAATTATATTTTAAAATTCGTAAGATGAGTGGATACAAATACATTATTACCGGTAGATTAAAAATGGTTATGGTTCGCCAAAATACATTGAATATACCAGTAAAATTAAAAGAAATACGCAAATAAAATATAACTGGTCTCCGGTTTTAAATGAGAAAACCAAGACTTCAGCCAGGCTCACTCTTTCTCTTTTCAATAACCATTTTTATCCTACCCAGCCTGATTGGAGTCAACCTCTCTTATATCAAGTATTACCCATAACAGGGAAGGGTAACAGTAGCAAAATCAAAAAAAAATGTTAAAAGGGACAATACTTATACAAAGAAATGTGCATTTATTTTTAACAAAACCTTTCTGGTTGAAAAAATAAATTCAAAATTGTGTACCCTAGAATGGTTTCGTAAGAAAAATACACGGCATTTTTAATTTTCTTTTTAAAAATAAATATTTTAAGTTTACCATAATAATTGATCGTGGCAATATCAGTTACGGCCCCATTTGTTTAAAATGACGACAGGGCACACTAACCATAGAATGTGACATTAAGATCACGTCACACGTATTACACTTTAAGAGAAAGCAAGGATGCTATTTACGTATACACACTCAGTTTCTCTCTTGAAACTTTTACAATTTACACTTACCAAGAAATCTGGTGTGGAGCTATCAGCCACAGTGACACAGATGGAAGACTCAGCGATGCGAAGAATGTTCAGATCTGACGACACAACAGAAACGTATTTCTATTATCATTATTATTTTTAAAAATTATTGTTTTTGTTGTAATTATGATTATTTAATTGCATTTTCATGTAATCATCTACAATAGGGGCCGTCCATAAAGTACTTCACGCTATTTTTGACCATTTTATATCCATATTTTGAGGTGTGGGTCCGAGATTTGTGAAGGGGGGGGGCTGTCTCAAATCTCGCCCCCCCCCAGTAAATCACACTTTCGAAAAAAAAACTCTTTATTTAACAAATTGTACAAATTTTATTTAAAAAACACGTAACGTCACAAATAACCTGACCCCTCTCCCCCTGTCACAAATGACCTGACCCCTCTCCCCCTGTCACAAATGACCTGACCCCTCTCCCCCTGTCACACTTTCTTATACCTCCTCCCCCCTTCCAGAGCGTGAGGTACTTAATTGGCGGCCCCAATTCAAATTATGATAATACCTATTGCACATTTTATTTCTTTAAAAAAATGTTAATTGAGAACGTTATACTTGATAAACAATAAAGACATAGATGCGTACGTGTGGTACAGATTATACAGCCAAATAATAACTTGTTTGCTTTATCAAATATGTGTTTTTAGTTCTAGTCGTAACAGACCTGAGCTTATATGTAAAAAAAAAGTTTCCTCACTAATTTAATAAATACACTTTTTAAGGCATGAATAAGTTTAAATTTTAAATAACACAAGTATGAAAGAACTAATGAATAATATAATAGCAGCGTGGACACGCTATAAATGAATGAATGAAAGCATAACATTACATTCATAATATTCGCCGCAAGTTTAGAAAACTGTCCGAAAATTTGTTTTGATTAAAGTTATTTGAAAAAAAAACGTATCCATAACAAAATAACCTGCACGATATTGGTGTTCCAAGATTTTTGATTCAGTAAAATATGATAACGAATTTAACGTAAAGACGTTTAAAGGACACGAAGAATAGCGCGTGTTAAAATGTATTCTTTCTAATGCATATAATTCGTCGTTCAACGGCAGGTCATAAAATTGAAATTTTTTTCCCTTTATTAATCACAAAACGTATCTTTTGATTAAAGTAATTTAAATTATTACTCACAAGTCTTCTAACAGAACACTTTGATTAGTCTCGCGATACAGGTTTTTAGTTGGTACACCCGAAAGAAAATTTCAGATTTCAATGAATACAATTTCTACATACCCATGATCCAGCTCCTTGAAACGAAATCTGCCAAAATGTAAGAACTAACAACTTCAGCGTCTACAGAACGTGTTATGATAGTGAAATCTGGGTTGTATTTGACGGCACTGATTCCTACTTAATTCTACGAAGATGTAAACAAATTTGACTAACTGTTGGATCTTATATACCCTAGATCGTCGCGAAAAAACAGATTTTCAGGGCCCGTTTCGATTGGTTAAATCTTTTTTTTTAAATAAGCGTGGGAATGGGGGTGGGGTTTTTAAAAAACCCATTCATTTGTGACGTCCAAAATATGACACGCAAGATTGGCATTTGTCCGTCCGGTAGGGGGGGGGTGGGGGCAAGCGACGGATTAAGCCTGCTGATAAAAGGTACGCTTGTTAAAACAAACCTTGGTGACCACCGGATCGACACGACAGTCGCTCGTCCGCTATGACGTCAGAGTGGTCAGCTAAATGCCCACAACCTTGTTGGGCGGAGTGGTCAGCTGAATGCCCACAACCTTGTTGGGCGGAGTATCACAAGATTGTCTTGAAATGTCTACCCTTGTTATTAGGACATTCAGACAGAAGTAACCTCAAGCTTCAGAACGCGCCAAACTTCTCTCACTATCAAATCATGTGATTTCATGCATCATTAGTCATTTAAAACACTGCTGCCGGGGGGAGGCAGCTGGTAAAATAAAAACATGCTGGTGAGCGAAAGACACGTGTTCTATACTGGCAAGCGTAAATAACTAAAATGACGCCTTTGTTTAGGTTAAAAAAGATATGTTATATTTTGTTCGGAAGAGGCATAATCATAGTGCTATGCAGGAATATGTAATACCTATTAATTATGAACAACCCCCTCCGCTACCCCCCCCCCTTCAAATGCAAGTGCTGAGTGTAGTCTTTGATCTCCATTGCTTTAACATCAATTTTGCTTCAATCAAACCAGTGTATATAACAATTATGTATATAACATTTAGCGCACACAAGAAAGGTGAAATGTATTGTTAACGTGTAGCGAAAATGGCAAGGGTACATGTCCCTGGGCGCCATGGTACTGGGGCGCCAAAATGGTTCTTACAGCCTCATATTATGATAGGCAATCAAGGGAACTATATTAATTAAACGGCCTGGGCGTGCCAATCTTTCAGTTTTTCCCCGGGTGACAAATATGCTAGCTACGCCCCTGAAGCAGTTGCCTGTTATATAACTTTGACTTTTTTTGTTTTCATAACTCTCACCGTTTATCTGAAACCCACTTTCTTTGGCTGTCTTGTGTCAAAGACTGGATCTGATTTTATTTTACCTTCCATCTCATGTATGATATAATAATTTTGATACCACTGGATCGTAAATCAGAGAAATGCTATTTGACATTACAATTAAAATTTGTTGACCAATGCAATCATTGGTAGCGACAATATTATTAATTAATATCTTATATTTTAAAATATTATTGAAAAACGTGGACATTCCTCCTGTTACCTTGATATAATCCAACTAGGGAAATGGATGTATATATGCAATAATTAAGATCATATAGAAATATAGGAGACATTTTAAGTAAACCAGAAACTGATTATCTTTAGCATTTCTATTGAAAGTAAAAAGCAATTTTTGTCGATAAAGTTTTTTTTAATTATTATTAGGGATTTTGAATTAACACATTTTCCCGCGCTGATCTCCCCTGGCCTTGATGTAAACACGGGAATTTGGTAAACGATGGCTGGAGTGAAACCAGTGAACCGTGGAGGTCAACTCTAGCAGACGACTATACATTCTAAATAGTGATAAAAAGAGATAAACTAAAAATTGATTAAATTAATTACGGTACATTCGATCGATCTGAAATTTTGATACATCGCATTGTCATCCATGATCTATATGTGGTAAAATTTTGAGATCTCTAGGACAATCAGAAGTGGTTTAATTTTACGTTACAAGATTTGAAGGAAGGCTGGATGGTTACAACATACAAACAGTGTGACTTAAATAAAAGCGTGTAATAATAAAAAGGGTATTATAATTTAGCCACCGTGCGCCCACTAAGGCTCACGTATACCCTTTTTAATAACATTTGTGTCTCCATGATAGCGTTAAGTCAATGTCTTGTAGTCACAGCCTCCTCCTCCTCCGAGGAAAAAAAGGTATGGGGGGGGGCGGAGCGGCTTGTTTGATTGTGTGGACTTGGTTCACGGATCGGATAAGTGACACATAAATGCCTCGTTATCAAGACGTGGGCACGCGTCACGAATGAGTGTCAAACGTTGGTCACTATCCAATCATCGACCATGCAGGTCAAACTCGTCGGCGAGTTCAAAGGATTGAACTACCGGCCGGCAACACCAGCCGACAACACCGGCCGAGTGAGTCCTGATTGGCATTGAGCTTATTGATTTAAATGTGTTGTGGAATTAATTTTAAGAATTTAGACCCAGAGAACTCAAGTAATTTCAAGATTTATTTAAGATTTAAGTACGCTTCTCAAAAGCCGCTGTAACTTTATGTATTCTTTATGTATTTTAGTTTTCCCCTTGCTATTCCTCAATCTGAAATCAATTAAAAGTAGCGGTGACAGATCTATTTCATTAAACTCATTGAAATATAACACGTAAATAAACATTTTAGCTATGGTCCTATGGTACAGAATTACTGACTTGAAAAATAAAATTATCTTATCTTATCTTTTACAGACGCCTCTTCTATACAGAAGATAATGGCGTCCTACGCTTATCTATGGTTTGTGTCTAGTCCTGAATTCTTATTAGAGTTGTAAATGTTGATTAAGTGTTGGCTTTCCTGGTGTCTTCGGGCAACCCATCCACGCCCGAATTCCGGACGGGAAGAACGAGAATTTGTATGTGTGTGTTTTTTTTGTTTTTTTTTGCATACGGAATAAGAAAGGTGTTTTTATCCTTATTTCTATCTGAGGGTTGTATTAAGTTATCTTTGACTTGTATTTCTAAATTAGAATTAATTGCTTTTATGTATTATTACTACTTTACTCTAGGTTCTTCAATCCTCTAACTTTTCTACCGGAGGGCCACATTAACTGTCAAACATTAGTTTTGACTACACATAGTTTTGTGATAAACTACAGGTAAAATAGTAAATTTTTTAGATTAAAAGGTCTCCAGGGGTCGGATGAGAGGGCCTCGCGGGCCGCATTTGGCCCGCGGGTCGTAGTTTGGAGACCCCTGCTTTAGTGTTTCAAGGTTTAAAAATTTAACTAACGGTGTTATTCTTGTCAGTTTTAATATTCTCCAGAAATGAATCTGGAAACTCTTTTTTTAAAAATTTGTTCTAGTTTTTCAATGTTTTCTTTGGTTGATGGGTCCCATACAGAAGATGCATATTCTAGTGCAGGTTTCACCAAAGTGAGGTAGCATTTTAGTTTTATATTTTTATTACATCTGTAAAAGTTTCTATCAAACAAAAGCCTAAGGTTTTGTTTGAATTTTTAAATAATTCATTGACATGGGGATTCCGTTATAATTTCTCATTTATTATTACTCCTAAGTATTTTGCATTTTTGTTTGGGTTAGTTATTTTCCATGAATGAAATATATTGAATTTAAATGTTTCTTTTTTTTTGTTACTCTTAACAGTTTTTTCTTTTCCCGGTGGAAAGACATACTCCAGTTAGTTTCTCATTTTATCAATTCATCTAGGTCTTTTTTGTAAGATTTTGCTATCTTGTTCTGATTTAATTGTTCTCTAGATTATACAATAATCACCAAATTACCTAACTTTTTAATGTTGAGATGTTGTTGGGTAAATCATTTATATAAATTAAAACGCGTAAGGGACCTAGCGCAGTTCCTCGTGAAACTCCTGATTTAGTTATTATTTATTAATTTTTTGGTCAATGGATAAATGTCCCACTGCGCTTTATTAAATGTTAAATTATTGTATAATGTTTAGTGTGTCTTTCGTAATGAATATTAAATAGTGTACTTAAAGATTTTATTTAAAAAAATAATAATTATATGTTATTTTATAATAGTCTCGTTAGTTCCCACTCTAGTTAGGTAAACAAAATATAATTAATTTTAAGCTAAAAAAAATCCTGTGGCTCTCAAATGAAATCAGCGGAACGAAGTAGAGTCTGTGGGAACGACATTTTTTGATAACGTGAGGAGCACTGTGCGAAAGGTCACGTTGTTAACGTTACTCGTGAATGTTCATTCTCTTTTGGGTCGAGCCGTTAAGCTCTTAGGAACCGGTTCATTTTATCGCAAACGAGCCTCATCAAGCGGGCATCGCCGTAGAGGTAATCCTCTGCAGGTACCGTTACTTCAACCTCCAAATCCCCGCACAGCTCGGGGCACTCTTCGAGTACGTGGGCCACCGTCTCTTCAGGGTGGCCACACAGCCGACAGGCCAGTTCCCTTCTAGTGTTAAACTTGTACAAGCAGCTTCGTGTGGGACAATGTTCAGTTCTCATTCTAGTTATGAGCGTCTGATTGCTACGTCCAATTTTCCATCAGGAGTCGCTTTTGCTCGGTCGCGGCATGTACTGGAATACTCTTCTGGCCGTGCTTCCAGAGGCCCAGCCCTGAAGCCATTTCTCTCGGAAATGGTCCTTAAGCCACGATCTGACCCCCAGCTGGGTCATCGGGCGATCGGGTTGGGGCTGAGCTGAACCTTCTCTCGCCAACTTATCGACCCTGTCTGAATGTGTCTCGCCACTGTGCCCAGTGATATACTGAAGGACTACTTTTCCGCCTCGTGCTAGGATTTCACCTACTGTTTCCAAAATGACACTGACCGTTTTCGTCTCCAGAGAGGATCGACCCACAGTCTCGAGCGAAAACCGTGAGTCGCTGAAGACTACGACGGTCGGGAAAACCTTTCTTCTTGCTAGACGTCGGCGCACTTCTTTCAAACCCTTGCAGATCGCCTCCAGTTCGGCGTCGTGACTACTGTTTGCGGCTCCGCATGGCCCTGACAGTTCGATACTGTCAGGTCCAGGTTGAGGGTATTGAATTAGTACTCCGTATCCACTTCTGCCATCCTTTGAAACGCGAGCCGTCCGTAAAGACTTTTACCACGCTGTTGCCATAAGCTTCGATTGTCTTCAGAGTCTCGCTGGAGCTCGACGGGACTGGCTTTCGTCACCACTGTATTTGCCAGTGTCAAACGTAGTTCAGGCAAGTCAAAGCTTTCATGTGGTCCTCGAGCAGGGACCAGTCGCATTCGTTCCCTGTGCTTGGGTATGGGGACTGAGTCTTCTAGTTCGTAGACCGTATCCATGAAGGATGGTCTTTTCAGTCGGGTCCTCTTTACCCGTCGGTCTTGTAATTGGAAGCAGGGTTCGTCATGCTCCAACCTACGGTATCGCTCTACCGTGGTCATGATTGCCTTTTCTCGCCTTATCGCCAGGGGTTCTAGGTTGGACATAATTTCTACAGCGGCTGTGGGTGTCGTACGCAACGCCCCGCATACAAACCGTAGAGCTTGGTTCTGTATTCGATCCAGACCCTCTAGAGCCGTACGGCTCGCAAAGGCCTGGACCGGGAGGCTGTAGTCAATGGCACCCCTCACACTACCGAGATAGAGAGCTCTCAGTAATCTTGCGTCTGCACCCCAACTAGTGCTAGCCAGTTTCTTCACCAGGGACAGTTTAGCTGTGGCTTTGGCGCACAATTCACGTACATGGTTATGTAGTTGGACCTTCTGGTCCAACTTGATTCCCAAGTACGTTGGCGTCCGATCCCAATTCAATCTTTTCCCACATATCTGAAGCACCACCTCGTGCTTCAGTGCATTCCGTCCATTTGTAAAAATGGAGTGGACCGTTTTCTCCGTATTGACTACTAGGCGCCATCGGTTGGCATAGTCTTCGATTCGATTCAGAGTTAACGTTACTAAACAAACCGACCAACTGAAATGGTAGATGGAAAAACAGGCGGCGTTAGGTACGCGCAAGGCCTGGTGCAACAATGACCCCGCGGGGCCAGGGTACTGGTAACGATCGCGAACTACCAATATGCCCAAAATTTTGGCAAAAGGTCAAAATATCTTGATTAGATTTAGATCAATTTCTGGCGCAAACTCAGTAGTGCAATATCTGCCGGCTATTTTGTTACTAAAATATATTTGTGTTCGCGTTTTATGAACAACTAGCGTATCGCCCGTCAAAAATGACGGACGTTTTCAAAATAAATACACATCAGATTAAAAAATAACGTAATGCAGAACATTTGATTCATTTATTATCATATTGAACAATTTTATGCGGAACGTTCAAAAAGTGTTATTTTTGGTGCAGCACTATAAAACAAAATCAATCGCAGCGCAACCTAACAGCATTACATCCATTCGCAGCGCCACCTACATTACAACCATACAGACGACGGGAATTATGTATATCGATGGTTCCTTTTCGTGTTTAGTGTACTTTGTGCTTGTTTTTTTACGGTGAATATAACTTGGACGAAATATTCTCAAGTCTGATACGCGGGCCCCCCTTATGCGCGGAGCCTGGGGCGATTGCCCTATTTGACACCCCCAAAGGCCGCTCCTGTGGAAAGAACGCTTTCTTTTAAAGAACTTACGAAAAGTATTAAAACATCTAGAAAATAAACTTTGATGAAGTTGAGACGCATCAAGAGAATTCTCACCAAAGTTGTTATGCTTTACAGTCAAATATGAAAGTAGTTATTCGTTCCTGCAGATGTCAGTTTAATTTTTTAAAGATATTTTATTCAGCCGTCATATTTCACATAAGAATAAGTGGTTCATCAATTAAAAATTCAATGAGAGAGCACACAATAAAAGTTGTTTTATTTATTTATTTATTTTAAATACAAGAGGCACATTTTTAAACAAAATTGTATAACAACCCCAGCTTTGGGTGTGACCAGTTAGAACAAATTGTCAGATATATAATGATAATACCCTGCAGTTATCAAATCTGGAGCATGTCTCTCAGATAATGTATTATTTTGGTAGCTTTATTTGCACTTAGTTAAAAAACAAGCAAAATTCATAAATAAAATTGTTTTCGGAGTGGACTGTGCTGAAAGCTGGTCAGTAACGATAGACACATATTCTTGTTGAAGATGAGAGGCGTATCAATGTGCCGACTTGAGAAAACAAACCTTGGTGACCAAGGACACGCGTGGTCAGTCACTCGTCCACGATGATGTCACCACAGCCTGTTGAATGGCCCGTGCTGATTGTGGCAGGCGACTTCAACCTTGAACAGATAGATACACGCATCGCTGTCGTGAAGATAGTCACTGAAAAGAAATGTACCATCAGAGAGTGTCAAACGCTGGTCACTATCTTATCATTTCACATCTGATTTCATGAGCTGGGTGTGAACGCAGAATATACACCCCGGTCAACATTGAAATAGTTGCATTATTTGTTTTCAACAAAACAATCTTTACTAGCGTAAGTCCATTCAGAGACCGAAAAGCGTCATATCTTACTTAGTATTAGTATTAATACTATTTGCAAACAAAGTTATCTCCTATCCACTGCAAATAAAAGCGTGGGGCGTTCATCACAACTCGCTATCATGTACAAGGCTGCGAAACATAAATAAAAATTTGTATGAATATTAATAAACATGAAAAATTTCACAACTTTGATCATATACATGCTACTATCAAATTAATTAGAAATATTTGTCTATATGTAAAAAAAATAGTTGCAAAGAGAAATGATTTGTGATGGGCGCCCCACGCTTTTATGTGCAGTGGATAGGTTCACCTATTTTACATGTTATCATAGACATTTTTATTTTCTTCTTTTTAGTGCACTTTCTATAATATGTAAATAAAAGCGTGTACTTTTAAAAAAAGATTTTTTAAATATTTTATTTGGATTGTCTTGCGCTGCGTATTATAATGAACATTCGTTTAGTTATGTCTCGCATATAAAGGTTTTATTTTTTATTTTTTTTAATTAACTTATAATTGACGAGGATCTTTCGAGATTTCCCCTCACCAATATTAGCAGATTTGTGTAATGACATGACACGGTTTGTAATTTAAGAAACTTATAATTAAAATAAATGAAATGGAAGTAAGTTCATTCTGAGGTGTAATAATAAGTGCCTGTAAACAGTTAAAAAAATAATCTTGTTTACATTTTAGCGTTCTTAATTAATTATTGTGATACTCATCAATGGCTATGTTGCTTTTAATTTCATATGATTTTCATAATATTTTTTGACCTTCCTGGGTGGTGGCTAGTTCGTTTGCCTTTGCACATCGCAGTTTTTACTTGCATGTTACACAGAACGGAATCAAATGCAAACCTCTTTGGTCACGATCTTAATCTCTACCATTTCCTGTTATTCAAACTGATATTCTCATGTTTCTTAGCTTCACACACAGCCAGGAGCGGACTTTGGGGGTGGCAGCTGACGCAATCGCCCCAGGCCCCGCGCTTAGGGGGGCCCCGCGTTTCAGACTTGAGACTATATTTTAGTAACAAAAGAGCTGGCAGATATTGCACTGCTGAGTTTGCGCAAGAATTGATCTAATCTAGGGGGGGGGGCGGGCCGCGGGGTCATTGTTGCACCAGGCCTCGCGCGTACCTAACGCCGCCTCCGCACACAGCATTTCTAATTCTAAATACATTGAACAAATACAGTGGCGTAGCTATAACTTTTGCCTCCCGGGGCGGTCTCCAATTTCCCGCCCTTTTTAAGTGAAGCATATGATGTTTTTTTTTAAAATAATTTAATAAACATGAATAAATAATTGTAATTGAAACATAGTAAAGGTGGGGATTATTTTTTACCATTGCATGCCGTATTTATGTAAGCAGTAGTAAAAGATGTCGCATAAGAGGATATACCTATTAATACATATTTTATAAAAATACCAGATACTTTTTTTAAAGGCCACAAGAAAATTACTGAGGTCGCAGGTCCCCCCCCCACTCATGAGACAAAACATCTTCTCGTATCTTATCTTTTCTTATCTGTTACAGACGCTCCTTCTATACAGAATATTATTTCTCCCTACGCTAATCTATGGTTTATGTCTAGTCCTGCCTTCTTATTAGGGTTTTAAATGTTGATTAAGTGTTGGTTTTCCTGAATTTACACACACAAAATAATAATTATCGATTAATATGCCTTTATTTTGTATTTATAGATAAACTAGGTTGTTCTGCGGCGCCGTGGCGCCAACGGCGCCCAAGTAACTTATCCTTGATAAATACGAAGTATTAAACTTCCTGAAATGTACACAAAGTATTTTATAATTATAAATCCTCAAATCCTCTTTTTACATCGCTTTCTTTTCCAAAATTAAAATTAAAGCTAAAACTATTACTATTACGTCATATAATATATTTTTTTTAGAATCTTTTAGAATTTTTAGAATTTTGCACACCTCCTGATGCGCGCTTTGTATGTATACCTAAATATAAGCTCAAAAAATGACATCATAGCGCTACGGATCCTTCCTTCCAACCTGTGTCTTGGGCTATTATATTGTTTACAATAGGGGTTGTAGGGCGCCTATGGCGCCCACTTTTTTTAAAAGCCCAAGTAACTTATCGTTGTTTGATAAATATGAAATATTACTCTTCCTGAAATGTACACAAAGTATTTTATAATTATAAATCCTCAAAACCTCTTTATACATCCAAAATGTAATTTTGATTACAGCCAATCTATGGGATGATCACCTCAAAATGATACCTTTCTTTTTTTAAACTGCTATGGACTGTTGTACTATGACCCTCAGGGTTATGGAATGAGTGACTTGGGCTTCTATATATGTAATTATTGTTTGTAACATCTCCAATAGTCGTAGGTAGATCAATTGCATGGCAACTCAAACCATGTTGAAGAAGAATTTTATCGACTTCGTGAAGTGCTTTGTTCATCGCAATATCATCAGTGTTCTGTCTCGCGTAATCAAGCATTAAATTGGAGAGGTTTGTCTGGTTGTGCTGGTGGAAAAATACGATAATGTAAGCGAAATTTCTCGTGACTGCTTCGGCATAAGGTATGTTCCAGCATCGGTCAGGCATCTATCCCACTTTTTGTCATTTTCTATCAGTCCACGTGCGATAGCAACTGCCTTGAAGGTCTCGCATAGAATGCCGTTTACAGTGCGTAATGATTCAAAGCTGGTGGCACCGGGGACATGAAGCAAAGAATGCGGAGATAGAAGCGTTCCTCATCCTTCATTCCTACTGTATACATGCGTGCGACGATTTTATTGCCTCCTCTTGATCTCTCTTTCCACTCTCCTTTGACATAAACAAAGCGATAAGGGATGTCGGTGTAAATGTACTGCATGGCGAGCAGCTGCGTTGTTGACGTTGAGCTGAAACAAACTCTCGAGTTTGGTATTGCCAGTTTGTACAGCCAGTAACGCTTCCTCTTCGCGTCCTTCTTAAAAAATTATGCGTTGTTGATTAGGCAAGTGAACTGGTAGATGAATGACAGTATGAGAGTGTTCGTGCATTTTCGACTCGCGGAGACGCCAAATCGCTTCTGGCGCACTCACATATCGGCAGTCATTGTAGTTGTTGATCTCATTGTTTCGGAATTCATTCTGCCCAGCTGAGTTGATTACGATATTGGCACAGTCGTAGCCTTTGAAGATGTATTTATATTTATACTTCACGAATAACATTGAACTACATGCTTCCACATTGATATGGACGTTGTATTTGTATGTAAGATATGGATTTTACGGCACCACGAAGCTATTGTCAATTTGAGCTCCCCGCACCATAACTTGCGTGTCACGACGTCGTCGATATAATGGGTAGCCACTTACATTTGGAGTCGTCTGCTCATTGAACTCCTTCGTAAACTGCTTTGAGCAATGCCCATTCTTCATGCAGGGTGCATTCTGGTGACATTCGCCGCATGGAGCATGCATGTTTGCACTTTAGCAACATAATCTCGCAGTTCTTGACACTCCTCTGATGGAATCTCAGCACAGAAAACTTGATCGATCCTCTCTGCAGTTGTGAATTTGAACTCTTCTTTGAATGTCACCAAGATGTGCGCATGGGGGAGCCCTCGCTTCTGAAACTCAATATTGTAGACAAAGGCCTTTGTTTCACCAAAAATTTCCGCAGCAATGATGTCCTTTTTGAGTGAGTCAAGTTTTAGCTTAAACACACGCGCTACCAAGTCAGGTCGATCTGAGGTCTGTTCTCCGGGTCTTAAGTTGCTGGTGATCTCGGGCCAACTTGGATTTGCCGTAAATGTGACGAAGAGATCTGGGGCACAGTGTTTATAAATACTCATTGCATCGCAGCACATCTGGCGCATGTTTCGTGGAGATCGTTCGAAAGATGACGGAAGTATGACCGATACATCCCGATGCCATTGTGTGATTCTCAGCCATGTTAGCCATATGATCGGCGAGACCCTGATATTGTTCCGCTCTTAAACGTTTTTGATTCTGACAAATGTAGTTGAGATTGTTGGCTTCCACCAGCAGAAACGAATCCACCAGCCACTGCTGCGTAAGATTTCCGGCACTTGATAGATAGTCACTTCAGATGGCTGTCATGGCGGCTTTGAACTGAAGCATGCTGATCATGTTACGGATGCGATTCTTACTTACACCTGCGTAGGCTTCGCACTCCCAATTCGGATGCCACCCTGCTTCACCATAAGGAAATAATAATGCGTAGATCATCGGATCCATGTTGGGGCTTAAAATAATCAAGTTCACGAACTGCGTATTGGGATCCTCTGGATTGATTGGATAGACCTGGATGTCACGTTTGAAAGGTGGCTCACCGTCGTCGTTGACAAACACCATAGCAATTTCAGTTGAGGTGGGTAAGTTGTATCGACGTTGGTCTGCTCGCCGATTGCTTCTGAAAATCATCATGATTTTTGGCTCTTCATCACCTGCCTCAGCGGCGAGTGCAGCTTCTCGCGCTTCGACATCTCTAATAAGTTGATAAGTCTGAGCCAAACAATTGTGTTGACGAAAATAGCGATCGATTTGATCCAGTATTTCACGCTTGCAGTTCTCATTAGCGTAGTGTCCTTCTCTTACGTATGTAGCCTGGTTACTGTCGACAACATAAAGCTGGGCAAATTGCGGTGCTTGGCCATTGACTGGCCTTAGATGTGACGTACG
The DNA here is from genome assembly GCA_944989445.1 of Ampullaceana balthica. Taxonomy (NCBI): domain Eukaryota; kingdom Metazoa; phylum Mollusca; class Gastropoda; family Lymnaeidae; genus Ampullaceana; species Ampullaceana balthica. The sequence continues at coordinate 217,001 of CALYLW010000378.1, read as the reverse complement.
ATGGTACGTTTGACCATGAATCTTGAATATGTACGCGCCTCTCCCTGGTAAGTCTATGATTGTAGCCCCCAATGATGCAAACGAAATTGCGCTGTTATACGATCGGATGTTGTCACGAAAATGTTTAAAACCGGTTTGATGAGGTTCTTATAAAAGTTTTCTAAGGAATTCGGGATACTTAACGTCGTCTACATTGATGTCTTGCGGACGCTCACCCTCAAAATGCTTCGCCCCACAATACTGACAATTTAGAGATTGCCCACCAAACTGTCCACAATCACGTTGAACAATGTTGCTATCGTTGAAGTTGATTGCTTCCCGACGAAGAGCCTCATTCAGACGTGCTCGATGTTGTTGCTGAGAGGCAGCGTTGGCCACTTTAATGGCTTGAAACTGAGCTGAAGACATGCGTGAAAAGAGTTGATGTTCAGATTCAGATTTGGCCGCTCGATAGGCTTGAAGCTGAGCTGAAGACATGTCGTGTGAAACGCGTTGATGTTAAGATTCAATCTAATCTAATGTACACAAAGTATTTTATAAACACAAAATTGTATCTACTTCAACAAAACTGCGTTCGTGCGCAGGTTCGTGCGTTTTGGGGTAATTGACGTCATATAATATTTTACGGCGAGAAAAATCACACGCTCTGTTAATCTCGAAAGCAAAATGATACTCAGCGTTACGGATCCATCCAGCCAGCCAGTGACTTGGGCTATTATATTGTTTGCGTTTTAATTCTTTTTTTTATTAAACAAACAAATTGTCTACATTAGTAATAAACATATTTATACATTTACTCTCCTAACTTTCACAGCATAAAAGTCTTGTATTTTGCTATCACATATTAAATTATTTGTTATATCTTTTTCTATGGACAATATTGCACGATTTTCTAGTCTTAAATACTCTTAAAACACTCATTGTGGAACGAAGATAATTTTAAAAAAATCAATTTCAGTTCGGAGAAGCTACTTTCACAACCAATAGCAATTGTTAAACAAAATTCCTAGCAAAGTTATAATGTTGGGTACAGAATTTTCCAATCTTACTGTTGAATAAAGTTTAATAGATCAAGCTGGCTTTCCCCCCGTTTTTCTAACGTAATGCCTCCTCTTCTAGTGTAGATACAGCCATAAAAACCTGGATAGTTTTTTCTTTCAATATAGAACTGTTCTTTATAAGTGTCAATAAAGTCATTTATTTGATATTCAAATAGCGATATTAATATCATATTGGCTTGTTTAAGCACTGCTCTTTAAACTGACCAACTATGTAGTTTAAACACAATATAATTTTTTTGTTTCTAAAAACAAAAGCGAGGCATCAAATCTCCAGAAAAGAATGCCAGTAAAAGAAGTGAACAGTGTAAATATAGCTAAATGCACGTGTCAAATTCAATGCCCGCGGGACACATCCAGCCCAGAGACCAATTATATCTGGCCCTACAGTTCTTGACCGGTGTAAATTTACAGGCGGCCTGAAAGAGAATTTTCTTAAACATAAATTCAATGGTTTTGTGATGTAAAGAGCAAATAAATTTCCTAATTATCACCTTAGTCTAAGAATAGCTTCCCGCTGCTGGGCGAATCCCTCAAAATGAAACGTCTAACTAGCACTTAACACAAACCGCCAGTTTGTAAAAGTTTCAAATCATCACAATCTCAGTCGCTTTTTTTCTTCAGGACATAGATTTGAATTTGATGGCACTGTAGTGGCTAATTCGGGCAAAAGTTTCCAGTAACATTTTTTTCTGGTGGAGGATATTAGTATTAGTAAATTCACGGACAGCAAACGAAAAGACTCCATAGTTTTATCGGAACAAAAAATGAAAATAAAGAATAGACGTTACTGTCTGATATAACTACACAGTGACTTGAATCAGTAACTTCTAAAAGGTTGAAGCTGCTCTTGTAAATGTTCAAATTGTGCTAATACAGCTGCAGAATATAGGGACTTGAAAAACAAAGTACGACACTGTGGGACCTGTACTGTTCATTGGTTCTGGTTTCATTTATGAAAAGTTGCACCAGCCTTGTACCCACTTTGTCAACATGCGGCTTGAAACTTGAGCGTGTCTGGTATAACCCATATATTTTTGAGCAGCTGTTTTCTGTGTTGAAGATTACTAAAGCTCACATAGAAATAATCTCAGTGATAGAACATGCAGTAAACCATTAGAATCTAGGTAAACAGAACATTTGTTCTCAAAATAAACGAGCTCAAAGACAAGAAAATACGATGCACAAACGAATTGTGTTATTAAATCAATAAATGTGAATATTTATAAATAGACAAATACGTAAATCGTTTCGGCAAATGCCTGTAGGGGCCGTCAATAAAGTACCTCACGCTCCAGAGGGGTAGGGGGTGTAAGAAAGTGACAGTTTGTGACGGGGGAAGGGGAGTTGGCCATGTGTGACGTCATGTCGTTTTAATTTATTTTGTTAATAAAAAAAACATTTTTAGTTCGAAAGTGTGACGTGCCTTAGGAAAACAAAATGTGTGTGTGTGTGTAGGGGGGGGGGATTTTGTGACCGGGGGGGAGGGGTAAAATGGTCAAAAATAGCGTGGCGTACTTTGTGGACGACCCTTATCAGTACAACTAAAAAAAACACACAAGTATTTCAGTTAAATTTATATTAGATATTACCTGCTATACCGAGGAAACATAATTAAACAGAGATAATCAAAATCATAGAAACGAAAAGAAGGAAGATGGACACACGTAACAGTTAAGCAACGAAAACACAGGATAGAAAAAGAGGAAGAACGTACCAAACGCAACATTAAAAAAAAATCTAAAATTGAAAAACATTTTCCACAGGTTCATTGACAAGAACAAAGACAAATTGCCATATGAGAGGAAATTGGCATTTTATTATTATCATATTTTTTTGTCTTTTTTTTAGCGTATAATAATATGTTTAAAAATGGTTACATTTGATTCTCTTTTTTTTTGCATGTTCATTGAGTTCGGCCCGCAAACTCGCGGTGGTCGAGTGGCAGCGCACTGGACTGTCGTACCGATGGTCACGGGTTCGAATCCGTGTGAAGGCAAGGGTTTTTTTCCCGGGGCCTAGGGCGTCCCTGAGTCACCCCGCTCCGAATGGGTACATATAGTTAGGCGGCTGGGTAATGCGTGGAACCCAAAAAGCCGTGGCCTGTGAAAGCTGCATCACTTGCAACAGATCATCTGTCATGGTCTGTGGACGCAACTATCTTCTGCATAGAAGGATAGAAAGATAAGAAGATAACTTACATGTAATTTCAGTTTTGGCCAGCTAATGAATCTACATGTGGAAGAAAATCAGTAGCCCCAGGCATAGTGCTCTTCATGGGTCTTCCCGGAAGATCCTCTCAGCTATCTGGCCCCCATGGGGACGTAACAGCTGAGTACGGGAAGCGGTCGCTTCTGAAGCGGCCACCTGGGCATCCAGGACAGAAAGTCGAAAATGCCTCCCACTAAATTGACCTCACAAGGCGAGGTAAGCAGCTGAGTTTGATATCCCTGATTTAATATATTTTGATATAAATATTTGCTTAGGTGCGTTTTAAATAACTACTTCAATAAATGACCACGCATCACTCACCGAGTTTCATTTAAAAGAAGCAAATTCTTTCTCAATAATACTTTATCACTGAGTATTCGCAACCACACCCACTAATTTTGTGTGATCAATCCTGGCATTCAAACAAGTTTGCCTTCTTTTCAGAGGTCGAGATTTTCTTTCATATATGAAACAAACGATTACCTGTTATCAATGTTCAACATGATAATCTGGGTGAACTTAAGGACATAGTAAACGTAAGGTGAACAAGAGTGACATTGTTTTATTGGAAACCATTGAGAGGGTAAACTTGCAAGAAGAAAGTACTTGATAGGATGCAAATGAGCTTGGTGATTATTCTTTCCAGACTGCAGACGATTAAATGCGAGTTTTCCAGAACACTTTGGATGTCATTGTGTGACATAAACTGTACTGTTTGGGTTTTGTTTCCCCTCTTTTTCTTCATCGAAAGAACGGCTCTGTGTGTTTGACTGTAGTGTTGTCCTTTGTTATGTAAAATCGACGCATGAGCTGTCCTGAAAGTCTTGGAGAATGAGGACATCAACTATCTAAATTTCAATACACGGAGTAATAAGAACAGTCAAGACATGTATTGATTATATTATCACATTCAGCTATCACAAAAAGTATGTCAATAATAGACCTTTTATGTTCAACGTTACAGTAGGCGATGATAGAAAGTACACTGCTATAACCTGGAAGGAGTAGTTAACTTGAAATTTGTGAATGGGAAACAATATTTACTTCATCAAATTTGGTCCAATATAATGTAACAAAAGTTTCCAGATGCCCTAGCTTTTGTTGGATATAAATTTTCCCCAGTCTACACACTTATTAGTATTTTAGTCCTTGTTTGTTGATTGTATTTACGAGTAGTGTTAGGCACAAACTGTTTAAAAATGATTTCAATTTTAAAAAAACATAGTGTACACCAGATTTCGAAAACATACGGAACAAATATAATGACATAAAATATATTTGACTCAAAGAGAACTACGTCCATTTTAATGTAAAAAATAATTGCGTAAAAGAGCATTAATCAGTTAACAACTAATGTAGATTTTTCTGACACACACCTAAACATGATTTGAGATAATTCCGTTGTTTCTTTGTTACCCTGTGATCATCCGAATATCATTTTTTCAAAGTTATTTACAGTTTTTGAGAAGAGTTTACACAAATTCACTTCTAAATAATTTAGTAAATAAACTTTTCATTAATTTAAGAAACAAACTTGATTTGTAACGTGTAGCCTTAATCATTTTTACTTAATTCTTTGAAAATTTAAATAATTTTAATCATGCCCTTCACCAACAATTTTCTTTTATTTATTTAAATTTTCAGAAGAAAGTTTCAAGAAAGTTAAATTAATAGCCAAGTGTGTTGTATCAAATAATAAAAAAATGTCGACGCTGACCGTGGTTGTCAACCTGACAACCACAGCCCAGTCAAGGACCCCGTCTACGACTATTCGCTATTTTGAGAGCCTCGCGCAACTCGCTCTCATCCTGTGGGCGTTCCAGTTCATCGTCGAGCCCATCGTTTCAATCCTTGGTCTGGCGGGCAACATCATCAGCATGTTCGTCATCTGCCGTCAGGGCCTTCACAAGTGCTCCAACATCCTCCTCGCCTCGCTCTCCATCTCCGACATCGCGCACCTCCTCTGCACCAACAACATTCCCTACTTGCTGTACTACAGCCAGGACTCCTACTTCGTCTACTCCCCCGAGGCCAACATCGCGCTGTTCCACCTGACCAAGTTGTCGGAGTTCCTGTTCACCGTGGGGAAGCTGATGTCCTTGACACTGGCGGTCCTCATCACCACCGAGAGGCTGATAGCGATATTCCTGCCTCTCAAGTTCAACGTGATAGTCACCCCGTGGCGGACATTGGCGTCTGTCTCCTGTCTGTTTGTCCTCCTCGCCACAGTCACGGCTTACTTCATGTTCTACAGTAGACTCATACAGGGTCCACTCAAAGCGCGGATCTACGTCTCGGCGCTGTTTTACGCCGACAAGAAGGCGAACATTTTCGGCAGCCTTCAGGAATTCGTGAACAACATCACCGGCATTGTGCCGCTGTGCTACGTGACGGTCGGGTGTTCGTTAATCGGGGTCAAGGTCAAGATATCGTCACGAAAGCGTCTAGCGATGACTTCCAGTTCACTGTATTCTAAAACTCCAGGCAAGAACGCGTCAAATCGAGCCGGTCGTTCCATGACGAAGACCACGCGTACTCTGCTGTCAGTCTGCCTGCTCTACATCTTCTGTGGTGGGGTCGCGTACCTGCTGCGGTACGTGAACATAGCTCTTGGGGAGTACGAGAACATGAGGGTTGTTCTCCTAGAGGTCGGCAAGACGACCCTGCTCATCAACAGCGCCTCCAACTTCATCATTTACGTGGCAACCAACACCAACTTTCGGAAGAGTTTTGTACAAATATTTACTTTGCGAAGGCAGACAAAGAAAATTTAACAAAATTTACACAGACAAAAAATAACCATAAAATATATTTTAAAAAATGAAATAACATAAAAAACTTACACTTACATATTTTAAAATCCTTTATATTAACTCATGGTGTCTGAGGCCTTGCTTGAATGCCGAAAAACATTTGGATCGATTGTAACCCACTTCCTTGTAAGCTAGCGAGCTGAAATTTTGCAGGCAGAGTAGTGCCGATGATAAAAATGATGTATCAAAATTTCAGATCAATCGATTGTACTGTAATTAAATTCATAAATTTTTAGATTATTTCTATTTATCTCTATCTAACATGTTAATTTTTGTGCTAGTGTCGCGGTGCGTATTATATTGAACGACCTTTTCAATACTTTCCTATTGCGTGTTGTGGTGCGTATTAAATTGACGATACTTTTTAAAAATTATATTCCCGATCTGTAAATGTAAGTGATATTAATTGTTTATCTGTCTCACGGTGCGCACTATGTTAAACATGTTTTTATAACCCTTTTCCCGTGATCAAATCGTGCTGAAATTTAGCAGGCAGACTGTAGAAGTTTTTTTTTACCATAAATATTTTATACTTTATATATTTGATAAATAACTAAAATTTTTGATTTTTGGATTGTCGGGCGATGCGTATTATAATGAACATTCTTTTAGTTATGTTTCTTTTATAAAGGATTTATAGTCAAAAACTTGTTTTTACTGGTATTTTTATTATGAAGATAAAGATAGTTTGTTCTCTTGGTGCAGACTTGCATAGGGGATTTAAGTTATTTTTATATAGGTTATTTTTAAAAGAGACATAAAGTTACCTATAAGATCATACATGATCTGGATCAGTTATATTTTTCATGCAAGTATTATTGGAGAATATTCTTTTTAAAAATAATTGTTCAATTAACATTATGAATTTATTTTTTCATTACGAGTATTTTTTTTATTTATTATTATTTATTTATTTTTAAAAAATATGTTTTATTGTGTGCGTGTGTGTGTGTGTCTGTGTGTGTGTGTGTGGGGGGGGGGTTAATTCATGATTTTATACCAAGAAGTCGAATTCATGGAAGAGATCAGCTTGAAAGTAAATAAGGGCAAGCAAGTCTGTTGTTACACTTGATGTCATCCATCAAGCTATTTCACAATGTCCTCGATTCACCAAGCACTTTGTCACTGAAGACAATGCCTTACCCTATATTTTCGTGAACTTGATCTAACGCACATTCATGTGTATTCACTCAACTGCAACACACGTTCAAATTGCTCTGTTGATTCCACCAAAAAAAAAGTATTTGTATTTTATAGTTGTTTATTTTTGTTAAATAGAGAATTATTTAAATATTTTTTTAGAACAAAATATTATAATCAACAAACTGTACAGTAAACCATCAATTGTTGCAACCACTTCTTTAAATATTTAAACTATATAACATATATGTTAGTAGAATAAAATCTATTTAAAAAATGAGATATATAAGGTTAAACCAAATTATATATTTAATTTTTACTTGAGTGAGGAAAATAAAACTGGTTGAAACCTGTTAAAACCGACTAACCGGGTCTCCCCCACTGGGTCAACCCGGTACAACACACATCTACAACTTATTATTGCTTCAAAGTCGTATAGGAAAATGTTGTTAGAAACTTTTAATAAACGTGATATTATTAACGTTTAAATAATTTATGAGTGATTTCAAGCTTACCCCAAACTAAAATTTTTATCGAATCCGTAACTCTAAAATTTTGCTCGTACAATCCTCGGCTCTTTGATGACTTTCTCTTACTTCCGTAAATTATTGAATTAATTCCCCTTAATCATCTCGATTTCGCTCGTTCTATTCAACTGTCTGATTTTCACTGGTTACAATTGTAAAGACTACGCTTTCAAATTCCTTGTCAATAGAATTCGGTCAAATAATATTTTTTTGTTCATCTGCCTTGTAAATTTCAAATTTAACTATAGGAATCACCATACAATCATTTCAAGGCCTTAAACTATCTAACTGTGTGGCAGGCAAAAATGACATCGGCCGTCTCCAGTGGCATAGCTGAGGGAGGGGGGATCCAAATTCGAAAGTTCCCTCGGGCCCCCACTCGAGGGGGGGGGGCAAAAGTAGTGTACATTATCTCATGTCATGATGTCGAATGTCAAAAATGCAGAGCAAAGAGGCCAAACCCCAAGGCCCCCAAATCCATAGCTACGCCAATGGCCGTCTCCCTCTGTTTCCATTCCACCTTTCTAAGATTTCTAAACAACACCCGACGATATTCCGTAAACGATTTTCATGGTAACATATCCAAATTTTTTTCACGTTCTGTGGAAATAGCATAGTTTTGTATTGAAACAGTGGCTTATAGCTTTCATAACGACACATGCATTTTAAAAACCACTTTCGCAAGAACATAACTTGTATTTAAAATCCTCAAATAAAAAAAAAGCATAGTTAGTGTACACTGTACCGTCTCCCTCCTTCACTACTATAACTTAACAGACTGTCGGATGAGCAAAAGATTTTAAAATCTCCAAAAGTGTCTAAGGGCAGAATCCTATATAATAAAAGGCTAAGTTCTGTCCCGTCATCTATAGCGATTGGTCTCTCAAACACACATGACTCCTACAGCCAATTATATCAAGTTTACGCGGACGTTCAAAACGAGTTATTTTTGGTGCAGTATTTCTTCCAAGACTTTATTTTGAGTAATGCGCGTTGGGATTTTTAGTCAAAAGCTCTGTTTTTACGAGTTATTTATTTTAACTATAATGAATAGTATTTTTGACGTGATGCACATGTATGCCGGTAGAGGCGGCTGTTGAAGGGGAGTTACAACATGCCACCGAACAGGGGCGGAACGTCCTTGGACGGGCTTGGTTGCTCGTATTATATAAATACTTTGTGTACATTTCAGGAATATTTCGTATTTATCAGACGAATATTAGTTACTTGGGTTTTTGACCAAAAAAAGTGGGCGCCGTAGGCGCCCTACAGCCCCTATTATAAAATAATACTTTGTGTACATTTCAGGAAGTTTAACATTATCATACAAGGACAAGTTAGTTGGGCTTTTAAAAAAGGTGAGCGCAGTAGGTGCCCTAAAAAATGGGCGCCGCAGGCGCAACGGCGCCACAGCACAAACTAGTTTTTAATAAAGGAAAATTACTTTTTATGTACGCAATAATATTACATGTCTTAAGAACGAGAACTGTGCAGTAAGAGATGGTATGTCCCTGTCAAGCATTATAACCTCCCGCCCCCGACTTAAATCACAAAACTGCTTTGCAATGACACATAGCGTTCATGACAGTTCGAGTCCAGGTAGCCAGCTGACAGGTCAGTTAATGTTTAGTGCTGTGTTTAATTTATCATTACTCGTTATTTAAAGAATAGCGTTATTCCTTATTTATAGTAGAATACTATTTGTGATTGTGACCCGCTTGCTGTTATATTAACTTATATCCGGGTTTTTCCTTATCGTTTTTTGTGGAGATCATCAAGATAATAAATTACTTCTAAAATAATCGGGAATATCCAAAATAACTACCATGAATGAAATAGAATTTAAAAACTCTTTTTAAAAATATTTTTTTGGGTATTTAAATGGATTCAAAAACCTGAAAATAATGTCCTATCCAGTGCAGAGCCGTCTGTACACCAGTTTGGCCCCCCCCCCACAGGAATGAAAAATAAATATACATAATATAAATAAATAAACATACTCCCATGGGGCCCCTATGCTCGTTGGGCCCCCGGGCAAATGCGCTAAGACGGCCCTGATCCAGTGTGGAAACCTTACAAATTATCAACACTTGCTGCGTGTGTAGTAGTTAGGAAAAACTCTTTTGAGTATTAAGTGTTTTTTTAAATTTTGCATTCAAATTTAACGTCAAAATGTCAAAATGGAGAAATTCACAGTTCAAATGCTATTGATATTCACGCAGAACAAGATGCTGCAAGGTTTATTGACATCTACGTTTGCGAACACAATCGAACTTATTAAATTTAATATATATATATTTAAAAAAAAATCCTTTATTTTCTTTTTTGAATGTTAAATATCTTGACACAATATATATATTATATAACTATGCAAAATTTCAAACGGATTTAAAAATGGGATAACGTTAGCATTTCATTTCACCAAGGCAGACAAGAAGCACGTTTTTATTTTTTTTTATTTTTTAATTGTTTATTTTTTTAAAAAAAATAACTGTAATTGCCGAATTGAGTACCGAATTTATGTTACATAAATAACTAGAAGCAGAAATGAAACAAATTCTACTATACGCGTACAGTTGAAACAGATTTCTGACTTTCTATTGACGCCTACAAAGAGCCGTACATGCGTTAAAAATGTCATTTACTTTAGAAGGCGATAAAGATCACATTATTTGTTAACAGAAATGATGAAGATAAAAATTTGGTTGTAAAAATTAATTGTTTAATGATATGCCGTGATTTTTCCCCTTCTTACTGACTCACTAGAGGCATTTTTTTTTCAAACTGAAAAGATGTAAATGATTTTGGTTAGTGAGGGAAAGTTTAGGTAGATTTGCTGAAATTTGTCGTGACTTATAGACCTAAACATTTTCTGAAATCCTGTTAACAATGATGATACACAAAATATGTTTTAATAAGATGCAGTAAGGAAACAGAGCGAGTAACTGTTGGGACAGAAGTGATCTGATGAACCCATCGGTGGACGTGGGGGGAAATTGGGTGGGGGGGGTGTGGGGTGGAGAGTTGGGGCAGCTGAGGTGAATTAATCGGGCGCGTCGCGTAAGTGGTGTAGCGATGTCAGATTGACACGACGTATCTACTCGCGACTACAGATTTAACCACAGAGGTCACACAGACACTTCGGTTGATAGACTGGCAGAACACGGACTCATTTCCAGGATGTGCCTTTCCGTACTAACATGTCTATAAATAGACACACACTTCTGTTTATAAGGACGTCGTGAGGGCCATAGGGAGGACATCGTTTGATACCACACGAATAAATCAGTCAATAAGGGATTAGGTTGATTTTTTTTATAAAAAAAAGAAGGAAAAATAAAACGTTTTTCGCTACTGAGTCTTCACAACGGTTGTTATTGAATGCCGATTTTCTACGTGCTGCTCTCGCCAACTGCTAAGGTAGATATAACCTCACAAATATGAATACGTATTTTAAGTTCTCATGTGCTGGTCAAGAAGACACACATATTTGAACTTCTATATGAACTAACACAATTTTGGAAACCTATACAAATTTTATTGTCCTAAAATGAATACAGGAAACACTTCAAAATTTATTTGAAAATAACGTAATTCTATTAGCTCATTTATTGGCCCCTATTAACTCTAGTGTTTGAGTTAATTAATACAGAAGGAGCGTCTGTAAATAGATAAGATAATACTGGTTTTTGATAGCTGCTAGCACCAGTGTTTGACGTCAACCAGCACAGGTTTTTAAACGTCGTTCAGCACTGGTTTTGACGTACTTTATCGCTGGTTTTTAACGTTCATTAGCACTGTTTTGAAGTTCATTAGCACTGTTTTGACGTTCATTAGCACTGGTGCTTGACGCCCATTAGTTCTGGTATTTGTGGGCTTTGCTGGCTGGTCAGTGCTTTTTCCAGGTATGCCCAACTCTTAAAGAGAATCAGAGAAATATTTCGAAATTTATAGTGTTGAATTTATCTATCGGATTTGTTAATGTTTTCTCTTAAACTATAACTTTGCGACTCCCTCTGTTGGACTCTGCCTTGGCCTTTTAAAAAATTAAATTCTTGTTCTTGGCCGTTTAAAAACTTTAAAACTATTTAAACAATTATAAAACTTAATCATTGAGAACTACAGCGGCTTCCATTTACTTTCCTTGCTCGGAAGTCTAGCCTCGTGAACGTTAAGTGACGTAAAACATGCATGCACTACTGGTATTCCTAGAGTCCTAGAAGATGCATAAACACAAAATAGGTCTTTCGATACATCCAAATAATTTTAATCAGTGAAGCTTTAAATCTTTGCCTACGGGAAATGAATTGTATTCCGTTGCGAGATTTGTCAAGTCAAACGGACAGAGTTGTGAAGTTAAAATCGATTAATTAAAAAAAAATATAAATAATGAAACATTTCACGGTAACGTAGGCGCGGACATAACCTCTAGCACAAACGTTTTTAAATGTTTCCTTTTAGCAATCTAGGTTAAAGTGTTTTTCACGGTTTAAAATTAACATTATAAAGAATTGCGACTGTCAAAAAAGCAGAGAAAAAAAGTAATAATTTATACTCTCGGCTAAGTGTATTTCTTGAATCTAAGAAAACATATAACAATTTTAGTGTCATTAACCTAAATGTTCTAGTAATGTGATGCACCAGTATTGCACATGTATGAAATCATGTAATCGCAGTGCTTCTCAAACATTTTAGTATGGCGGACCGGCAGGATTTTTTTTTCATTGTTCCAGGGACCGGTGTAGTATTTTAACTGTACTGACGTGGTAGCGAAATGTTATTTATTTTATTCTATTTGTTTCATTTTATTAACGAAACATTGACATTTTCCACAGGGTTGGTATAAATGGTTGCAAATAAGGGATTAGAAATATTATAATTATATTTGTCTGTCCTTTCTTGATAAACTTCTGTGGACCAGCAGCGGATGGCCCACGGATCGGCACCGGTCCGCGGACCACCACTTTGAGAAGCACTGATGTAATGTACTCTTAAACCACCGAGTCTCACACCGCAGAACTTTGAAAAATTGCGAACCGTCACGCAGCTCAGTGTCATACACCGCGGTGTTATTTAAATACAGAGATTAGCCATTTAAAAGAATTTATATATAAATATATTAAACCGAACTTTGATGTTTTGCGGATATATATACATACATACATACAATATATATATATATATATATATATATATATATATATATATATATATAAATATATATATATATATATTAGGGCTGCGGAAATTAACGATTAATTTCTCGATTAATCGTTAAAAATAGTTAACGATTAAAAAATATTTTAACGGTTAATCGACCCGAACCTTATAAATGTACTGGAATTTAAAAAGTAAAATATTTCGGCTAATAAATATAAACTAATTTCCGGACGATTACACGAACATTTTTGTTTTTAACTATTCAGTTAGGTGATTGTTCAAAATGTTGATAAATGTTGTTTCCATTGAGAGAAATTGTTTGCCAACCATGCAGTGTTCCTTCTAAGTCCAAGCTCGTTGTTTCGTGTTCAAAGTTAAAAAAAAACTAGTGTGCAAAGTTGCAGAACGTCCATTTTTGTGCAAAATTTTACAAAAAATTTCTGCGCGGTAATTCGTAATTCCTGGGTGGCTTCGGTAAAATATCTGCGCAGCGGCGCTGCTTAAAGGGAACATTGCTCCCCATGGTTCTAACACTTCGCTTACATATCACCTGCTCACCTGCAAACCAAATATCCACTAATATCATAAACTTCAGTTGAGACAATCTAAAGCTATGTAAACGATTGCTCAGCTCAGCTGGTTATATTGTCAATAAGACCCGCTCATCACTTGAACCAAATAATGTCAATACACTTGTCTGTTTGCGTTGTTGGTTAAAAGATGTCATATAAAGAAGACATTCCAGTGTTATTTCGATTTTCGACAAGTACGTATAATAAATGTTACTTATGACACCATAAATTTCAATTTTGGGCTTTAATTTAAAAAGTTAACTATTAATTTTAAATTAATCGATGTGTGTTATGTGTGTGTGTATGTTTAAGACAGATTGTTCCTTTTAAGCACAGTTTCGCTTCCTTAATTTTAAAAAAAAAGAGTAAAAGAAAAACAATTAGATCTAATAACGGGTAATAAAAACTCGAATGCAATTTCCAACAATTTTCCATAACAATTTTCGAGATAAATCACTAAATAGTGTTCAGCAAGTAAATAACGATCACACATCAATATACATAATTCCCGTTGTCTGTATGTATGGATGTAATTATAATGCTTTTAGGTGGCGCTGCGAAATTTGTAGTGCTGTTCAGGTGGCGCTGCGATCGATTTTGATTTTATAGTGCAGCACCAAAAATAACACTTCTCGAACGTTCCGCATAAAATTGTTCAATATAATAATAAATGAATCAAATAAAAATAAATGTAAAAAATGAAAGTTCTGTAATACGTTATTTTTTAATCTGATGTGTATTTATTTTGAAATTTTCCGTCATTTTTGACGGGTGATAAAACTCTAGTAATTTTAATAGTTCATAACAGAAAAATAAATTTATTAATGAAATTTAAGAAATTGAAGGAATTGTTTTCTCTCTATGACGTCATAGCCCCTCACGCTACATCACACCAAGAATGTGTCAATATAATGCGCACCGCACACCAATCTAACATTAGCATTAACAACGCGGGAAAACCCCATTAACTATCATTCTAGATGACATTAAAAGTAATTTTCCTTCTCCAACATTGTTCTAAATATCATTAGCTATTGTTAGGCGTTTGTGTCAACCCGATAGATGTTATGGTTGGCGAGAAATTGACACAATACTGCATTTTTTCCCCAGGAAATCCAGTAAACATTTTCGGTATTTTTTTGGCCTATGCACATCCTTGAGACCTCCTTAGCTTATTTCAAAATACCTGAACCCTCTATCTGGTATGGTTCAGGAGGAGTTGCATGTGCAAGCTCGAACAGTGCACAGACGTTTCACATGTATAAACGCAATTTTTCCCATGGGAAATTGCGTTAAAAACTCGAATGAGTATTTAAACGCAATTTCTAACAAAGAATTTCCGATTTCTTTATTCAGGGGAAATCATTCTAGATTACATTAAAACTCATTTCAAATAAATAATTATGAAACTAAACAAAAAAATTGCTATCAACAAATAGCTGCTTAAATTACACGAGTCGAACGAAAAGAGATTAAAAAAAAATTCTTCTCCTACATTGTTTTACATATTATTAGCTATCTTTTGGCATTTGTTTCAACCCGATAGATGTTATGGTTAGCGAGAAATTGGCAAAATACTCATATTTTTTTTCGTATTTTTAATTTTTTTTCTAGGAAATCCAGTAAATATTTTTCGTTATTTTTTTGGCCTGTGCACCCCCTTGGGACCTCCTTAACATATTTTAAAAGACCCAAACCCTCTACCTGGCATGGTTCAGGAGTAGTTGCTTGTGCAAGCTCGAACAGAAAGCATAGACATTTCAAATATATAAACGCAATTTTTCCAATGGGAAATTGCGTTAAAAATCCTTCAGTGGGATTTCGGATTTTCCCCGCACGTAAAATCCGTATCCTCTTTAGGTCTAATGAGAATTGCTAATTTTTCATCCAAAATCTTTAAGAAATGGATTATACAAACTATTTTTTTGACATTATAATCCATAATTCCATTTTTCGGGCAACAGAGTTAATTTTTTTTCTTAAATTCGAAGAAGAGGCAAGGTTTAAATAAAAATTGCGGATATCAATTGTTTGCAGTGCCCCCCCCTACCACCATCCCCTTGTTAAAGTTAAATTTAGCCGTCTATGACTCAGCTGAGCGGACCAGGCATCTACACCGACTGGCAAGATGACACTAATGAAATGCAGCTCAATTGTGAACATGCAAGGGAAATTTTTTTTGTTTCACAACTCCTGTTTGTATCTGGCCAGTCGTTGTGTCCACGCCGATGTCATGGCTGCTTTATACCCCCCCCCCGGGCAATATGTACATCACCAGCCCAACATTTTCCCTGCACGTCAGATATAAGCCGTTACACCAGTGACGTGAAACACTTTGTCTGCTTGGAATTCGAGTCGTCTCGCGCGTCTCTCAATTCTGCCTGTCTGTTAAAGGGCTTTTCACTTTCGAGGGAACGTGGCGCCCCTCCAGGCCTAGTGTTGGCCACCGTTCTCCGGAGCAGGCAGATCATCGTCGTCTTCAGAGTTGTCTTTCCTCGTGCAGATCAAAGGGGTATGGAAAAAAGAAAGCATTAATCTTATCAAAGATTACTTATTTCCTCAGCTAATTTGTTTTTATAGCATTATTAAAAGGTTTTTAAAAAATGAATAAAAAATAACATTCGCATAAAAAGAAACAGCCACTAACAAAGATTTAATGACATTTTAAAACTAACTAGCGAAATTAAGTTCAGAAAAACAATGAAGCCACATTACAAATTTTAACAAATTAAAACTATTTTTTTCTTAAATGAGAAAAAGTTCTTGTAGATTATAAATGCAGTTTAACTGTTGCATTAATTGCTTATTTTATGTGTGGCGTCGGTGTTCTGACCAACGTTGCAGATTTGTATTTGTATTCATTGGATGTCAAAGACTGAATGGTTTATGAAAGTCATGTATAGATTGACATTTTAAAAAAAAAGAAATAAACACGTGTTATTGTCATTTAAAGCACGACCATTTTTAATGTTTGATGCAAATGTTCCTGTTTTTTTTATAGTTCCCTTGTTAACTGCCTTTGTAAGATTAAAGCGATAACTTCATTGTTGGCAGAGGTTTTAAAGTAAGAATCTGTTTCTATCTTGTTATTCTTTAAAATGTCATTCCTTTCATTTTATTCTTGAAAGTTATATGAAACATGCTCGACTTATTAAGTTAATCTTTGTAATCTCTTTTAAATCACAGCTACTCCAGAAGTTCAGAGTTGATTTAACCTCCTGAAAAATTTGCAGAAATTTTGAAATCGTTCAACCTGAAAGTCTAGCAGAGACTGACCCCTGAATAGATCTGTGAAACCTGAGTGCTGTGAGCCTTAGGCTGCAGTAGCAGTGACCAGATCAAGACGTCGTTTCTGTCCATTCAGTCTTCACTATTTTGATCTTCTGAAAACCAATTGGTGCCAAGCTTAAGAAACATTGGTTCAACACAATATTAAATAGCTCTCAACTCATCGAAACACCAAAGTTAGTTTGAAGGAATAACTCAAATATTCTGTCAAAGGGGAGATCACATAATAACGATGGCAGCAGTACCTGTGGATGGGATGACGAGGATAACATTATCGTTCTTGTTATCTTTGCTCAGTGACAACAACTATCCAGGTAAGCTTATTATTAGTGTGTCTTTGAATGCATACTGTTTTTCAAAACGTAGTCTAGTTAACGTTTTAAAAAAAAATGTAAACCCTGAAATGAGTTATGACTTGGAAGATAGCCATTGACCAGCGGAATAAAAAAAAACTACGTATGGTTATAAATTGGTGTTTCTCATCTGGTCTGTCATGATTTTTATTTGTCTTTCGTGAACAAGATTTATTTGAATATGTGTTTAAAAACAGAAAGTTGTTGCTGCCTTGTTACTTGCCACCGATTAGTTTTCAAGGTTCAGTCACGTTTTAAAAATTTATTTGAAAAAGAGTCTAAAATTACTTGTGATTATTGTTACTAAATAGGTGTGAATCGGTGTTGGCTTAGTTTTTATAGCATACGGTTAATATGATATATAGTATGTCTTATTAAGTGTCTGTCATAAAATGCCGCGATAGAAGAGTGGAAAGTCTCGAAATCTTTCTGTTAAACGTTCCATTCCATTGACTTTTATTTCACGCCACCATGCAATCACCATACTCTCTACACAGCAAGATGCGTCAATCTCTGCACGCTGTTCCCAAAAGAACAATTACTTGTTGTACCTCATGAAAAAATCTGCTTTGTTTTTGTTTTCGTTTTGCGCCTGATTTACCGTAACTATTCCGCACCACATCCTCGAAGTCACTCGATCTGACAAAGAACAATTATTAATGATGCCTATATCTATCTTTAGGAACACACTGGAATGTTATTTACCTCTCTTGGTCGTCCACATGCTATTGTCTGATTAATAGAATGCATTTGTGATATTTTAAAGCAGTTTTGAAAAATGAGGAATCCACAGGAATGCATTATTCAAACCAGATTTCAGTCAGGGGAATGTATATTGTTCTCCTTATTTATTACCAAAAAGATTCCTTTATTAAAAACCAAACAAAAACAACAATAAATTCTTAGATTTTTATTACCACGTTTTTATTAACTCACTTTCGTTCGTGCTTGTTGGTTTGTGTTTCCACAAGTTTTCAAATCTGCCAACGTAAAATTAAACCACTTCAGATGGTCCTAGAGATCTCAAAATTTTACCATAGATAGATCTTGGATGACAATGCAATGTATCAAAATTTCAGAACGATCGATGTACGTTATTAAATTATTGAACTTTTTAAATCCCTTATATTAACTTAATCGCCGTCTCTGTCTCTCTGTCGTTCTGTCGTCATCTCTGTTTTGGGCGGGCGGAAAAACAAAAGTAAAAAATGACCCACTTCCCGTGATCCGATCGAGCTGAAATTTGGCACACGGACCCGTCTCACCTATCAATGCATCGTATCAAAGTTTCAGAACGATCGAACGTACCATATTTAAATTTATGCATTTTTAGTTTATCCTTTATATATATCCTTTGTATGTAATTCAAATTCACTGTTTGTTATTGTTTTTTTTCACGGGATTGTTCAGTCACGCGTTGACGCGACCCATCGAAGTACCGCGTTATTTTGTTTACATTTTACGTGTCACGCTGTGCTCGGTCAAGCGATCGGTGACCAGAATTTTCCCCTCTCCCACCCCCCACCCCCACCCCCACCCCAGGGTTATGAAGCAAAGTTGAGTTAAGACAGATTCAATCTGTAAATGTTTGTCGCGTTTGAAAATAATCAATACTGTTAGTTATGTCTCATATATAAGGGATTTATAGTAAAAAAATTGTTTTTACGGGTTTGTTTTATTAGTTTATCTATATATCAGCATCTGTACCGTCTGCTTTTGTTGACATCCATGAGCTCACCCCGTGACCACATCACCGTGTTTTAAAACGTTGTGCGGGCACTTATGAGGTGTTTGGTATAAAAAATAGAGGTAAAAAATATTTTAAAAACCACGTTTTTGTAAGTGGAATAAAAAGAATAAAATAAATAGAGGTAAAAAAAGATTTTTAAAAACCACGTTTTTATAAGTTTACTAAAAAGATGAAAATAATTTAAAACTAATAAGTTCAAGTTCTGTCATATAATATGACTAAAAACGTGGGGCGGGTGTTTGGTATAAAAATTAAAGATTGATAATTAAGAAGGCAAAAAAGATATCTATAAGTGAGAGAATGAGTGAACTGCATATGTACAACCTCATAAGTGCCCGCCCAACGTTTTTAGTCATATTATATGAAAGTACTTGAACTTATTAGTTTTAAATTATGTTCTTCTTTTTAGTACACTTATAAAAACGTGTTTTTTTAAAAATCTTTTTTACCTCTATTTATATATGTAAATTTTTATATTGTATTTAAATATTAAAATTTCCTTTATGGGTAATTTAATGCAACAGTTTGGTAGGAAATAGAAAGACGTGTCAGCGGTGACGTATATAGGTTTACTTAAAATAATACTCGACGCCGAAGGGCCCTTCTTCCCCTGAATCTTCAAAAATGCCCCTGATGTTTAAAGGCCACAAAGTTGTGGTTTTTAACTATCCACCTTTCAATCCAGGGACACATGCGTCTCTCTTCAAACTAAGTTAAACATTTAACGCTTTAATATAATAATAATAAGTAAAATGTAAATAAATCTTTTTTTTAAAAGGACACGCTTTTATTTTTAAAAAAAATTTACAGACTGAAACGCGCTGATCTCCCCTGTCCTTGATGTAAACACGGAAATTTGGTAAATGATGGCTGGAGTGAAACGAGTGAGCCGTGGAGGTCAACTCTAGCAGACGACTATACATTCTAAATAGTGATAAATAAAGATAAACTAAAAATTGATTAATTTAATTACGGTAAATTCGATCGATCTGAAATTTTGATACAATGCATTGTCATCCAAGATCTATCTGTGGTAAAATTTTGAGATCTCTAGGACTATCAGAAGTGGTTTAATTTTATGTTTCTAGATTTGAAGGAAGGATGGATGGATACAACATACAAACAGCGTGAGTTAAATAAAAGCGTGTAAAAATACGTTTTCTCCGCCCCGAAATGTTTCAGTAGTGAGTTCACTGTTCAAGACGGCCTACGATGTTTACTAGTCAGTTCATTGTTAAAGACGGCCAACGATGTTTACTAGTGAGTTCATTGTTAAAGACGGCCAACGATGTTTACTAGTGAGTTCACTGTTCAAGACGGCCTACGATGTTCACTAGTGAGTTCACTGTTCAAGACGGCCTACGATGTTCACTAGTGAGTTCACTGTTCAAGACGGCCTACGATGTTTCACTAGTGAGTTCACTGTTCAAGGGCGGTCAACGATGTTCACTAGTGAGTTCACTGTTTAAGGCTGCCACGATGTTACTAGTGAGTTCACTGTTTAAGACGGCCAACGATGTTCACTAGTGAGTTTCATTGTTCAAGACGGCCTACGATGTTTACTAGTGAGTTCACTGTTCAAGACGGCCTACGATGTTCACTAGTGAGTTCACTGTTCAAGACGGCCTACGATGTTCACTAGTGAGTTCACTGTTCAAGACGGCCTACGATGTTCACTAGTGAGTTCACTGTTCAAGACGGCCTACGATGTTCACTAGTGAGTTCACTGTTCAAGGCGGCCAACGATGTTCACTAGTGAGTTCACTGTTTAAGACGGCCAACGATGTTCACTAGTGAGTTCACTGTTCAAGACGGCCTACGATGTTTACTAGTGAGTTCACTGTTCAAGACGGCCTACGATGTTTACTAGTGAGTTCATGTTCAAGACGGCCTACGATGTTTACTAGTGAGTTCATTGTTCAAGACGGCCTACGATGTTTACTAGTGAGTTCATTGTTCAAGACGGCCTACGATGTTTACTAGTGAGTTCATTGTTCAAGACGGCCTACGATGTTTACTAGTGAGTTCACTGTTCAAGACGGCCTACGATGTTTACTAGTGAGTTCATTGTTCAAGACGGCCTACGATGTTTACTAGTGAGTTCACTGTTCAAGACAGCCTACGATGTTTACTAGTGAGTTCAGTGTTCAAGACAGCCTACGATGTTCACTAGTGAGTTCACAAAGACCACTTGTTTATGGCAAGTTTAACCGCAACGACACCAAAAACAACACGGAAATGGAATTGAGAAATGCTGACACTGTTTTCTACGTCAACTCTCCATGTAAAGCTCACAGGCCATTTACCGTCTACGCTACATTTGTATCCTGTCGTTTCCCAGTGAGTCTGAGACGTGTGCTGATCGTGGCACTTTATTTAATAGCGCTCATATATTTTCACATACTGAAACTTGATTGATTTATTAATAGACGATACATAAATGAAGATATGTAACTTTTTAATTTCAGCCTCCAAATAATAAGACCCATTGATCTAGTTTAAGTGTTTTTTTTTGCCTCTTTGTGTTTGGGAGCCCCTCTCGTGACGTAATGTTAGTTGACTGTTTTAAACAACCGAGGAAGCGATTATGTAGAGTTAAATAGCCGCGTGAAGTTTATGGCGAAGTGTACATCACTATTTATTTTAGTCAGTGATACTCTACCTCACTTCCGACTTCTAACGAATGGGCAGTGCACGTATCATATTACAAAACCAAAATACATTTTTTGACTAAGCCCTAATTTGTTTAACAGGGGTATCCAAACTTTTTACCATGCGGGCCATATTCGTTAAAAGTAATTAAAAGCCATAAGTATAAGACATAAATTGAATACTTATTTTACAACACTATCCTCTAACACCACTATCTATCTATATATATACTTAACCAGAACAAGCACGAGACGTGTGCAAATTAGCATGACGAATGACCCTCGCTAGGGTCCACCAATCAAAATTTATGGTTTGCAAGCCAGGGTGGTGCAGGGTGGGTGAGGGGCAGGCAGCTAATCACAGTGCGCATTTCTCGAGACCAACAATGCGTCGGCGGTTCCCCCTCACCCCTACGACGTTCACTCGCGTTGTTTTCATTTCTTCGTGCTGCAGTCCTTTCTTTCCCCCCGTTCCTTGCACTATCTATGAGCAAGTCTGCGGCGTATGCTACGCCGCGGGTCGTCTCTAGCTTTATATAAAATAAACTATCCAACCCCCACACACACACATACACACACGCATACACACACACATACACACACACATACACACACGCATACACACACATACACACACACATACACACACGCATACACACACACATACACACACGCATACACACACGCATACACACACGCATACACACACGCATACACACACGCATACACACACGAATACACACGCATACACACACGCATACACACACGCATACACACACACATACACACACACATACACACACGCATACACACACGCATACGCACACGCATACACACACGCATACACACACGCATACACACACGCATACACACACGCATACACACACACTCACGCACACATCATTGTCACATAATGTGATCCTTATATACATACAGAAATAATATTACATAGAGCAGGGGTGCCAAACTCAAAAGACATTGATTGCGAGTCATTCTTTAAAATCGTTTCAAGCCGTTAGACATTGCATTAAATAATATATATGCTTAACGCTTTACAAGTTAATTTAATTTTTCCCTTTTGAAATCGATGAAAATACGTCTGTTTTCCTATATAAAAGCATGCGATGTTTTTTGTTCACTGCGACTAATACAACATTTTTTAAAGTTGAAATACGAAATATTCACAATTTGGCTTTCAAGTAATCAAACTTCAGTATTTATTGTGTAGTAATGTGTAGTAATGTGTAGTAATGTGTAGTAATGTGTAGTAATGTGTAGTAATGTGTAGTAATGTGTAGCAATGTGTAGTAATGTGTAGTAATGTGTAGTAATGTGTAGTAATGTGTAGTAATGTGTAGTAATGCGTAGGAGACATTTTTGATTTGGCGTACACCGGCTGATTGTTGTTCTGACAGTGAGAAGAAATCAAACCTCTCAAATCTTAGAAAAATACTGGCTTTACTTATGATCTAAAGACATGTGATATCTATCATTTATTATAATATATTTTCAGTTGGAGAAGGAATACCATTTTAATGCGGCGCACTTTGTCAAATCGAAACCAGCGTGTGTCGCTCGTTATTTCTTTTACATTCTTTGAAAGCAGCCCCGTAAATGTTTCACCATTTTTGACTCCAATCAGCTGTGGTTATGTATATTGCAATGAGGACATTTTAACAGGAAACGCAAGGGTTTTTTAATGGCTTCCGGGCTCGCTTATACTTTTTATTACAGTTTCAGTTTATATTAAACTCAAGGTACTTTAAATGGATTTGACTGTAGAAGAATGAAACACTCAACTGATTACAGAATAATTAATGGCGGACACACTTTTAAAAATATTTTAATTGCCTTATAATTCTAGACAAGCTTATATATAATTAAAACATCCTTACAATATGTAAAATATTATTAAGTCAAAAAAGATTATATGGAAATAAAATATAATCTAGTATTAAAAATTTGTTGAAATAGATAATTTATCAATTTTAAATATATCTTCTCAATGTGACCTAGAAATTAGTAGTCTAGTATTTATTTGTAAAAAATGTTGACGATTAATATGATGTAATAGACATAAGAATCTCATATACAAACTAACCTATATCCCATATTTACATTGCTTTTTTATGTGCTTAAAGTATTTCTTAAGATCAACATTATAAATTTAAAAAAAAATAGAATAGGCATCGTTAGATCTCCCATAGAAAATGATACTGAATTCTGACTTAGTTATTCGGGAAAAAGGGGATCACTCATAAGGTTATTATTCTTAAATTAAAGACCTTAGTGCTAAAAGTACTTAAGTCACAAATTACGCATCTGAGATAATTTTTTTTACAATTTCAAAGATAATCTGTTGCTTCAAAGTGAAGAGAAATATTTTTTAACGGTTTTACCTTTTTCTAAAAAAAAATCTATTTACGAAATCCATTGACGTCATACCTGTAAAACTGTGCATCATCATTTATAAAAAAAGTGACACTGGTTTGCGTTTCCCTGTTGGTTGGATGCTGACGTCAAATCATTTATAAATAGAACTAACGGGAAATCTTCTTCACGGCTTTAAGAATATTTTAAAAGTGAAAGTTTTGGACAGATTTTCAGTTGACATCGCCTCCGCAAAAGTAGATACCGCCTTTCCAACGTGACGTCACAATTTCCGTCTCGTTCTATCAGATTCAAAGTCTGCGCCAACTTTACGGACCTAAATGTAGTGCAGACGTATCCTGGGGAAAAAAATTATGTCCATAAAATTAAGGCTGTTTCGTACATGATGTACTTTGTCTGTGACATTAACAAAGTAATAAATCCCAAAGGTGTTGGACGTCATCGGACTTCCCCTGCCAACCATCGCCCCACCCCTAATGGGTTTATCACCCAGCCTCTGTTCTGTGTCGAAATTATATATAAATATCACAACCGTTTGCCTGGACAAATGTAGCAGCTAGTTTTTTGTGTTTTGAATGAAGTAATTGATTCCAGAATACTACGGCAATTAATTTTTTTTTAAATTATCAGAAGATTTTTTTGAAATTCTCTGGCCACTAGACAAACATTTTGTGAATTTGAAAGAAATGCAAAACACATATTTTTTGAAATGATAAATGAAAAAAACTTCCACTGTACACTTAATGAAGATTGCATTTACATTATATGTTTTGTTTAATTAGGATATGAATGTTTTAAATTGACTTCATTTATAAATACATGTTTACTATTTTTACGTGAAGCGCGGTGAGCCCAACTTCGTGCTGTGGTACTGCGCTATATAAGTTCTCAAATTATTATTAATATTATTTAGTTTAACATTTTCAAAAATTTCCAACTCTCACCCACAGATTAACATTAAGCTGTGATATAATTTATCATCTAGTCGCTAAGTCACCTGAGACAAATCCCAGCGTTAGTACTGTAACGCCGGACCTCACAGTTGGCAAGTTTGGCCTCATCAATCATTCACGTACATTATCGGTCTTTGAAATAGTAAAGGATTTCTTGTTCTTCGTCCTTCGCTCGAGCAGATTTTCTCGGCAATGGTTAGCGTCGATTTCGCGGTCCTTGTCTAACTGGAGTCGATTTTGCTTTACCTCGCGCTGCATTTACTTTTACCATGAGCAGCAAGTGATTCTCTCTGATGATTGCATTCCATAAGTACCACAAAGATCGAAATTGATTTCAAATACATAAATATAAATATTTTTTCAAGACTTTGGATCCGAGTCCACAGAATTATCTAACGATTGTTAGTCCTGAGGACATTTTTCTACCCACCGTTTGATTGAAATCGGACAGTTCAACGAAAATTAGCTTATTAGGATGCCTCCTGTCCAATGTTCCCTTTAAGCTGCGCGGTTGCGCGGCGCAGATATCTGACCAATGCCGCGAAGCAGTTTAGAACTACCGCGCAGCAAATTTTTAAAATTATTGCAGTAAAAAGGGATGCTGTGCATCTTTGCACACGAGTTTTATTACTTTGCACACGGACCAACGAACCTTAGAGGGAACTGACTGAAATTGTTATAGCAATATGCCATGTCCATCTATCAGTTATAATCTTATCTAACCCAATTTTTAAAAACAAAATAAAACACGAAGTCGTAGAGTCCCTGGCACTTTGGGAACGCCCCTTCTTGTACGGCCCCAATCCTTTACTTTACCTCCGATTGACCAGGCGGGTGAGGGCATTTTCCCCTCCAAAGTGCCCAGTGCGTTGAGTGATGCTGCAGTGGCATTAACTTGAAATGGAAAACTTCCCCAACACATACACGAAATGTCTATACGCTGTACGACTGGTCCCATTGGTTGAAGCCTGTGAATGCTGCTAAATTTGGCGCGTGTTGTAGAACTCATCGATCTGAGACTCGGTCCTGCTCCTTTCAATGAAATATCTTATGTATTCCACTCACATGAAGATGGTGTACACATTTGCGGAGATTTTCGAAAGCGACATTTCTTTTGGAAATCGTTTGTGGCATTTTCATTTGTATTTAGCGACGAAGGGATGGCGCTGGCATATAATTAATAATCTGTTAACTTCTGACCCTAACCAGATATGTTAGATTCTTTTAGTGTAATTGTTTAGGAAGCCGACAGTTTGGTTATCTTTTTATTTTTTTCTGAAATATGTTAGCGTCTGTAGTTTTCACTGGTCTTAGAGATAAGGGATAAGTATAACGATCAAATGTTTATCTTTTAGTTCAGTTTAGTTCATCATAGCACGTTGATTTTTTCGTGAGATATGTATTTGTTCTTCAGAAACATTGGGTACAGTTGATTATAGCAAACATTGGGTACAGTTGATTATAGTAAACATTGGGTACAGTTGATTATAGTAAACATTGGGTACAGTTGATTATAGTATACATTGGGTACAGTTGATTATAGTAAACATTGGGTACAGTTGATTATAGTAAACACATTTTAAAAAAAAACTCAAAGAAAAGGTGTTAAACATGTAGATAATTGTTTAGACAAGTTTCTGCTTCCATTCCTTTTATCAACTCTTTTTCTCAGTCGCTCTCACAGTTATTAATTTTTTGTTGCATACTTTTTTCTTCGCCATCAATTATAATACTAACAATTTAATTTTAATTCAATTTCTCATGTAATATTTTCAAAAATTACTGTATAATCTGATCAAAATGTCTGATTTTCAAAGCACTGAATGGTGTCTGTACTAATGTAGCACTATGCTAAATGAAGGAAACAATTGATGAACATTTGGAAAAACAATCTGACAGCGACAAGAGAAAAAGCTGACGAAAATATAAAAATAGCGTACGTTTCCGCTGAAACCCGTCGTCGAGAAAGCCACTTAAACACAGCCAGAAACTTGCCGCCCAGGTGTAAGAACAATCTTATATAACACATATCACCGTGACCTGAACAGATTCATTTCCATCATCAGATGTGCGTCCTTGGCTTTCATCCCCTATAAGGAGATTCTAGAAAGCGTGTTTTAGTGAAGTATTTCTAACAGGTGTTGACCCCTATGGGTTGACTCCGAATAAGAGAAGACACATTGAGTGAGTAGGAACAACAACCGTGACGGGAACCTATGCACGTGATACACTACGGCACAACAGCGCACCCTGCCATGCGTGCCTTTCTAGAATCTACATTAATCATACAGTTTGTTGAAAGTTTATATTAAACTTACATTTTTGGTTAAGTTAGGTTTTTTCATTCTTTTAAAAAACTATTATTTTATCATAACCACCTAAAATATATATATAAAAAAATGTAACAGAAGGATTAAATAAATGTTACATAGATCTATATGTTTTGTCCTTTCAATATCCTTTAGAAATAGGTGAATGGATTGAAATTAGGGGAAAATTCGCTTTTTTTTTAAAAAAAGAAAAAACAAATTTACTTGCATAGCTTGAAATATTACCGATAACGTGATTTTACGCCATTAAAGAAGAAGCTGTTTATTCGCAATATTAAGACCAACTTCCGAAGACGTGCTTTGATAAAAACTTAAGAAGGAGAACCAAAATAATATCACCGTTATTTTGTTTAAATATTCCACGGTGGGAGGAGGGGGGATAATAAATAACGATATTTAATGATGACGCGAAACAGCTCAATTGAAATGTGAAATGTGAGTGAGGTGGAAAAAATGGACTCGTTCTTTAAGTTCTCAGTTACTCGTTTATCTCTTCCTGCCACGGCCTCCATAAATTACACCTTCTGTCTTCCCCGGTGATTTACGGCGTCCGTACGGTGACCCGCAATGGCTTGTAATGTTGGGTCATTCACTTTGTCTTGCCACCAGCCGTCAGTCTCAAAACCCTCCTCCATCCTCCCTCATTCACACACTTTTCCTTGAGTTATATGATGCTACTTATTTAGCCGCAACGCGAGGTTAAAGGGAATAAAGTAAACCAAAAAAAACAACAACAACAACCTAATAAGAAAGATTAATTAAGGAGGTCCGTGTTATATTGGTCATTTATAAACAATGACATGATGGCAGGTTTTGAAAACATTTTTTTATCTACGCATTTGGAAATACAAAAGTTATATTGAATAAACGTTTGTAAGTGTAAATCTGCACATGAAAGATTTCCTAAAAAATACGGAGGAAAAATTGGGGAGGGTGGTTGGATAATTTATATAATAATAATAATAAAATGATAATTTATATAGCGCTGTACCACATTAAGGAACTGGGCTCACAGCGCTCTAAATAAAGCGCTTTTTACACAGCGCTTTTAACCATACCGGACGCAAAAACTTGTTAAATTTTATTTAATTAAAGTCCAAAGGACTTGTTATAATTTGTGTGAACTAAACTCATCTTTCATTGTACTAGCCAAACGATATTTTTGGATGATTTTACTGACATTTTATTCTGTTAGGAAGCGCTACCAAAATTTGGGATTATTACTAAGCCCCTTGTTTTAAGCCTGCTGATCATTTTCCCTATTTTATTGTGGAGGTTGTTCAAGCCATAGACATTAAGGAGATATTAGATCAAAATATCATTAGGCACTAGAAAGGACATAGAACTTTGACAGGAGTTTATGTCTCCTTCAATATAAATCCGAAACAAGAATCAGGCAAAAGTTTGTTTTGTCTTCCCGCCCCGTTTCCAGTAAATCAATGCTTCGGTTGTCTTTAATTAATCTCAACTCAAATCTTTAGTTTTTGTGATTCGTACCAACAGCCATGGTGAACCTATCTCTGTATTTAAGACGAACACGTAAACATATGCAACATAAGGACATGCGTTTCGTTTCTTCCTCTTGTATTTTATCTAAGACCCACGAAAAATATACTCATCATTATGGCTTTAAAAAAATGCAAAAAAGCTATCATAAAAACTAATAATAGAAAATAATAAAACAAAACAAATAAACAGCTACTTATTTGTTGAAATATTAATGTATGCCAAAGCTTAGATCTTTTACCAAATTCCACTGAGCCAGGAAGAAAAGTTTTAAAAAAAAACAATTTGTAATGTGATGCTCTTCTTTTACCTCATAACAATATAACGATAGAAAAGTTTTAGTTTGAGTTTCATACATTTCTTTAATTTTTAGTATTTGAAGAAAAAAAAAGAACATCGCACTTCATTAAATCATAAACTGACGTGCCGTCAAATACAGGAATGTAACGTAATAACTATTACATTCTAGGATTACCTTTACTCCAGTAACTCGCCAGGTAGTATCTGGTTCATGTAAAAATGACTAAGACAATAAATCAACCCACTTTTGCCAACATACACTTTACCGATCAATCAATTGTTGCAACGAGTCAGTGCTTCAAAAAATTTGGCAACAAGACCCCCAGTATATAATATATAAAGAATAAACAACTAAGTATTTCGAATAGCTTTTATAAGCTTAAAAGAAAGTTTCAAAAAAAACCTTTAGCGTAGGTATATATAAATGAACGAGTCTTAAAACCAAAGAAACAGTCTTTGTATCACAATTTAATCAGAATATCTAATTTTAAAAGTTACTTCGAGCATTAAAACAACATTAAAAACATGATACTGAAGAGATAGCTAAAGTTAAATAGACGTTCAGGGTATAGCATTAAAACAACAGTAAAAACATGATACTGAAGAGATAGCTAAAGTTAAATAGACTTTCAGGGTATATCATTAAAACAACAGTAAAAACATGATACTGAAGAGATAGCTAAAGTTAAATAGACTTTCAGGGTATAGCATTAAAACAACAGTAAAAACATGATACTGAAGAGATAGCTAAAGTTAAATAGACTTTCAGGGTATAGTCACGTTACAATATAAAGAGACTTTTAAAGACTCGGTCAACTACTTATTATGCTTTACGGATTCAAGTGCCTCTTGGAATCTATAAACATGCTATTTGACATAATTTCGTTTCCAACTCATACCCTTCCTATCTTACTGAACTTCTTCCAGTCTATTCACACTCTTGTCATCTGCGCTCTTTCTTTCAGACACATGTATTTTTTTCTTTTCCAAAGACGCGCACTAAGACATTTGGCAAAAGGTCTTTCTATTTTTGTGCTCCAAACAATGGAATTCTCTACCAATACCTTTTAGTAATATTCCCACTACAATGGACTTCAAGACTGCACTCAAAATACATATTTTCAAAATTTAATTTACCATTTAACAATGAAAGATAGCTCTGACTGGTAAAGGTGGCTTCTGTGTAAAATCCATGTAATTATAGGTTCTGTTTAATTAAGATATGAATGTTTTATATTGAATGCATTATGAATGTATTTTAATTTTTGTATATTATTTCATCGTAAAACGCCGTTAGCTGGGGTTACCGCGTCATATAAGTTCTCAAATTATCATTATCATCATTGTGTGTGAACAGTTTGGTAGTATTGGTAGTGATAGATTTGTAAGAGATGGAACTCGGTCTCTTTATTCTGATGACAAAATTGTTACAAAAAAGAAAAACAGAAAACTTTATGTTTGAACCCAAAGTCTATGATGAAAGATGAAGTCTGAACTCTTATTCGATTGCTATGTAATTTAAATCCTTTTGAGGAATCTGGACGTTGCAAAATATGTTATTTAAGTTTCAACGTGTTTATTTATGATTCTGGCCAAACTAGTTAAACTATTTTCAAACAATCATTAAAACCCAAATTTATTTCAATAGATACCATTGCATCGAGGTGGTAAATTAGAGTATAAAACCATGTGCGTCGTTTGAAAAAAAAATTTTTTACGTGCTATTGGGTATCACAAAAATTTCTCTTTGAACTTTAGAAATTTACTAAAATTATATAAAAATGACAAGTACGTATTCAAACTTTATATGATATTATTTAAAAAATGCAATCTTCATCTTTACCGGTATTATAAAAGTTTGCGTCTTACTATCGCTTAATAGCGATAAGTCTTCAGCGATTAGCGATCAAGTCCCAAATATACGTTAACTTAATGGCAGCTCATTACCAGTATTCTAACGTCGTTTTACTTTTAGATTTTTAACAGTGTCTGTTAACATTTTGGTGACATTCCGAAAAAATTTGAGCCGTTCAAAGCCGGTGAGTCGTTTTATTGCACCCGTTAACCCTTTGTTTTTACGTTCGATGCCTTGGTACGGACTGATGTAAGCTAAGACATATTACAGTGAGATACACGTCTTACCACGGAAGTCACAAACTATACATATTTCAGCCATGAGTCACTGACGCCGGCTGTTTGAGATAAACACGGCATTAAAATTAAAGTTATTTCGGCGTCTGTCACAAGCATGACAAGAAATAAAAATTAACATATCATTTATTTTATAGAGAATAATTTCGTATAACCATCAGTTGCTGCATGACGTCACATCGTCTCTGCTGGAGTTTGTTTCCTTGTTGAGTCCTGCTGGATGTTTGACGGATTTCGTTTGAAATATTTGATGAAAGTTAAAAGCATCATTGTGAGATTGCAAGGACCATTATATTATAACTTAAATTAAAATCAAAGTGCAACAATAGTAATTAATTCATTAAAAATTCCCGATCTTTGCGCTAAAAGAGAATCCTTAAAATCCAGCCCCCTTTGCATTTTGGTGTGTAATATTTTGTTTTGTTTCACCGAGAGTAAAATATTGATGAAATAAACTTGCTTTTTGAAGCGGGGTGAGGTATTAAATTCTTAATATATTTAAAGACAAGACACATAAATAACAATTTTTTTGCATACTTTGCTTTGGGGATTGGAATCATTGGAATAAAAGGAAGTTCGTAATTTCAGTGCCTCGTTGATTGAGTAATTTAGCAGTTGGAAATATATGGAAATTGTTAAAAGCTATCTATTGCTTGTGCTATTTTTTTCTAAATTGGGCATTCCGTGTCTTTTAGTGTAGGTTAATGGTTAATGTTATTGATATGTGATGAACTTTTTCCTTGTTTACCTTTCGGGTTCAGCCCTTTTATGACTCTGTGTCATTTTGATGTATTTTAGTCTCTTGGACTTAGCAACCCATGCAAGCCTAATATTTCTAGTACAATACAAATAAGTCGAAAAAGAAGCACATACACAAAATATATCTATATAAAAATCGAATAAACCGGGATGTATTATTTAAATAGCTCATGCTTAGCATTCAGAATTTAATTAATTCACTTTGAAATGCCTAGTATAAAAGTGATTTTAAGAGATTGAAATTTTATTCATGATAATGAATAGAGAACTGAGATAAAAGAGAAAGAACGTGTTTATTGAGGAATGGAGACAGTTTTCAAAGAAAGTTTATGCACAAAGAACCTCCATACAGCTTCGTAATGCGGCTATCAGTATAAAGCTGATTTGAGTTATGTTGTTTTTTTTTAAAATTTAAAATCTCCATTTTATCCTGTGCTAAAATTTTTTAATTTCTCTAATTTGTGGTTAATAGCTGCAATTAATTTAACCACCTTTGTTTTTGACAGGCCCGGAAGCACCTGTAACAAGCAAGCATCATTGGGCCTACAAGGGAAAGGAAGGTAAGTGTCGAAGATAAATGTTTTCATTGCTATTACTGTGTCTTCAAACTATAACAAATTTGAACAGATTAGGTTATGATAAACTTTATACAGTTCGCATTAAATTAACTGAATACCCGGTTAGAAGTAAATTAAAAAAAAATAACCTCGTGAGTTCTTATAAAACAGCTTCATCTTGTTCCCGCAACACCCCCCCCCACCCCAATCTTTGTTCTGCGCGTTACTGCTTTTATCTTTGGAGAAATTTGCAGAGAAAATATTAACTGAACACCAAGACAATTCTTTGGAGAAAGTTGTAGAGAAAATATTAACTGAACACCAAGACAATTCTTTGGAGAAAGTTGTAGAGAAAATATTCACTGGACACTTAGAAATGGAAATGATTATAAAATGCTTAAAGACGGCTGATAAAAAAAAATTAAAGGTTTAAACCAGTGCGTTGACTTTTCTGTTTCCATTTCATCTACAGGTCCTGAGTCGTGGCATGTCCACTACAAATATTGCGGAGGGGAACGTCAGTCTCCCATTGACATCCAGCCTTTGACCTGCGAGTACGATCCCGGACTGGACCCTTTCCTCCTCGACCACTTCGACCACACCAGCTCACGTACTGGACCGTGTGTGCTAAACGTTACCAACAACGGACACGCTGGTGAGTCTAGAGTCGCATGTGGGTGATCATTCGTATGCGCGAATACACAGTTATTGTCTTTATTAAGAATGGTGTGTTAGTCCCTCTGAAGAAATTAAAAAAGTATCATTATTTTAAAAATAAACTGGTTTGGACTAGACTTTAAAAATATGCCATAAATCTGATGTGTTAGTTTACATTTACAATGAAAACAACGAACCTCATTTTGGATGATTTCATATTTTATCTCATGGTTGGTACAAATTTTTATAATTGATAGTAATGAAGAAATATTGACTTCTTCTTCTTGGTCCGACCACGAAGAGAATTATATATATAGATTTCTATTCGTGGTCGGACTCTGCGAGGCAAAAAGAAGCTGCATGTGCAACAGATACTAATTTTAGAAAGCAGCGCACCAAATTACTGCACTAATGCATCAAAAGGGGTGCAAATTAAATATGCGCTGTAAAAAAATTATATGACGCAATTGTTTTTCGCTGATATTTTAATTTTGGAAAAAGGGAACAATGTAAAAAGAGGATTTGATGATGGTTAATTATACCATCAAAAAACAAAGGGGCGCCATAGGCTCCCTACAACCCATATTATAAAATACTTTGTGTGCATTTCAGAAAGTTTAATATTTCGCATTGATCAAACAAGGACAAGTTAGTTGGTCTTTTGAAAAAGGTCGGCGTCGTAGACGCCCTAAAAAAGTGCATTAAAGGGGTAAAAGAACTCTCCATGAGCAAGTCTGCGGCGTATGCTACGCCGCGGGGCGTCTAGTATGTAATAGTCGTAGTGCAATTTGTAAATTTCGATCTAAATATAACTTTTCCACTTCGAAAATAGATGTCCGGAATTAATGAGAGTTGGATTTAGCCATGACTTCAGGTTTCTCATGCGTTAGAAATGCCACCGCAGTCAAAGTTTTCATTTCCATAAGACG
Source organism: Ampullaceana balthica (assembly GCA_944989445.1). Taxonomy (NCBI): domain Eukaryota; kingdom Metazoa; phylum Mollusca; class Gastropoda; family Lymnaeidae; genus Ampullaceana; species Ampullaceana balthica. Next base: position 182,945 of record CALYLW010000378.1, on the reverse strand, counting down.
CACACCAAGCTACATCGCTAGATATTTAGGAAACAGGGGAAAAGACGGGAGAGGGAAGGGGAACAGGTTTCTTCCAAGTGTCGTCACGTCCTGACACTGTCACTGGCTGTGTTGTGTGTGACAGACCAGAACACTAAACAACAAAAAACCCAGGCGGAAGTCAAACCAACAAACACGGAGAAATGAGTTTAAAAATAGCTCCGCAAATTTCTTTGACTACATAGTGTCTTCTACCGTCATGCTGCGTACTAATTTTAAGATTTATGTTGTAACCTATTAAAAGCTTCCAAAGACAATTGACATGAGACATTTAAAAATGCGCAATGAACATCAAATCAATTCTAAGTCACCCCAGTAAGTAGAAATATATTCTTATATATATTTATTTACATTCATTTTTATTAATTTTAAAGAGAGAACAGAAAGAAGAAAAAATAAGTAACCGCTGTTAAAATTGTAATTTACTAACGAAAGAATGACAGAAGACGTAAGACGTTTTCAAAAACATTCCCAAGTTTTTTAAGATACTGTCTTCGTTGAGTGTCTTAACCTTGTAACGTCCACAAATGACACGGTTAGTGGTGACGTACTGAACAGTGAAGACCTACATGTCTTTCTGTGTCAAGGCCGCTAACGTCAAAGCTTAATCCCCAGAAACTAGTCGCCCATTCCGTGCACTGTTACCAGCCGTTATTATTTATGTCCAGTGTAATTGTCTAGGATACAATTAGAACCAGAGGCGTAACTGGTTTTTGACGCCCTTGGCTAATTTATTTTTGGCGCTATTTATTTAAATACAAATTAAAAAATTTGAGATTTAGCGGCGCCCTTTTGAACTGGCACAGACCGGCGCCCTTGGCAAATGCCCCAATGCCAAGCCGTTGTTACGCCCCTGAATAGAACAATGAAGATGAAGAGTTGCTGATTTGAAGGAGTGGAGTTGTTGGGAGATCCACCAATTTTAACATTTTGTATCGCCTTACATTCACTTGAAAAAAAAACACACACACACACACAAAACAATCCTCGGCAACATGCCGAAAATGCTACACAGGAACCGACTGAGTCCCACTTTTTCAACTCCATAATACGTCAGAGCTCTGTAGAAGAGAAAACACAAAATACATAAAGTACGGTAGTATTTTTTTAAATTTAAAAAAAAATAAAAAATTTTTAAATAAATTCCCGGAAAAGGGCTAAAAAGTTCTATTTTCAAAAACAAAGCGCTATATCAATGTTCAAGCAACTCATCAATTTTAAATTTTGTTTTCGCTTTTATAAAGTGCAAGTCATTTGTTTAAGTTTAAGTCTTTAATGTCATGTAAACAAACATAGGGAATGTTTATTTGAATGACATGTTGTTGTCTGAGTCTCATGTCTCGTGCCGAAACGTCTGCTGGCCTAAATTAATGATCAATCTTTAATGCCTGCTCCCCATGTGGTTATAATAAGATCTAGTGCGAGTGAAAATATTGTGTCAACCCTTTAGCCTGTTAATGTATTTTCAAATAGTGTGATTAGTTTTGAAAAGTAGTCGATGAAATATGAGATGGTGGGTTGTAATGAATGCAGTGAGGTTAATATAGAATTTTACGGGGATAGAACTGTTTATCGTCAAATTTAATTTAATACGCGCGAACATATGACTGCATTACTGTTTTTGAGGGGGAAACGAAGTAAAAACGTTGATGGCAATTAGTCAGATATTCAATCTAACTTGACAATTTCTGTTAGTAATGAAATAATTCACATACCAATTTTCTATAAATTTTCAACGGGTGATTTCTGATACGGACTAAAGGACAGGCGATTTGTTCTTAACTTTCGTAGATATGGGCTCGACACATATATATTAACGTTGCACCAGCTCTTGAAATGAAACAGCAGAAGTAGTTTGATGAAATAATGATTTTCTTTTTCTTTAAGTCTTTTCAACACTGTGACAAACAAGAGCATTGTGTGATCAGAGAACCGCGTCATTAAATCTGTTCATTACATTTAAATCAAAGTATTTGTGTAAATACGAGTGATTGAAACTCATTAGGACCTAATGATTAGGTGGTTTTGAGATGTCGTCGATTCTTTGCTCGTAGTTCCCCGGAAACTCATAAACTATTCCGTCAGATCATCATGTTTTTCATTGTGTTATTCATTATATTATTCATTATGTTATTCATCCATTGTTCCACAGCAAGTGTACGTATCAGAAGTGACGACATGCGAGTACGAGGGGGAGGACTGAACGGCAGTTACAAGACAGCAGAGTTTCACTTCCATTGGGGAAGCACAGATGACCAGGGCAGTGAGCATTCTCTGGAAGGCCACAAATTTCCCCTGGAGGTAGGAAAAGTTCCCTTTTCACACTATGTCCCTTTGTAATGTCTATTTAAAATATTGCTATATTTTTTTCCATTTTAAGGATGCGACTTAAGAGACAATTTGAGTTTGACGTAAAATTGAGCAGTTATAAAAAATCCGGTTAAAATGTATTATTAAAATAACAAAAATAAATTTCTTATAATTACTTGATGAATGATGTAGAATAAAACGTCTTTCTTGCGTACAGATGCACGTTGTGAATTTTGCTGAAAAGTACGGAACCATAAAACAAGCCATGGCCCAGCCTGATGGTCTTGCCGTCCTAGGCGTCTTTTTCCAGGTCAGTCCCAAAGAAATTTAACAATTTCATTAATCTTATTGAATCACTGAGGCAAGATGTAAGAACGTCAAAATGTCTTGATTAAATAATAAAATTTTATAGTTCGATGTAAATTCTTCTTCACTCTTAGCAGAAAACCGCCTATATTGCTGAAAGGAAAAATGCCTCTAACGCACTCTAAATATTCATGGGTTATAGATGGGGGAAGGTAGGCAGCGAGTGTCAATGCCTACAGGGGTTTATGGAATTGATTATTTTGTTTTTTTATTTAATAGGTGACCAAATTTTTTTTTAAATGTTGTTTGGACCAATTAGCCGAGTAGATGCAGTTAAATGTATCGAAGCGTATCTAAATGAAAAAGTATATTTTCAAAATAGTTTAAGTTCGCTTACAAGTACTTCAATTCGTGTTTTAAATAGGACTTTTAAAGTTTCTATCAAGAGAAAAAAATGAAGTGATTTTAAAGTTCTAAAAAATATAGTTCTGAATTAAATTATTGTTACAATGTAAATATTCTTTTTTTTTCATACAGGAGTTTTAGCGAGTTAATAAAATATACATTCTGATGCGTTATGTGTTGATTATAACTTTATGTTTTACTATTAGCTGAGTGACCAAGACAATCCAGACTTCGAGTCGCTGGACCACGCACTGAAACACGTGCATAAAGCAGGTGAGGAAGCTGGTCTTGTATAAACAAGCTCTACAACACACACGAGCACACACACCAAATTGACCTAGTCGTATTGCATTCCAGTCCAACTCCTTAAATAAAATGTCTTAGCATATTGATTTATCGATAGTTACGCTTCTTTTATATTACATATATTATAATAGAAGCTAGTTTGTTGAAAAAAATTAATTGATAGGTAATACAGTTCACTGACAAGTTTAGTTTTAAAACAAAACATTTTTTTCCCAATCCGCGTCGTTATTTACGATCATCTCAACGACGCCGATATTTACGTTCTATCAATGAAATATAGTCAAAGTTCACATTTAAATTAAACTAAGATGAAAATATTAATGTCCACTGACGCTTTACTCTAATACCCTTTACTTTTAAAATAGTTTATTAATCGGTTATTGTAAATGCACTTAGTGTGTAAACATATATATATATATATATATATACAACTATTACAAAATGGGTTGACAGGAGAACATAATCTGGTGGAGCACTTCATGCTGAGGTCACTCCTGCCCACTGACCTGTCCAGATACTGGCGATATAACGGATCCCTGACGACCCCTTATTGTTTCGAGACTGTTACTTGGACAATCTTCACGGAACCACAGAAAATTTCAAGGTCACAGGTGAGAATTAGCAATGTTTTGGTGTTTTTGGAAACATTTTAAAAAGTATGTATTTCTAGTTAATTTTTAAACATATTTTTATATTCATAAATTCGTTATAAAATCTGATACATAATTATTACAGCTTGTAAGGTAGATGTGAACATACCTTGAAGATATTATTCATTTAAACATAAAAATATACTGTCATTACTAAATTAAAACATGGGACGAATTAACGCAATTGGAGACACTTTGCCCTTTTTTTAAATGGAGCGATTTTTCTATTTGATCAAGAGAAATTTAAATAACATAAAGATTGATTAACAACATCGATGAGAAAATTACATTGATATCAAAGAAAAGCGTTTATAACAGATTTCATGACTTTAAGTAGTAACTAATTTTCAGTCATCACATAAATTGAAAATAATTCACAGCTTGAGACCCTCCGCGGGTTGCTCCACGAGGAAGGTCATGACATCAACGACAGGGGAGAGCATCACACGAACACACCCTCGAGACTTGTGGACAACTGGCGACCGATCCAGCCCCTGAACGGGAGGGTCGTCAAACGAAGTTTTGTTGACGCATCCGCTGGTGGCGTCTACGTCACACGGGGGCCTTCTACCCCCGTGCCGAACCTTCAGGTCACCACACCTCCCACAGACACCCAGACCACAGCTTACGACACTGCATCCTTCACGACCAGCCTGAATCCAGGCGCCAACGCCATAGACCAGGTCTACACAGACACGCCTGTTCCTCAAAGTTCACCAGACTCCAACCCCAACGCTGTTGACAGCCTTCAGTACTCTTCAGGACATAAGGCTATCGAAAACACCAACACCGTACACGGCCAGCAAGTCAGCCAGCAGAATTTGGACAACAAGCAGACGTCCTTGGAAGGTTCTGGTAATGGTCAAGGGAGTAAAACCGTGACGCCTGCGTCCATGTCTCCAGTAACAGCCGCAGTTTACCACCAGCCGACGCAAGAGAGCGTAAATGGCGTCACCACCAACGACAATTCAGTGCAGTCCAGGAGCAACGTCAACCAAATTAATCCAGGGATCCACCCCAACTCTTTGTCGGATATCAAGCAGTATGTGAGCAATAACGTGATTCTCACATCCGGTGCAGGTACGGTACACTCTCAAGGAATAGACCAGCAAGGGGTGGGTAGTGATAAGACGGTTTTAGACGCCCAGGTCGGTATTAAATCCCTCTCTTCAGCTTCCACATTAGAAGAACAAAGTTTATTTTTATCTCCTAACTCGAGTAACTCCACTGGGGGCACTAGCACGTTCCAAAAACTAATGGCCTCACTGCAGCCTTCCAGCCAGGCGTCCACTGGAGCTCCAGCAGAACAGCCGATCACGATGACAACCACTGTCAGACCATTTGATGAAACATCGAAGTCTTTTCGAGGTGATTCGACGCAGCATCATGACTCGCAGCCGAGGAATACAGCGACACCAGACGTTACGAGCAGTTTTTCTCCAGAGACAACGCACGTGCCTCATCCCACAAACACCGTGTCACAGCAGCAACAACAACATCAGCAACAGCAGCATCAGCAACAACAGGAACAGATTTACAATAATAATCAATATCATGGTCACCAAGAAATATTACCGGGAAATCCCGCAGTTGGTCAAAGGTCACCAGAGAACCACAGACTACCTCTAGGTTATCTTCTTCAGCAGGAACCGCAACAAAATGACCTTAACAACATCAACAGCTTCAATACCATCGGTAATAACAAACGTTACACAGGGTTCTCCCCACAGGTGGGACACCAGCAAATTGATACGCCGCTGCAAAACTATCCCTCACAAAATAACGGCCCCTATACCACATGGAGCCCTAATGCCGGCAGACAGAATCGACTTCAGCCTGGCAACCAACAACCGTCTTCAGAGTACCTGCGAGGAATCCTGGAGAAACTCGCGGCGACGAACAGAATCAACACGAGGATGGCTGATCTGAACTCAGTGGCTCCTCGTTCAGTCAACCGTGGCAGGCTGGAGAACAGCGTCAATCAGATGAGTAGAGCTGACTTCACCAATCCTATTCACGATAGAGACGGCAATATTATCATCATGAATAGAGCCACCGGTGACATGTACGTTCTAAGGGCGGGGCCCAACGACGTCACGGGTCCTCCTGGTCGGGGCCCCCAACAGCAACTAGACGGCTCAAACCGCCGCCAGCAAGTTCAACGGGGCCCTTCTCCAAGCGTGTACAGGAGTAATAACGTTATTTACGGCGCGGGGAACAAGAATGGTGAGCAACTCGGAGAGCCTTCCTGGAGACGTTCGAACGGGGGCCCGTCCGAGGTGTTCCTCCAGCGATTAGAGCGTCCGGTGAGAATCAGCAGCCCGTTTTACGACCGTCTCTACAACTGGAGGCAGCAGCAGTACCAGACACCCGTGTCCACTGTTCCTTCGTTACGGCTCCAGCAGGGACTTCCTCTTGATCAACCTCGTTGGTATGGAGGCTAGACATGATGACGACATTTTAGTGTATTTGAAAAATGACTTGTTGAAACCGTGTATTAGATAAAGTGATTTTGTTACAAGATAAAATGTGTTAAGGTGTGGATTAAGTAACACACAGGACAAATAAAGGTGATTTAGATATCATTGAGTCAGATTAACTTTAATTTTGTTACAGCGTTGGGTTTGATGAACTCGTGTTTCGTATACAATTAAAACAAATGCAATTTCGTTTTGCAGAGACAAAATCAAACATGCTGTCACACCATAAGGTTGTGTGAGCAGATAGTTTTTTTGGCTTCTATGTCGAGATACAGAACCTGATAATAATAAAGGTGGGAGTATGAGAATGGTAGGAGAGAGTGTGCTAATAAAATAGATATAGTAATAATTAAAATATATTGTTGCTATTTTTCTTGAAGAAGGATGGGAGTTGGGACGTACCAATGAAAGATGGTTTAGAGAATGAGCGACAAAGATGCGACATGAATAGCGCGAGCTGCAAACCAATATTTATAGAATAGGTGCCTGCTTATGATGACATATGAAATAGGAAAGATGGGTTTCAAACAATCAGCATACATGATGGCTTTACATGTGTTATTAGGAAACCAAAGTGCAACTCGATGATTAAGAACGTTTGTTCAAGCTACCATTTCTTCACCATTTGAGACCGGACGATTGTGACAGATATATAATACATAAAGGTTGAAGTAGAGACCGTACGATTCAGACAGATATATGACACATTACTTCACCCTCTATGTCTTCTTCTGTTACAGAGATTGATTTGTTTATAATTTATTTAACTTTTTTAAAAAACATTGTGGTTATGAAAACATTTTAGCCATTATCACGTTTATGTCTCATAAAGACTTTTGAATCGGACAATCAACGGTAAACATAAAATGTGAATTATGATATGAAGTCAATCTTTACATTTGTTTTCTCTCCGAATTCTTAGACCATTTGTTTTCTCTTGTGCTATGTACTTTGCAAAAATTTGTTGTCTTATACTTAAAACAAAGCTGGGAGTAACACAATCTTCAGCTTCAATAACTAAGATCATGTTTTAATTAGTATGATTTGTTTGTTGTATGATTTGTTTGTTGTTTGATTTGTTTGTTGTGTGATATGTTTGTTGTATGATTTGTTTGTTGTATGATTTGTTTGTTGTATGATTTGTTTGTTGTATGATTTGTTTGTTGTTTGATTTGTTTGTTGTATGATTTGTTTGTTGTATCATTTGTTTTTTGCATGATTTGTTTGTTGTATCATTTGTTTGTTGTATTGTCCAAAAAAATAGTCGTATTTGACACAATTTGTTTTCAAAATGATGTCATGGAATTTTTAATTCGTTTTACTAATTATCAAATTTGATTTTTAAAAAATTTTCAATATAATTTATATCAAATGTCTTTTAACTGTTTATTACACATTCACATATTTATTTTTTAAAATTGATTAAATGAATGCGATATAATGACTTGAAAGAATTATTTTAGACCCTTATTTTAAATGACATGTTATCGACACCGGTGTTATGCATATTAGATTGCATTATGTCTGATCACAGAAACATGATTTGGCCATGATGAATGTTCGCTATTACAGGTAAATTTGTTAACTATTTGATCTCATTAGACCCGTTGGGTGTGCCTTACACATGTATCAAGTCTTTGACTAGGACTTTGATTTGTAAATAAACGTATTGGAAGTGTTCAATTATTTATTGTTTTTATTCTTGTCTTATTTTGTTTGTAAATTTCATTTTATTTATCATATTTTCATTGTCGATTAATGGATTTTTAATTCGATCGGGATGTTTCAGATCTTATCTTGTTTTATTATACTTATACATATTGCAAACGCTCCTTCTATACAAAAGATTATTGCGTCTTGCGTTCAGCCGCGGTCTTTCGTTTAATTAGAGCTTTGAATTTTGATCGACTGTTGCTTTTTTCTGTTATTCCCATTCCATGCCCGAATCCCAGATGGGCTGGCAAAGGATTTGTGTTTGTTTTTAGCGTATGGAACAAGAAAAGTGGTATATCCCTAGCAATATTTACATGGTATCTTATATATATACCACACGAGGCTGCAACTAAAGATTGTGTTATACATTGAGATGAATCTTAAGGTGGGTTGAGACGTTATGAAGGACGTAAATTACCCAGAGTCTCAGTTTCAAAAGATTATCGCTTGTGGTTCGGAAGTTTCAGTTTAACAAGGATGAGTCTCTATCTTTCAGACAGAATTGCTCCCGCTGCCTGGTCAGTTGAAATAGAAGCACTGGGCGGGGGCTTTCCCCTGAAGATGCGTTTTAACGTGCCGCTTCGCGGCCCGGTATTTTTGGAATCCTATCTCACATTAGACAGTAGTAGGACTTTGTCTGGAGATTTAAAGTGCTTAGTTTCAACGCGTCAGCTGTTTTTCTATGAATCTCAGTTAAGTCAGAGAATAAAAGCAATCACCGTAAAATATTCGATAACTTTATATGTTACACAAATTATAATTAACGCTATTTTAGTCAACTGAGTGATTTAAAAAAAATATAACAGGAGAAAAATTGTGAACATCTGTTTTCCAAAATACAAAGATTGGAGTGCCTGGGAGCTTTTCTCAAAAGGGATGAAACTCGTTTTGGGGCATTTACAGTTTGTTTGAAATAGCAGAGACCATCAATGAAATGTTTAACTCAAGCAGAAAGCTAGAAACTCAAAATGGCCGAAGGAACAAATATCATGTAAATTACTACTTTCGCTTCTAAATGCTTACTTTCAAAACCTTCACTTTCTGTAAAATACTTTTTAAAATAGATGATTTTGCTGCGTGGCTAACAACTTGCAACACTACCGGGGTACAATTTAATTAATTATTTTTTTTAAAAAGTAATTTTTAAAAAAAATGAAATAAATCGTATTCTTTCAAGATTTGATTTGTCTACGTTCTTATAAGACTCAACAAGAATATCTTATCCTGGACGTCAGACCTATCACAGTGTACACACACACACACACACAATCACCTGCCCCCAACAGCAGACATGCCTTCATTGTGTAGCGACGCATTCACGCGGTCTAGCGCTTTGTGTATGCCACATGTCCTAACAACGTAATCAATCTCTTCGGAAAAACAACCCGCTCACAAACAATTGTGTTAACATGCAAGGGTAAAAAAACAAAGGAGTTTAATTGCGTCCCCCTTGACCTAAATACTGGACCCAGCATATAAAAGAAAGGGGATTTAGATAAGATGAGATAAGTAATATAAAATGTGTAAATTTTGACTATGGAAAATTAAGTAAAGTCGATTAAAAATTAAAATTAAAACATTAAAAATATGTATTGCATAAAAGAAAACGATGCATAAATTTAAATAAAATTTAATGTCAATACAATATTCTTGCATGGTGTATCGTGAAATATTTTTAAAATGCATGCAATAAAACAAATACAGATGTAGGCAAACAAACAAACAAATGATTAATTAAATGTAATTCCCAGTACAGTCAATGAATTAAAAATTATATTTTTGGTATAGTAGTCAAATAAGAAAGTAGTTTTTACAAAAGAAGGAAAATATTGTTATACAAACTTTTGAATTCGAAAAGAAAATTCATAGTTATGTAATAAACTCCATATTGAGCTAGTTGTATTTATTGCAACTTTTTCAAATAAAAACAGAGATTTTAAATTTGATTAAAATTGTGTTCAAAATGTGAGTGAGACTGCATGCAAAAGAGGCGTAATATTTCATATACAAAAGGGGAACACAATTTTAAGAAGATGTATAACATGCAAACAGGGTATGAATGAGCTCTTCATTAGGCTCTGGATTTCACCGCAGCTAAGTCTTAATTTCTTTATATTCGTTTTATTTGTTTGTGTTCTATGTGTTCTTTGATGAATGCTCTTTGCCGAAACGTTCGCTGTTTTGTGACGTCTTGTCAGGCTCACTCGTACCCTGTTTGCATGTTGTCCATCTACTTAAAATTGTGTTCCCCTTTTGTATATGAAATATTATTCTTCTTTAAAAATAGTATTATTATAACAGCAACATCTGTTATATAAATGAATACACACAACCTGTGGTCCATCATGATTAAACATTTACTGGAATATTATATAAGGAAACGGCGACTTAAAATGTAAAAAAAATAATTGTATCACATTTTCAGGTAAATAGAGAAAAAAAAACCCAACCTTTAAAAACAATCACTTTGCTGTGTATAAAACAACATATCGGTGGCGCAGCTTGGATTACCATAGTCTCAGATGGATTCATATTTCATATATGACCACATTTTCCGCCAACTCTTATCACAAAGAAAAAAAGTGCCCCCCCCCCTTTGCTGTTTGTACGGCGTTCGTTTCATGCCTGAATGTAAAGTTTCTAAACACCTTCTTGTCTTCATCTTTTACAGACGCTCCTTCTATACAGAAGATAATTGAGTCCAATTTAAAACATTCATTCTCATCGGCCGTGCAAGTTCTGGGATACTATTTTCAAGCAAAGTTTAAAACTTTAAAAAGAAGAATGAAAGCAACAAAATATATTTTATTTTATGTACAATTTCTGAGATTCAAATATTAACATGAATTCAATATACTGTCCCCCATAGCTTTAAATGAATATTTTGTCTACTTTCAGTTTAAGATCAAAGCTTTCAATCAGGGTAAACTGTTCATAAGTTTGTTTTGACAAAATAAAATATAGTAGTTATTAATGTTTAGTGAATGACATTGCGCTTCAATTGCTTTAAAAAATCATTTTGATAAAAATATACGCATGAATTTAATCCACCGTAAAAAAAAACATGATGCCATTTTTCACTACTGCTCTTATAATTTTGTAAAATTTCTAAATCCGATAAGCACATAATTAAAATAAAAATATGTAATTCAATTAATTTTGTTGTTGATACGGGGAAGATATCACGTGCAAAAAACAACAACAAAAGAATTGATTATCATTTAAAAGTTTACCATCACGCTCTTTGCATATTTGTTTTACATCTTAAAGATGTCATCTTATGCATTTTTAAAATGGCCATATACATCAAAGCACTTTTATGTGCTGGTGAATGATATCAAAGTTGTTTTATCTTCATGTTCACAGGACACAATCTGTCACAAAGTTTGTTTTATAACACAATCAAAGTTTTATAAGTAACACACATTGCTGAGAGCCTAACGCAACAATATCAAATTTAATTATGATTACATTTCGGTGATGATGATTCAAACATTCATTCATTTAATATAACATATATGTATTAGAAAGTCCTTACTTTTTACTCACTTGTTACTCCATTCAACACACGTAAAACAATCAAAATGAGAGATAAAATCAGTCAGTGGCGTATCTAGGGATTTTCGGAAGGAAAGGGGAGGCGGGAATAGATGAGGGGGGGGGCACCACACATTAACGCACCGGCTCACACCCCCTAGTGACGTCACAGAAGATTATCCCTCCCCCCTGTCTGCCCACTACCCCCTTCCCCCCCACGCTGTTGTTGTCAGTCATAGCAACACTTATATCAGCCAACACTCCCGCACCCTGCGCCACGTCATTAAATGTAAACATCTCATTTCTTTTTAACATTCGTCAATAAATTATAACAAAAAGTTAACTCCATTATGTGATATTATTTTAAAAAAAAACTACAAACAAATTGTTGATTGAATTAGGCATAGCGTCTACTGCTATGATTGTCAGCCATTGATTGACGTGACAATCGGAATATTTTACAATCTCAGTCCACCCTTTTAAACAGAAGAATACGTAATTATTTTTTTCTTCTTCCGATAATTCTTCATTGAGGCGTCCAAAAAGTTGACGTAGAAGTGGAAAGATAGGAAAGAAGATTTGTTTTTGTCGATAATTTTATAACGAGTTCTAAATTATTTTTTTTAAATTCATTCTTTTAATAACAACTTCCTTACGTAATACATTTTCATATATTTTCAATTTCATTTGTAGGTTTTAGAGATTGATCCCGTAATAAAGTGTTAAAATATCAATTAATGAACATTACTACAACTAAAGTTAACTTCAATATGCACTTTCGGAGACTTGAAAAGTTAATTTTAGCATTCTTTTCAAAAGAAGTGCTGACCCTATAGACAAGCCAACATTTCATATGAAACTATAGTTTTTATACAATCAATATAGTCTAGCATCTCAACATTTTATTTGGTATCTTTTTCAACAATGGTTTGGTGTATTTACATTAACATGTTCAATAAGCAATGTATATACAATTGGATTTAGAATCAATGGAGTCCGTGGCAAACAGACGTCGCGAAGTTTTTAATACGTTAACTCTCAAATAGGAAATAACATTGGGATTATTTGAGATGACTATTTAAAAAAAATAATTAACTAAAACAAGAAAGAAAAATATATGTCAAATTTATAATTTAATTTATGTTTCAGTCACAAGTAACACTTTCTACGTAACATCCAAAGAATAGGAGCTAACACTAGTATCATCATAGTCATATATATCTTGCAGCTGCACTTGCCGACTCATCTCTTTTTCTAAAATAGGGTGTACTATTTTAAGCTAATTCCCGTCAAAGTCCTTACAAGCTCTTTGCTCTGAAGATTTAACACAGCCTCTACTTACGTTTAAATAACATGAACACGTCAAAATAAAAATGATGTCAAAACTACAGAGAGTTACGATACCATGTAAGAAAGAGAGTTGTAGAGTATTGCCAGAGTTGTGACGAGTAAACTAGCTCTGAGCACAGAACAGCCAGAAAAGGTGCTTGGGTCGCCAAAAGTGACCTTCACCACGCGATTGTTGATTGGTTGAACGGGCCGGTAGTTGTTCACCAGTGGCACGTTTGTGTGTAAAACTGGATCCGTCGTCTGGATTTCTCGGAATTTGTTCAACTGGAAGATACAAATAAAAATGACAAATTTTTAATCAAACAGATGTCGCTAAATAAAACTTCTAGAAAAACCGGTTTTTACAAAATCTAAGGGCTCCTCTAAGTTATGCATGTTATTGGCTTGAAGTGACATTGTACTTAAAGTGACAGTCACATTGTACTTAAAGTCACATTGTACTTAAAGTCACATTGTACTTAAAGTCACATTGTACTTGAAGTGACATTGCACTTAAAGTCACATTGTACTTAAAGTCGCATTGTACTTAAAGTCACATGGTACTTAAAGTTATATTGTACTTAAAGTCACATTGTACTTAAAGTCACATTGTACTTAAAGTCACATTGTTTTATTGTTTCAACTCTTATTTCAAACCACTAATTTGGCACACACAAAATGCACTGGAAAGATGAATTCTAGCCCGAGACCATCATCTAAATTGGAAATTCTACAACTAATAAATTTCTCCTCTCGTGTAGTCATGGGCCACAACCATGTAATTTGACCTGTCCGGTACGTCAATGTTCGTTCATTAAAACTGAGTGTCCAAATTCGCCGAGTAATTTCCAACTAATTCAGAGATGGTTAGTACACAAATAAGCAAAAGAAACTGAAAGAGCTGTTATGTTAATTCAGTCGCATTTATAATATCTGTTACAGACGCTCCTTTTATACAGAAGATTATTGAGTCCTGCGCTTATCTGTGATTTGTGTTTAGTCCTGCATTCTTATTATTAGAGATTTAAATGTTGATAAAGTGTTGGTTATCCTTGTTTCTTCAGGTAACCCATTCCACGCCCGAATTCCGGAGGGGAAGAACGAACATTTGTATGTGTTTGTTCTTGCATAGGAATAAACACATACGGAATAAGAGGTACGCAGGGATAGTTTAGTATATACCATCTTTTGGGTTAGAGATTATGTATGCACTATTATCTTCTGTAAAGGCGAAGCTTCCTAGATTGCGCTCCATTCCTTCTATTCTAAATAACTATAGAAAATTATGTTTCTCTTGCTGTTAGATGGCTATCCCTATATAAAAAAAGAAGACGCACCATTGTTAAATGATAGTGATGAGTGATGAGATGTCGATTTTTGTCATCAGAGTTTATTCCCTCTCTGTATTTTCTGTATAGGATTTTTTTTTCCTTTCACTACTAATCTCATCGTCATTTGAAAATAGACCTGCATGTTACATTTGTATTTCAAAGTTCAAGATTTGAGGTAGAGTTGAACTTCAACAAGTGGCTTGATTCTAAATGTATTCAAGTGAACATAACATTTCTTTAGGGAAGATTTTTCTTATTATACCTGTTTCTCGGACAGCATGATGGCCTCCTTGAACACCGTCCACACGACCGTCTCATAGCAACCAGGCGTGGTCAAGCTTCCGTCGTATCGGTAAAAGTCGTTTAAGTTCTTCGGCAAGAGTGACCTGAGGGCTATGGATTCCAGTGATTGTCTGTTGTCTGAAGTTGACAAGGAAAAGACCAAGATTTAAACAGCTGTGATTGCGCACCGTAATGGCTAGCATTTCGCCTTGTTGATAAAGTGTACAGGGTATTAATTAGAAGTATATTATGTCGAAAAAAAAGTTTGAGTGACAAAGAAATTCATAGGGAAAAACAGATTTTAAAAAAAGACTTAAATGATTAGAGCTGCGTATGCCTTGGAAGAATATCTTTCTCAAATACCAAGTATGTTTGTTATGACATTGTGCTTCGTGACTACCATGTGTTTATTTAAACACGATCATTAGTGAGCGTCAGTAGTTGTGATAAGAATGTAATAGGTAAACATCGAGTGTGTTAGATTACAATAGCCAACACCAGTTGTGTGGGGTGAAAAAAGTTATTTTGTATGCGTTGCGGAAATGTGTAGCGTATAAAATAAAGTTAACAAGGCTTATGGTGGTCACTGTGTTTGTTAGTGTGTGATTGTGTATGTGTGTGTGATTGTGTATGTGTGTGTGATTGTATATGTGTGTGTGATTGTGTATGTGTGTGTGACTGTGTATGTGGGTGCGATTGTGTGTGTGTTATTGTGTGTGTAGATGTGTGTCTGATTGTGTGTGTGTGTGTGATTGCGTGTGTCTGAGTGTGTGTGTGTGTGTGAAGTGCTGGCCTCTATGTGTGAGTGCCTTTGTTGTGTTTTGTCTAAATTAAGCATGTGTAGCATAACTCACTCGGTAGAGTCACGCCCTCCAGTGCGTCAATGATCTGTTCGTAATCTTTGTTGTCCTTTTCAGATACCTTTAGAAGAAAATAATCCAATAAAACTTTTTCTCTACAGAACACCCGATCAAACTAACGCAACGTAAAATGTTCTTTTCTTGAAGGAAAGGATAAAAAATATGCCCTGTAAAACTAGGTATTTAATCAATTTTTAGGAAAATGATACCAAAAAAACAAATGTGTTGTGGGGAGATATTCGGTTATATTCATTTTTTTTTGAAAGCATGTTTGTGATGTACATTTAGCAGATGGTAAGTTGAAGGTGTTTGTGGTTTTATTGAGGGCCGGGGCAGGTCTATTATTTCTATAGCAGTTTCTAAACTATTTTCATTATAAATAAAAATGCCCGTCTCTATTTAGTATGAATGGGCCATTTAGAGACTCGAGTAAATAAATGTTTAAAATCAAATGAGAGAAAACAAGAACATATTTGTTTACACGCTGTCTCTTTTTAATTGTCAAATATTTAATTCTAGCTAGTTATTCTTCTCCTATTTATTCAGGGGCACACAAACAATACTCTGACCATTTGTGCCTGATTTTCCCCCAACAATTGTCCCTAATACCCACCAGGGTTTAGTGGACTTGGGCAGCAGCCTGTAGATATGAGAAACTATCCCAGCCTCCGCTAGGACTCGAACCTCTTGGCTCGCACGCTGAATGCGCTGCTGCTCGGCCACCGCCAGTTCACAGGATTATTTTGTTACGAAATTGTGTTCATCACTTAACAGCAGTTGAGGAACCTTATTTCACGAGCAGTGTCCCCGTGTTTCAGGGAACTTTTAAACTTAGCAAACTGATATCTGTGCTGTACCTCAAACATTATCCCGAGAACCGCCAGGCCTTGTTTTTCTGTGGCAGCCATTTGCAGATCCGAGTAGATGGTGTTATAGTGGACAAAGTGAACCTGTGGAGTGAAATTAATGATGTTACGGGTGGTGTCATGGTTATAAAACCCGAATCCCTTGTAAAACTTTGAATACTATCACGAGGAAGCGTCGATAACAATCAATGGAAAATTTGGTTGTTACAAGAATCTAAAACTGATGCCCACAGACTCAGTTATTACTATGAAATTAATTGGAGAAGAGTTTCAAGGTAAATAACCGTGATTTGTTTAACCGGCTTACCTCTAACGGGTATGACTTCCCGTTAATCGTGTGCTCGGAACCTTTGTTGCTGTTGGAGCCCCAGTGGAAGTGGAACTGTACGGCCCTGTACGTGCCACCGAGCCCTCCACCGGATATCTCCATGATTCCACCCGTTATGTCCAGTTGAACTGTGGAGGATGTCATGACGTGAATCAAGAAGTTGAAACACCAACACAATAAACAACTTTGTAATCGTTACATGACTGAAACAGTTTTAATGAATGCTGGCATAGGAGATACACATTTCGCCAAATTTTATTTAGTCGTAAATTTAGCTTTTTAATGTAAAATAATAAAGGGAAGTTCTACTTAAATATTTGACATTCTACAAATTGACTCGAAATCGAAACGCCCACGAACCCTAAAGTGTTTTGATAGTGTTTTTGGCAATGACACCCAAGTGAGCAAACAAGCGGGATGAGAGTTGTACACTGAACACTCGTACATATTCATGTCAACTGCTGTAGTCGTATGTTGGGTGTAGTAACTGAACAGCTCGCATTAGATGTACATCCAGTGTAATCCAATGACCTAGGGGAGGTTATCCCCACTCTCTCTTGTCATTAGATGTACATCCAGTGTTAGCCAATGAGCTAGGGGAGGTTATCCCCACTCTCTTGTCATTACATAGACATCCAGTGTTAGCCAATGAGCTAGGGGAGGTTATCCCCCCTCTCTTGTCATTAGATAGACATCCAGTGTTAGCCAATGAGCTAGGGGAGGTCATCCCCATTTCTTGTCATTAGATGTACATCCAGTGTTAGCCAATGAGCTAGGGGAGGCTATCACCTTTTCTTGTCATTAGATGTGCATGCTTATGATCATATTAAACAGACTGAAACCACAAGCAGAGCAAATCATTTCAGAAGAGCAGGCGGGCTTCAGAGCAGGAAGAAGCGCAACGGAGCAAATCTTTAACCTGCGAGTTCTCTGTGGAAAACATCTCCAACACCAGAGTGACCTCTATCATTTCTTTATAGACTTTAAAAAAGCGTTCGACAGAGTGTGGCATGCGGCACTGTGGGCAACTATGCACAAATTCAACATTAATGCAAACCTCATTGAAGTGAACAAGAACCTATTCAACAGAGCAACCAGCGCAGTACTCTTCAACAGCAAGCTGGGAGATTGTTTCAAGACCACTGTTGGTGTCAGACAAGGATGCTTACTTTCCCCACATCCTTTTCAACCTCTTCCTTGAAAGGATTATGACAAATGTGCTAGAAAACCATGTCGGAACAGTCAGCATCGGAGGGAGAATTATAACCAACCAACGCTTCGCCGCTGACATAGACGGCCTAGCTGGCAGCGAGGACGTACTAAAAGAATTCCTTGCAAAACTAGAGAAAACAGCAAAGGCGTACGGCATGGAAATCAATGCAGAAAAGACCAAGGTCATGACAAATAGAAAATTCACAAATGAGATTCGGATAAACGGACAAAAACTCGAAGAGGTCTCCGCCTTTAAATATCTAGGGGCCATAATATCCGACGAAGGCTCAAAGTCAGAAATTTTTGCCAGATTGGCCCAAACAATGGCAGCATTGAGAAAACTAAAGCACATCTGTCATAGCAAGAAACTCTCCCTGAGATCAAAGATCCGACTAATGCGCTCTCTGGCGATGTCGGTCTTCTTGTATGGTTGTGAGGCTTGGACGCTCACCACAGACCTCCAAAGAAGAATCAATGCGCTAGAGATGAGATGTTTCAGAAAGATATCGAACATCTCCTACACAGCGCACATCACAAACGAAGCGGTCTGCAACACATTAAGTACTGTCATTGGCCCCTACGAGGACCTTTTCACCTAAATTAAGAAGAGGAAACTACGATGGTACTACGTGACAAGAACTGGAGGTCTCGCAAAGATTATAATGCAAGGCACAGTTCAGGGAGGAAGGAAAAGAGCCAGACAAAGAAAGAGATGGGAAGACGACATCAAAGAGTGGACCAGCCTGTCATTCAGTGACTCTCAAAAGGCAGCACAGGACCGGGACAAACGGCGCGAGATTGTGTGCAGTTTACGATGGTGCCCCAACGACCCAACGACGGGTTAAGGGATAGTTCAAATTCAAGATGTAAATCCAGTGTTAGCCGATGAGCTAGGGGAGGTCATCACTATTTTTGGTCGAATTTCTTTTCAAAATTCATTTGGACACATATTAGACTTAGCCCGAAAAAATCTGGAGGTGAATTACTTAATATAAATACTTCATTATATTCACAGAACCGGTTATCCCCTTACAAGTGAGCGACATTATAACAGGTGTAAGTATAACTCCAGAATTAATGTGGTATACTATACCAGACGCAATATTATGTTGTTGCTTTAAAAAAAATTATTTTCAGAGTTTCTTTTACCTGCATGACCATTATTTTTTATCTCCATGGTGACGCCGTGAGTGGAGTCAAATCCGGTCAGCGTGAACGGCGGAAGGCTCTCGTACTTGGTGGTCATCGGCTTGATGTCAATCGGGGACTGGCGACTTTTAGGAGTGTTCTCACACGTCGTGAACATCTGACCCCAGTGGTCGGCTCCGTGGGGGCCTTCGTACGCCCAGTGGGCTTTAGAAGAGGGCACTAAAGGCGGGGCAGAGAAAATATCATCAACCAATGAAAAACGTTATCTGCTGACATGGTGACTAACGTAAAGCGTTTGGTAGATTG
This sequence comes from Ampullaceana balthica, assembly GCA_944989445.1. Taxonomy (NCBI): domain Eukaryota; kingdom Metazoa; phylum Mollusca; class Gastropoda; family Lymnaeidae; genus Ampullaceana; species Ampullaceana balthica. The sequence continues at coordinate 163,536 of CALYLW010000378.1, read as the reverse complement.
GTAGATTGGTCGTAAATGGTATCATTTTATCATTTTAAACTGGTTTGGATTTAAAGTGGACCAAACAATTGCGAATGGATAATAAAAGTATGAAAACTTTGTAAATAGTATAACTTTGCAAATAGTATAACTCTGTAAATAGTATAACTTTGTAAATAGTATAACTCTGTGAATAGTATAACTTTGATAATAGTATAACTTTGATAATAGTATAACTTTGCAAAAACGCACGCAAACTCAAAATTAAGCTAAACGATACCACTTTATTTCCACACTACTTAAATCCATATTTTAACGTCTCCGTCTCCCGCGGCTCATTAACCAATGTATTTTGAGTGCAACTATCAAAGACTTCGTATTTGTCCCTTGCCATCTCACATATTAAAATAATAGCAGCAGTTTTAATTGATATGAAGAAAGCGGCTGGCAAATTATTATCTAAAAATAACAAGATTTTTTTTTAAAGACATCTTAAACGGAGGAGTACATGTATTTAAGTGTGCTTAAAGCGATTTCCCTACCGTTAAAATTCCGACTGACAATCCTGTTGTTGATCTTCTGCACTGGTCTGTAGTTGTCCACAAGGGCCAGGCGGACACCATTTGTGTCAGTGTCAGCTGACTTAAGTGTCCTAAACGCCTGCAGCTGATTAACCAGTCGGAATGAATTAAATATAATTGAAAACATCTCACAATAAGATGTGTATGTCTTGTAGAAAAAAAAATATCCCCCCCCCAGTTTTTTGTCTTTCCTTTCAAGTCGTTCAAAACAAAAATAAAAGTTAATTCGTTACTTTAGCGCATGGAAAAGAAATTATTATTATAAAAATATATATATATAAGGCCCTCTAGAAAAATGAAATAATCATTCACATTATTTAAACTTATTGTTTCACTTTGATTCTCAATATTATTGTATTATTATTTGATTATTATTATCATTCAATTAATTATTAAATTATCATTTAATCATTATAATTACAGAAAAAAATATTATTATTTTGAGTGAGGATTGTTCAAAGTGAAAAGTTAAGTCCTCAAAACTAAACTAGCTGAACAAATGACGTCCCAATAACTTTGGTACTATTGATATTTAAGAAGGACAAGCCACTTTTGGTATTATTTATATTTAAGGTGGACAAGCCACTTTTGGTATTATTGATATTTAAGGTGGACAAGCCACTTTTGGTATTATTGATATTTAAGGTGGACAAGCCACTTTTGGTATTATTGATATTTAAGGGGGACAAGCCACATTTGGTATTATTGATATTTAAGGTGGACAAGCCACTTTTGGTATTATTCATATTGAAGGTGGACAAGCAACTTTTGAGATTAATGATATTTAAGGTGGACAAGCCAGTTTTGATATTATTTATATTTAAGGTGGACAAGCCACTTTTGGTATTATTGATATCTATGGTGGACAAGCCACTTTTGAAAACGTGCATCACTGCAAAAAGAGCGAATTGAATTAATCCATCATGTAGTGTTGGAATTTAGTTCAGAGAACGATTTTTAGGTGGCCAAGATCATCCGTTTAAAAAAAATATTAAAATATGACAAGGAGGTGACGTGTTTATTTTGAGCAATCTAACGCATGACACACGTGCTGACCTGGCGAGATGAAATTTTGATAGTGTCCTTGAAGACAGTCCAGACGACCGACTCGTAGCACCGGGGCGTGGTCAGACTGCCCTCGTACCTGTAGAAGTCGTTCCTGTGGGCTGGCAGGATGGAGTTCAAACTGAAGGCTGGGATTGATGTGCTGGAGTCTGAAACAGGGTAAAACATGGTAAAACATGGTAAAACCGGGTCTAACAGGGTAAGTCAGGGGAAAACAGGGGAAAACTGGGCGGTGAATTTTTAACGCAAGAGTCATCTGAAATTATTACGTGTTAAAAACTATATTTTATACAAAAATATTTTATACAACAGTTAGCTCGAAAATGTTTTGGAGATGTTGATTTTTATGAGTAACAATTGATATATGAAATCTGTCTTAGCTTATGGAATTGATGTACATTAGTAACTTTACTAATTTTATTTTAAAATCTAGCCAGAGGCGTCACTAGGGGGTGTGGGGGTGCGGACCGCACCGGGTGACTACATCAAAAAGGTAAAATTTTGTGTGTTCCCGTTAATTGGTACTGGCAGACTCGTAGGAGGTCTATATGGTTAGTTGTGAGGGGGGTGACACCATGATCTACCGAATTTGGTTGACACCAACCCCAGTGACTCCTCTGAATCTAGTTTCAGTACACCCACCTGGAATTCGAATGCTATTCATGTTATTAACCATGTCCTTCAAGGCAGTGTTGTCTTCAGCAGAAATCTTTTTCAAGGGAGACAACAAAGTAAATATCAAATAAACATTACGGTTTACATTGCTGAGCACACAGCGGAAGCTAATATGACTGACAAAAATTTCCTTTACAAAAAAGAAATGACAACAATATGCGGATAGTTGGTTTCCTCTTCAGTATCGGAATAAATCTGACTGTTAGTTGCAAAAAATACTGGTGATAATAATAATAATAATGATAAGGTCCGTGCTGGTGAGGAAGGGTGAAGAGACTCTCCACACAAATAATAAGATCATCTTTAGATTAACCGCCCCCAGCCCCCTCTTTTTTATATTTTTATTTTTAAAAATTTTTAAAATAATTTTTAAAAAGAAATTTTCAATAAAATAAAGCACTTGAAATTCACAACAAAAAAAACAAAATTTAAAAAATTAATAAATAAAAAATAATAATAAAAATAGTTGTTTGCAAAATCGTCTTTGAGAAATTTCCCATTAAGGACGATTGTTTTTTCTCTCTTCAGTTTATCTGGAGCTGGTAAAATTTAGCTGGTGTTAGACACCGCTTTTCATTGACGCAGCCTCGGGACTGATAATAATGAACATATACAAAAGCAATTGTAAAAAAAAATTTGCATTATCTTGTGGTTAAGGTTTAATACCATGCAATGCAATTGTCAAATCGTTAAGGTCTTCACCTCGAAGAAAAATCCCAGCACGGCGAGACCTCTTGGCTTGCTTGCTGCGGCCGAAAGGTTTCCCAGAGAACTTTTGTAGTGAACGATGTGAAGCTTTCGGGAGAGGAAGAAATCATCAAGTTATAGGAGTATGTGCTTATGATCTTTGTATGTTATATGAGTATGTACTTACAATGTAAATGTCACTATACAGGTTTCTGTGCGTAGACGTTTCTATATGCCAATATTGTGTTGTTTTTTTAAAAACAATAAATAAACATAAACTGTTATGGTCCATGCGTGCAGAGAATTTCAGTTCTGTATAGATTTTATTTTATACTTAATGTGATTTTTGTAAGACCACAAGCTAGCTACGTTGTAAATTGCGTTTACATCAAAATTATTCTGTTCATAATGTGTCTTTAGGATTACAGCTGAATATCGTTGTGTCAAATATTTATTCTGCAAGTTATTGGTTTTTTTATTTAGACGTCGTCATAACAATCACTTTTTTTAAAATCAAAGAAGTTTTATCAAAAATTGATTAAGCCTCATGCCTAAATAGAAGAGAAACGTTATTGTATGACATTATATTTGTTTGATAGATCATTAGCTTTACGAGAAGTTGTATTTGGACAAGCGAAGAATACATTGACACAAGCGAAGAATACATTGACACAAGCGAAGAATACATTGACACAAGCGAAGAATACATTGACACAAGCGAAGAATACATTGACACAAGCGAAGAATACATTGACATTTAAAAAAAAATTGAATACGTCTAAGTTAAGATCTGTGGTTCCCAAAAATTTTAATTTTTTTTTATCAACATACTTTCACATATTGATATTAAGCGTCTCGTGCAGGTCAGGAACCCCTGGTCTAAGTTAGATGATTGGGAACAAGGAGGGTGATGTTTCATGTAAAACGCACTTTGTGAATGACATATGTTCATTTTTTTTTGGGGGGGGGGTCATTTATTTTTAAACAAATTATTCAAACAACCCGGTCCACCATCCAGTTGCTGCCACTTACCTCCATGGGAAAACTCTTGTGGTCCACCATGTGCTCCGACCCCTGCATGTCCGTGGATCCCCAGTGGAAGTGGAACTGTGCCGTTATGTACTTCTCCGACAGGCCTCCGGCAGATATGGCCACATCTCCCCCGGATATGTCTACAGTCGCTGGGGACCGTGGAGAAATCGACACTGGATTATTCATTGACAGAGCAATAACTCGGTAGTAACCAAATGATATTTAATGATTTCAGAATTAAGACGGTAAACCGTAAACAGCGTTCCCATTAGGGGCCGTCCACAAATTACGTCACGCGTCTGAGGTGGGGGGGGGTTACACATTTGTGCTGATGTGTGGCGAAGATGAGGGGGTGTTTAAGAGCTGTGACGTCACATCAAAAACGCGCGACTTTAGATAAAATTTCCACTTAAATATTTACAATTCATTGAATAACGATTTCAATGGCGTCACACGCCTTACAATATAAAGTGCAGCCTTAAAATACGAAATACATATTTGAATGACAAAAAAGTGATTTGAAACATGCTCATTTTCAATTAGGAACTACGGCTTTCATGCGTCAAAGCTTCGTGGCGTCATATGAGGGGCATGAGGGGGGGGGTAAAAATCGTCCAAAATCGCGTGACGTTATTGATGGGCAGGCCCTTAGGATTTATATCTGGAGGCTAGCACGCTCTCGTTATAGTTTAATGATCGGAGTTAACATTTGAGAGAAGGGCTAGGCCGCCCACACCAAACAAAATTTGGGGGGGGGGAATGATATAATGGCGCGTCACAAATAACTTAATAACTTTAGTCAGTAAACTTTTTGTAAATATACCAAGGAACGTAAGCGCCATTCGTGTGCTGATAGACTAGGGGGTAGTTGTGTTCTTAGATGATGTGGTAGATGATGTGGTAGATGATGTGGTAGATGAGGTGGTAGGTGAGGTGGTAGATGAAGTGGTAGATGAGGTGGTAGATGAGGTGGTGGGTGATGTGGTAGGTGCGGTGGTTGATAATGTGGTAGGCGATGTGGTAGGTGAGGTGGTAGATGTTGTGGTAGATTAGGTGGCAGAGGCTTTGTTTGGCGTGGTAGATGGTGTTTGTGTAGACTGATAGTGCTAATTTCTGAGTAACGTGGTTGCTAATATAACTATGTCAACATGTACGAGTAACAAGAGAGAGGGTAGCTATTGCTCGGCCCTCTAGCTCGGAACAATTTGCCACATAAAACGATAATAAATATTTTAAAACTACACCTCATAATTGATTAGGTCAAGGTCGTCAGAAGTCTGATCAGAGGATTGTTTGTGCTCACGGGATCTTTGTAGTTTTGAACTTGACCTACAATCAAAGACACACACACACCCATACACACACACACACCCACACAAACTGAAGAGTTTCAAAGTGAATCAACAGCAACGAGCTTACCAGCGTGTCCGTTGTTGATCAGCCTCATGCTGATCCCTTTGGTTGTTTGGTAGTTGTAGTAGGCTATCGCCGGGATGTTGCCGTCGGGGGAGGTTCTGGTGCTGTTGATGTCGATAGGCGACTGGTTGTCCGAGCCGCATGCTTCGTAGAGGTCCTTCCAAATCTCAGCTGAGGAATGGGGCACAGCCACAAACAAGTAAATATACCATTTACTAGTGATCACTAGTGTAACGAATGGATATACACATATCACTGAAACGTGCAAGTTTAACTAACGCATATATATATATATATATATATATATATATATATATATATATATATATATAATATATATATATATATATATATTTTTCCCCAATGAAACTAACACACGCAAATGTATGTACATCAAACATAACCAGCGCTGATTAAACCGTAAAGGTCCACACAAGAACGTCTTATAAACCCACTGGGAAAGTTCGTTGAAGGTGGTATTGCTGGCGATAGACGCATTCAACCCCGCAATAAGGAGCAACTTTTTTCATGTATTTTGTAAACTAAGTAAATTGCACATTTATAACAATTAATACGTCAAAATTTGGGGACATGTGTCGTGACGAAGGCATACATGGAAACAATCAACGTTAAACTGCAAAAATGACCCCCACTTATAACAATTAATACGTCAAAATTTGGGGACATGTGTCGTGACGAAGGCATACATGGAAACAATCAACGTTAAACTGCAAAAATGACCCCCACTTATGAAATGTCTTAGTACCATGGGGATCATGAGAACAACTTACCAGAGCCCTGGTAATACCGCCAATGAATATCTGAAATAAAAATTGCAACGTAGATGACTTAATTTTCAAGGCATATCCTTAACAAATTTCTCTTGAAAATATATTTTATTGGTTGTTGTAAAAAAATACTCTCTTGTATATTGGTGATAATATTATAATACTAGTGTATCACTCGTCAAAAATGACGGAAATTTTCAAAATAAATACACATCAGATAAAAAAAAATAACGTAATATAGAACTTTTATTTATTTTATTTATTTTTATTTTATTCATTAATTTTCATATTGCATAATTTTATGTGGAACGTTCGAAAAGAGTTATTTTTTGATGCAGTAAATTGGTGCGCTGCTTTCTAAAATTAGAAGCATCACGGACAGACAGACAGACATGACAGACGGACATACATTGCAAATTATGTATATTGATTACTGTAACCGTCTGCTAGAGTTGACCCAGCAGTCCACTTTAGTGACCGTCACGGGTCACTGCAGGTTCACTCCAGTCACATCGAGGGCTGGAGTGAGCCTGCAGTGACCCGTGACGGTCACTAAATAGACTGCTGCGGTCAACTCTAGCAGACGGCTACAATTAAACAAATCTTTTAGTCGGATTTCAAATATCGAACAGTTGAACCTAGTTGATAGAATTTTAAATTTTGTTTTTATAAAGTTCTGATTAAGGAAAGTGGAGATAGACTTTCAACATTTATTTCAGTTAAATGAAAAAATATTTTTAAAAAAAAATCATTTATCATATCTTTAAAATGGAGCTAGTCTTAATCTCGTCCGAGTTCCTTTAAATATACGATATGAAAGCGCATTGATTATAATACACATCACAACAGTTGTTGAATTATTAGTGTTGTTTTTTCCCGCTCTTGATCGACAATGATCATTCTCATCACATTAGTCATGTGACTTATTAGTACTACGATAAGATTGTCTGAATTGCAGATGTTTAAAAAAAAACAACAACAAACAAAAGAAACAAACAAACAAACAAAAAACACTATTTTAAACGAACGAGTTATGTTTACGTATTTAATAATTCCCTTACGTAGATCGTAGTTGGCAACGACTTCTCTGTTGTTAAGGGGCTGCACTGGTCTGTAGTTGTCCACCAGAGGTTCGTTCAAGTTGTCCATCAGTGTCCGGAAAGCCGCCAGCTGTCGTTATGTGTTATTATCATTTTTTTAAATGCCATTTCTCAAAATAATGAGTGATTAAAAAAATAATCTTAAGTTTAATCTTTATCCTTAAATTTTTGTTACTTTGTAAAGTGATTTGTTTTAGTTTAGGCTTGTTTGTCATTTACACAGCGCGTACCTGCTTTTCTGATATGAAGATAGGCTCCTTGAAGACAGTCCACGTCACTGACTCCTGACAGGTCGGCGTCGTCAGACTCCCAAAGTAGCGGTAGAAATGAGGAAACGACGTCGGGAGAAATGAGTTGATGGTAACTGGATTTAGTTCCGTTCTCTGGTCTATAAGAAACCAGATAAGTTAAAGAAAAATAAGATAGTAGATTAAATTAAGTGGCAAGCTTCTTAATTTTTTTTTAAAGACAACATCATAATTATTAATTTCTAGAAATGCGCATAAAACATATATTGGAAATAATTCAATTTTAAAAAAAGGATCGTTAAAAAAATAAATAAGAGTTCATAACATGTGAGAATAATCAGTTAAAAAATTTTGAAAGTTCTGCCATCATAAAGTCAAATATTAACTAAATGAAAGCTAAAAAATGTAAAACTTTAAAAGTGGAAATATAAACAAATATTGTAGTTGCATGTCTCAGGTGTTACAATTTTAGAACCCTATTGACCAGGAAACAACCAAAACATCTCTATTATATCACACGATACTATATAATTTCCGTTTGTTGAACTGAAACTGGTTATTTCTAACTATCCTAGAAATAAACTCACATTGTATTTTCCTAGCCTACTTTGACACTGCATTATAATCATAAGAACAATGGATATTTATAGCTTGTGTGATTTTAATAGCTCTAAAGTAACCTGTTATTACAATGTCGTTCTGTTTTACTCAATGTAAAATTTAGTACAATGTCATTTTCTTATAACTTTCACAATAGAACATCATTTTAAAGAAATCTAAATTAACTCCCTTTCCAAACCCTTTTCTTAAAATTTTGTTTGATACACACCACGATTCTTGATTTTGGGCAGGTTATCTACCAGGTTAGTGTAGTCGGCGTTGTCTTCATCACTTATCTGTGTGTAGAAATAAAAAAACAATAACATTGATGAGGTGGTTTATCCGTAGGAGAGTGCATCTAAACCTTTTAATAGATATTAACGCAAGATTCTCAACACCTAAGCCTCAAACATGTTTAACCAAAGTTTTTACTCTTAATTAAAAGTTACTTAATGTAAAACAACAACAACAACTGTAAAACATAAAGTAACAAGCGAACCAAATCAGAAGGACTTGAAGAAGTGAATGTTTGTCATTACCCCATAGACGAAGCCCAGGACCGCTAAACCGTCAGGGTTGGCCAGAGCCGTGTTGACGTTCCCATATTTGCTGTTGTAGTGGACTATGTGCAGCTGGACGAGAAAAAAAGTTGTCAATTCAATAGCGTGTTTAAGCTCTTATACCACATCATGAACAATTAATTACACGTTTGAACAAAGAAAAAAAAATATATCTAAATGTGTTGACAGTTTGATCTTCGTTATTTGAGACAATTTAGTATGTATTAGTCATGCAATGTCATTTAGTATATTCCTTTGGAATAGACTGGGATCGCAAAATCAAAACTGCTGAAAAATAACTGAGATTCTCTTACATTCTTATAGTCAACTAGCAGACCCGTCGTGCGTTGCAACGATCTCAGTAAAAAGGAATACATATAGATAAAAAAGGAATCACATTAAAGGGTCACCGGGCCCATCAGTTTAGCAATGACGTTCGAAAATCTGTTCATTTCAATCGAATCATAAGAAATATAAAAATAAATTTACCTACATTGCTCAATATCGTTTAAAAATTGAATTGAATTGAAATTAAAAATTCAATTGAAAATTGAATTGAAATTGAACAATATTGAAAATTTAGTAAAAAAAAACACATTTAGGGCCCCTAGCCCCGAGGAAATGGACATTAGAAGTTCAGTGCCCTATAGTAATTTAATATAAGCTCTTAAAATTTTATATACAAAGTTTGGTATAAATCCAGTTGTTTTCTAATTATCTAACAATTAAATCATTTTTATTTACCTAATTTAAGGAACAAATACATTAAGGGGCCCCCGGACCCATTCGGTTCATGATGTACATTTTGAAAACCTGTTCATTTAAATTCAATGTCATCATGGAAATATGTCTCTAGATTGTTAAAAACTGAGTGGGAAATATTATCTTAGAGTATAAAAAAAAACCCGACATTTGGGGCCCCCAGCCCATTCGATGTAAGATGTATATTTTAAAATGCTGTTCATCTTAATTCAATTTCATCATGGATATATTTGTCAAGATCGTTAAAAATAGAATGGCAAATAATATCTCAAACATATTCGAAAAAAAGACATTTGGGGCCCCCAGCCCTGAACAATTAGTCATTAGACGTGAAGTGCCATTCATTTACTCAGTAGCTATCACATAAACTTATTTTTTATATAGCTCATATAAGCAACAAAAAAAACGACATTAAGGGCGCCAGGGCCCAATTAGTGCAAGATGTCAAGTTCAAAACTTCTGTTTTATTTCAATATTTCATAGTGGATATATTTCTCTATATTTATCTAGATCTTTAACACTTGAATGGGGAATTAAATCTTAAACGTTAATGAAAAAAAGACATTTTGGGCCCCCAGCCCCGAAGAAATGGACATTAGGAAATTAGTGCCAAATAGTATTTCAATATTGGCTACCAAGTCGTTATATACAAAGTTTGGTTAAGATCCATCAATTTACCTAATAGCTAACGGCTTAATTAAACCAATTTTTATATAGCTCATATAAGAAAAAAAATCATAATATGGGCCCCCGGCGCCCCATGAGTGTTAAATTTTGCAAATAAAGTTTCCTGTGACCATCCCAGTAGCGTACTCAAAAGTCTCCAAAAGTTTCATTGCGATCGGATGAATGGTTAAGTCAAGTATAAAGGACATACATACTTTCATACATACAAAAATACATACGTACATACATACTTTGATATATATAGATATATATTATATATATATATATATATATATATATATATATATATATATATATATATATATATAATATATTATTTGATTATTTCTTTCTTAATAATGTAGACCACTTACTTGAAAAGTAAGGGCAATAGAGATTTGTGAGAGTGGTGGTTGGAACACTAGTGGGAGAACCTTATTTTTTCTTTAAAGACTACTTCTGTTTAATGCCATCGAAATATATTATCTGTAACCGTCTTAGAACTAGAGGTGTACCGGAGCCGAATTTGGCTGGATTTATGAAGTGAAATCCGACCGGAGCAGAAGACGGATTTGTAAAAATGGCCGGATTCCGAATTAGCTGGAGCCCGAGCCATTTTATGTATCTATATTTTATGGTTCTACGGGCCAGCCGGCTTTGGCTGGATTTATGAAGTGAAATTCTTCCGGAGCCGAAGCCGGTGCCGGATTTGTAAAAAATGGCTAGATTCCGGATTCACCGGAGCCGAAATCCGGTTCATCCCTAATTAGAACAAACACGTGTTCTTTTTATTATTACCGACTGCTCAAGATGCCCCCCGCTGAAGGCCACTTTCATTCGACGACAAAATCCGTTAGCCCCTTACCTCCATTGGGAAGTGTTGGCTGCTGATGAGATGCTCAGACCCTGAGGTGGACTGATTGCCCCAGTGAAGGTGGAACTGGACGGCAACGTATGTTCCAGTGAGACCTCCGCCGGAAATGGACGGCTCTGCTTGCCCGGAGATGCTAACCGTCGCTTTATTAAATTGAAAAGAGAATAGCAATTTTATCAATAATAGCAGATCCTCTACTAACGAGAAGAAACTCGAAGAGGTTAACCAATTTTCAAATATCAATAGAGATTATGATAAAATTAATATTTGAAAAACTACTTTGTTCAGATTAATAAATAAATCAAGAAACTTAACTCACATAAAATATATTCTTGACAACATTTTACCGGCGAGATTTATATATATATATATATTGAACTCCTTTTTATAAAAGGACTCATTTTCAATATTTTGTTGTTGCTTTGATCAAAATTTCTCTCGACTTAACTTCTGTTGCACCCAGTATTCTCTCTACAAAGATTTCGAGCAAAGCATTTTTATTGGAATGAATTCCCCCTTACACTTTGTATATTCACCAAATTTTCTTCCAGCAGGATACCAGTAAACGTAAAGATTCAATGAGTTAAACGGTGTTCACAAGACAAAACGGTTTCCCTTTTTGGGCTACCTGAATGTCCATTGTTGGAAAGAGCAAGGCTCACGTTGACGTCATAGTTGGTGAACTTAAATGGTGGGATGTTTGTGTTCTTGACCACGTCCCCTTCGTAGATGTTGATGGGGGACTGCTGCTTCAGACCACACGCAGGGTACAGGTTTGGCCAGCGGGTAACTCCTGGTTATGGATAAATGAAAGACGAATGAACCCTTGAACTGAGTGCCGTCAATATACCTAAAGAAACTCGATCATTCAATAATCGGGGTACCACTTAGTTGTCTGTGGTAACATCTGCATTACTAGTATGATGGTACCCCATTACCAAAACGTTCTTTTTTGTTCAGTGTGTTGGCATATCTGCGTCTCTAATGAATAATAAAACTCACTAATTAAGTTGCCCCCCCCCCAGTTTTAATGTTTCAGAAAATTCTATGACTAAAGAAATAAACCACAACATGAGGCAACCTGTGACTGAGGCAACCTGTGGCTGAGGCAACCTGTGGCTGAGGCAACCTATGACTGAGGCAACCTATGACTGAGGCAACCTGTGGCTGGGGCAACCTGTGGCTGAGGCAACCTATGACTGAGGCAACCTATGACTGAGGCAACCTGTGACTGAGGCAACCTGTGGCTGGGGCAACCTGTGGCTGAGGCAACCTGTGGCTGTCAACATTTTTCTTATTTTTTCTACTTTTCTGAACAACGATACCAATAATTTTTAAATAATTTTTTGGCGTGGGGTTGGGTGGTAGGGGGCAAGGGGAGAACTGGATGGAACGACGGTTTAAATAAAAGGTGCCTGTAGTTTTAGACTTTCCGAATACTTCTTGCGTTTTTAAATCGCAGGATGGGTTTATTTTCAAATTTCAGGCTATTTACTTTCATTCATATACCAAAATGTGCAGGCCCGATCTCTAATCTTTCACCTCCAACAAGTTTTTTTAGCATATTTTTAAGCCACATTCCCATCACCAGTTAAAAGTAGGAAGTGAGAACAAGAAAAACTATTTAATTGTTTAAATTCTTAAAATAAACTAATTTTTACAGTTAAAGAAAAATTGTGAGGTTTATACTTACCATTTTGTCTATTATAGCTCCACTCTGAGAAGATAGAAATATAAAATTTGTTAAATGGCAGTATGTCAAATTGTAACTTTACATATATATATTTAAATTAAGAAACACGAACTTAAAATTTTATTTGACTTATATTTCAAAATCCGTTAAATTTTATGTAAAATTTTGGAGAAAAAAAAATCATTATTATAGAATAAAATTAAAATTCACAAAAAACGTTGTATCCTGCCGATGGGAAATGCTCATTGAATGGAGTGATCAACTCCTGGTCTTTTAATGAAATGAATGTCTCATGTTCCATGCCCGTTACTCTCTTTTTTGAGGGGGGGGCTCTGGCTAACTCAGAATGACCCCTAGAGAACGAAGGGGTGAAGTGCACGGGGCAATCAGCTGTGCTGACGTCACATCGTTTGGTTTGTATTTGTTTCATATATTTCTGTTGTTTTCTTACGGTGTTATGTTTCATGGTGGTTCGGTTTATAGTTATAAGATGTACATTTCAAACAAAATCTGGTTAAATACAAGAAATTTATGAATGAAGAAAGTGTTAACATTCTCCTATAAATAAAATCATGTCTTAAGGTTTTATTTAATAAGCAAAAACATGAAAAATAATATTTTTTTTGTTTTTGTTTCTGATATTGTTAACAAAAAAATTATTTAAAAAATATTTTTAATTATTTGAATTACACATATTTTTAAATAATAAAAAACGCTTTCATTTAAACGGATGTTTTCTAAGGGCCTTAACTCATTAATATTCCTTATCACGAAGGGAGTTAATTTAAAATAGCCTTGCCAAGGGGATCCCTTTTAAGATTCTTTTTTAAAGTGATTAAATTATAGCAAAAAATGGTCCTGCGTTTCTCCATTTAGTTAGGAGAAAATCTGGTTTGTTGGGAAAAAATGAAAAGGAATCAGTGAATCGAAGAGTCTTAAAGTGGCCAATTCTCTCTCTATCGGGTTTTATCCTAAGGATTTGAAACATTCGGCCTAAACGGGGTCTTGTTTAAAGTTTCCAGATTTAAGCAAGTCTATCCTGATGACTCTCGCCTATTTGTCATTCAAATACATTGTCTTTCACCTGACTCTATCGCATTATCTCAGTACCTATTTTAACATTCTATCTTTGTCTCTCTGTATTGATATACCTTCATTCTCTCTCTCTCTCTCTCTCTCTCTCTCTCTCTCTCTCTCTCTTTCTCTCTCTCTCTCTCTCTCTCTCTCCTCTCTCTCTCTCTCTCTCTCTCTCTCTCTCTCTCTCTCTCTCTCGTCTCTTCCTCTCTCTCTCTCTCTCTATCTCTCTCTCTCTCTCTCTCTCTCTCTCTCTCTCCTCTCTCTCTCTCGCTCTCTCTCTCCTCTCTCTCTCAGCGTCTCTGTTTACCACGTCTAAGCTCAGTTCCATGCAACTCATTTAATTTCTATTTCGCACGTTTTTTTCTAATTAGAGTTATAATTCACACTTCAGTTCTTTAGTTGTTCCCGTCATATATGTCCACGTATTTTGATTTCTCGCTGTCATTGTAACCGAAAAACTTTGATGGCTGCAATGGTGTTTTTTATTTTAAAACGGCTTGATATACACAAAACATTGTTTCTATCGTCAACACATTTAAAGGTCTAGAAATGATCCGTAAAATGTGAATACGTCATAAAACTGCATTTTAACAATGTCGTTCATTATTAATTCTAATAATTCTGAAGATTTTATAGATACAGTTTTGTTTTCCTAATTTCTTAAAATTCCCTGACTGGATGGACACAGAGAGAAGTCCTTTGAAATGCAAATCTTTCGAAGCAAAACTTCCCCAAGGTTATGGAAAAGTCTTCTCAAATCATTGAGGAGTTGTAATAATAAAGAAACTTTTGAGAAAAAAGTATTATTTTTATTTTTTAAATTTTGACTAAGTTTTGAAGATAATAATGCCGGAATATCTTGGGCAAATTAGTGAACTAAATAGAAACAATCATCATATTTATAATTTTCACATTTCTGTAGGGGTTTCATGAGTATGTTCTTAAAACAATAAATTGGTATTCGGAAATATTTTCCAATCTCTATTTTTTGTTATATATCAATATACATAATTCCCGTTGTAATGTACAAATGCTTTTCTAATTTTAGAAAGCAGCGCACCAAATTACTGCACCAAAAATAACTCTTTTCGAACGTTCCGCATAAAATTGTTCAGAATGATAGAAATGAATCAAATAAAAAAACAACCCGTAAAAAACCAAGTTTTTGACTATAAATCCTTTACGTATGAGACGTAACTAAAAGAATGTTCATTATAACACGCAGCGCAAGACCATCCAAAAATACAAAATTGCAGTTGTGTCGTAAAACGTGTTTAATATAATGCGCACCGATCAGGAATAGGTTTATAAAAAGTGTTGTCAGTAAAATACGCACCTTATTGCGCGACAGAAAGGTTGTTCAATATAATACGCACCGCGACGCTCTATCTCAAAAAATAGCATGATACATAGGAATAAATAAAATAATCTAAAAAATCAATAATTTAATTACGGTACATGCGATCGATCTGAAATTTTGATACATTGTTTTTATCATCGGTACGAAACTGCCTGCAAAATTTCAGCTCGCTATCTTGCGAGCAAGTGGGTTAAAAATCGATCAAAAGTTTTGGCGACAAGCAAGCAAGCAAGCAAGGTCGGCCGCAGACACCACGAGTTAATATAAAGGATTTAAAATAAATAAGAAAAACCCGTAAAAAACCAAGTTTTTGACTATAAATCCTTTATGTACGAGAAGTAATTAAAAGAATGTTCATTATAATACGCAGCGCCAGACCATCCAGAAATACAAAATTGCAGTTGTGTCGTAAAACATGTTTAATATAATGCGCACCGATCAGGAATATGTTTATAAAAAGAGCTGTCAATAAAATACGCACCTTATTGCGCGACAGAAAGGTTGTTCAATATAATACGCACCGCGACGCTCTATCTCAAAAAATAGCATGATACATAGGAATAAATAAAATAATCTAAAAAATCAATAATTTAATTACGGTACATGCGATCGATCTGAAATTTTGATACATTGTTTTTATCATCGGTACGAAACTGCCTGCAAAATTTCAGCTCGCTATCTTGCGAGAAAGTGGGTTAAAAATCGATCAAAAGTTTTGGCGACAAGCAAGCAAGGTCGGTCAGTCGGTCGGCCGCAGACACCACGAGTTAATATAAAGGATTTAATAAAATAAATGAAAGTTCTGTATTACGTTATTTTTTAACCTGATGTGTATTTATTTTGAAAACTTCCGTCATTTTGGACGTGTGATACACTAGTTTCATA
The DNA here is from genome assembly GCA_944989445.1 of Ampullaceana balthica. Taxonomy (NCBI): domain Eukaryota; kingdom Metazoa; phylum Mollusca; class Gastropoda; family Lymnaeidae; genus Ampullaceana; species Ampullaceana balthica. Next base: position 147,488 of record CALYLW010000378.1, on the reverse strand, counting down.
ATAATTTAAGAGAAAAGAAAAAAAATTCCATGGTCCGATCACTGTGCACTCAGTAAAATAATCGGAATTTCCCGAGAAAAAATATTCTTGTCTGTCAGAGGCAATAAATATTTCAAAGTTTTTTATCGAGAAGACAGAGAAAGGTATAAAACTCAAAAAGACAAACTCAAACTAGAGTAAACGGAGCAGGGTTTAAACTCATGCTCTAGACAAGAGACGCGACACCAATGTAAAGAGATGGCGACATCTTGACCCTAGACTTCACCTGTCCTAACAATAAAACACAAGAGCATCAGAGGAGAAGAATTTTACCAAATTTTAATATCGTTTAATCTGTGAACTTTTCTCCATGACTCCACATTTCCATAACAATGTTCAAATACACGCACGCATGTACAAAGAGGGTGAAAAAACCAAAATAATATTCATAGCTTCACAGGAATTAGTCAAAAGTTCTTTCCTGTTTTGTCAAGTAATTTTACGCGACAAGACCACGTTTATTTAGCGGGTTACAGCTAGTATAAGTTACGCACACGATTCGCCCGGTCATATGCTGCTCGGTAACTCAACAGTTTAAAACATGAAAGATCTAAAACATTCGCGATGTCTGCCGTAGACGATATTCTTGAATAGAATCACATATTAATATTGACATCATAAGTCGGCATTGTAAAATACAGGGTTTGAAATATAAAGATACTCTAAGGGGTCAGAGCTAAGTAGGGTTAGTATAGGGATACCTGGCTTTACTCGAATGCATGCTTAGTCAAGTATTATGAGCCAAGGGCTAGTGGTTATAGGTTGACGTCTTTAAGGCGGTGCACGTCGTCAACATAAACTTCTGACATGCTTACGAGAGTCGGTACACACCGATGAAAGGAGAGCAAACAAAGATCGTTGTGGTTGATTTATCGACGGTTTGTCTGAAGTTTAAACGCGACCGGCTGTATTTTTACAACTTTATGCCCGGCAAGAATTTCAAAGAGGTGACCCGAAGGCTTGAAATCAATGCTACTACGTTTGGGGTCAGCGCCATATCGTTGGACAAGTAAACAGAAGATCGACTAGAGTCCAGAGCTTCTCAAAAAGGTGGTCCGCGGACCGGTGCCAGTCCGTGGGCCATCCTGCGCCGGTCCGCAGAAGTTATCAAGAAATTAAGATTACAATCCTCCATTTGCAATCATCAATACCAAATCGAGATAATATGTTAATTTTTCGGCAATTAGCACATACAATGAAATATAATAAATTTCATTTCGCTAATTCGTCAGTAGAGATAAAATAGTGAACCGGTCCCTGGAGCGATGGATAAATTCCTGCCGGACCGCCATACTAAAACGTTTTAGAAGCACTAGGCTTGATAATATATATATATATATATATTATATATATATATATATATATATATATATATAATATATATATATATATATATGGGCCGATTTTTGTTTATTGGTGAACACCGTAACAGTTGTAACGCTGGCCTAGATAAGATCCATCATAAGTCACGGCTACACAAAAATTTTATAAGTGTTTTATTTATTGCAGATTTTTGTTAGTTTAATTCACCGCTCCCAAGGTATGGCCCCGAAACAAAATGCTTTTGAAGACCTAATTGTGCCACTTCACCATTATGTGTCAGTATATTTTGTTGTCACATAAATCTCTTTGACTTTTTGGCACGGCCTTGAACGAATTTTCTCTCTTGTTCGCTTTCCTCCCCCTTCTCTCTGTCTCTCTCTCTCTCTCTCTCTCTCCCCCCCTCTCTCTCTCTCTTTCTTATGAAATTCGTAGGTAATTTAAAACTATAAAGAGTATGTTTAAATTTCAACATCTTTTTCCTTTTCCACGAAGTGGTTATCCTACATTTTTAAGTATCCTCCTTATATAATAAAAGGCTAAGTTCTGTCCCGTCATCTCTAGCGATTGGTTTCCCAAACACACATGACTCCTACAGGCAATCATATCAAGTTTACGCGGACGTTCAAAACATATTATGTTTGGTGCAATATTTCTTCCAAGACTTTATATTGAGTTATGCGCGTTGGGATTTATAGTCAAAAGCACCGTTTTTACTATAATGAATAGTATTTTTGACGTGATGCACATGTATGCCGGTCGAGACGGCTGTTGGAGGGAAGTTACAACATGCCACCGAACGATGGCGGAACGTCCTTGGACGGGCTTGAATGCTCGTTAATAATTTTTAAGTAAAATTAATTGATTAAAAAAAACAACACAAGTTTTCTCTCTCTAATTTCTCTGTTCGTAGCTCACAAGTGAACGCTTTAAAAAAATAATAAATAATTTATTAGCAGTAGATTATTTTTAAATTTAATTAAATAATTAAATTAATTGACAACACGCTCAAAGACTTTTGGATTTAACGAAAGAGAAGTGGTTGTGGTCAAAACATTTAGGAAGATATAAGGGGCCTGTCGACGTTCTTTTTTAAAAATTATTTGAAATTTAAAAAAAAATCCACATTACTACTTCGATCCGATCGTCAATTAAAGTCTCGGCAAAATTTCAGCTATAAAAATAAAAATGTTAGTTTTGACTTATAAAACAATGTTACAGTGATTTTTAGAAAAAAATTTAATCAAAGGTTTTTATTTTTAAAAAAAACAACTTTGATTAAAAAATGTTTACAAATTGTCACCGCCGTAGTTTTGACGGGTGTTTTTAGTAAACAAAATAATTGCCCTGGTCCCACGAATACACTTCCACACTCTCATACCTCTTGATACACTGTAATAGGTTTTTACAATGAAATGGTATACAAACATTTTGGCTTTAAGATAGAATTGATTAGTTTTACACTCAGTCTTAAGTGCGCCTTGCACTCGCCTCAATAAATCCTTCCAGGAATTCAGAGCTAAATTTTCAAAATCGCCATTGTTAAATTCAGTTCCCTGTAATATAAATTATGATGCTTTCGTTATTTACTTTCTTTTCTGAGAATTAAATTGGAAGACACGTAAGAAGAAAATAGTTGGCGAGAGTAGAATTTTTTTTTATAGAGTTAGGAAATGTGTTTGTTTTTTAAACAATTTTCTTATAAAGGCCATGTTCGATTTTTAATTTTGTTTTAAAAATGGGAAACATTATTAAAACAGCCATAGCTCTTGCAACTTAATTTCTTTTAGCGTCGTATAGTAAATTTCAAAGCCACCACTGGGCTACCTAAGCATTATTATTTTGTTGCTTGAAAGACAGTAACAAAGTATAGGCCTTGTCATAATGTGGCGGAAATTTATTAATAGAAACATTGGGGCTATATAACATATTTCATCTTTTTCAATGACAAATTTCATAAAAAATGTAATTAAAGATACGAGTCAAGAAGAAAATAAGTCAAAACTTATACGTTCAAGTACTGTGATTTAATATGACTAAAAACGTGGGGCGGGCGCTTATGACCTTTTACATATGCAGTTCACTCATTCTCTCAATTATAGATCTCTCTTTTGCCTGCTACATTATAAATCTTTAATTTGTATACCAAACACCCGCCTAACGTTTATAGTCATATTAAATCACAGTACTTGAACGTATAAGTTTTAACTTATTTTCTTCTTTTTAGTCCACTTATAAAAACGTGGTTTTTAAAAATCCTTTTCTACCTTTATTTATATGCTTCAAAACATTGTTCCGCTAAAATGTAATCTAAAAATAGAACATTACCCATTGAGCTATGACGTTTTCCGGTTTTAGAAATGACAAAGCCTATAACTGTTAATTTGTCTTTTTCACCTGCTAGGTTGCTGGACGACTTTGTTAGTTGTCAAATTCAATTCAACGATCTGTTCATTCAGATTAAATTTGTTGCCTTCAGTGTGATATTTACATTATGTTTTTTTTCCTCCTAAGTCAAACCAGTAATACTCAAATTATAATAATTTGGTGGAGCCTTTTTCAAATCAATTTATATGGAGTTGGTTAAGGGTGGGAGTGAGATGAGACCTTCGTGTTACACGTAAATGGTGTTATTTTGTTTCCCGAAGCTGCCACGGAACCTATGGAAATGATAGGGTTGGAAATATTTAAGTTAGACGTAGCCGTTTTCTTAAACTAAAAATTTTTTTTTAAAAATCACCTATCGGGTCCCTTAAATACCGAGCTGAGACGTGTGGAGGACCAACCCGTTGCACGGCCGCAGTTCTCTCCCCTCACCAGATGACATGATCGACGTTAATGTCTTTTAATGGCAGTTAATCCTTGAGAAACGCCTGACCCAGTTTAGACCTGTCCTCGGAGGCAACGGTGAGTGAAAGGGGGGGGGAGGGGGTTAGTGTCACCAGAAGTGGGTCAGAAATTTTATTACCACCTTCCACAAGGGGGGGTATGGGAGTATGGCGTAAAGGGGGGTAGACAAACTCGTAAATAATCGAAAATATCGCCCCTAATTTAAAGAAAAGTGTATTAGCCCAAAGATGACAGCACCCCTAACCCTGAATTTATCCCCCCACTTCCGTGCTACTGGTTGGAAGGCAAAGCACACAAATAAAGACTGTAATTATAATTCTACAATGAGATAAAACACATCAAAACATCATATTACATAAGATTATCATTGCAAGGTTGAAATATAAGATAAAAAACATCACGTATTCTTCTTACAATAGATTATTATTGCATGACGGAAATATCTTGATTTGTAAATTTAAAAAACTTGTAAAAAACAAGTTTTTGACTATAAATCCTTTATGTGCGAGACGTAACTAAAAGAATGTTCATTATAATACGCAGCGCAGGACCATCCAAAAATACAGAATTGTAGTTATGTGTCGTAAAACGTGTTTAATATAATGCGCACCGATCAGGAATATGTTTATAAAAAGAGTTGTCAATAAAATACGCACCTTATTGCGCGACAGAAAGTTTGTTCAATATAATACGCACCGCGACACTCTATCTCAAAAAATAGCATGATACATAGGAATAAATAAAATAATCTAAAAATTCAATAATTTAATTACAGTACATGCGATTGATCTGAAATTTTGATACATAGTTTTTATCATCGCCACGAAACTGCCTGCTAAATTTCAGCTCGCTAGCTTACGAGAAAATGGGCTAAAAGTCGATCCAAAGTTTTGGCGACAAGGGCGCAAGCAAGCAGACACCACGAGTTAATATAAAGGATTTAAAAAATTAAAAAAACGTAAAAAACAAAGCTATTGACTATAAATCCTTTATGTACGAGACGTAACTAAAAGAATGTTCATTATAATACGCAGCGCAAGACCATCCAAAAATACAAAATTGCAGTTGTGTCGTAAAACATGTTTAACATAATGCGCACCGATCAGGAATATGTTTATAAAAAGTCTTGTCAATAAAATACGCACCTTATTGCGCGACAGAAAGGTTGTTCAATATAATACGAACCGCGACACTCTTATCTCAAAAAATAACATGTTACATAGGAATAAATAAAATAATGTAAAAATTCAATAATTTAATTACGGTACATGCGATCGATCTGAAATTTTGATACATAGTTTTTATCATTGCCACGAAACTGCCTGCTAAATTTCAGCTCGCTAGCTTACGAGGAAGCGGGTTAAAATCGATCCAAAGTTTTGGCGACAAGCAATCAAGGGTTCAACCAGACACCACGAGTTATTATAAAGGATTTAATATAAAAATTTAAAAAACCGTAAAAAACTAAGTTTTTCACTATAAATCCTTTATGTACGAGACGTAACTAAAAGAACGTTCATGTCATAATAATACGCAGCGCAAAGACCATCCAAAAATACACAATTGTAGTTAGGTTTCAAGTCTCTCACTTTTGTAGCGGACGCAATTCATATATAAACGTTAAAGTTTAGTTGTAGTTTTTAAACACCCCGCAGATGTACGAGGGCATAGCTTGGTCATTATTTACCGGAAGTCTAATAATAGACTCGATCTATAACTAGGTCACCGCCTGAGGTGCCGTAAGGTCAAGTAGTTAATATTTATTCATAGCTATTAGAGGGAATGCGCTCATTGAAATTATCTAAAACTTGTTCAAAAGCTTGATTTTATAGAATTTTAAAGAAAAATATAAGGTCATATTATTTGATATATTATATAATGCGAAATAGAGCTTCCTTGCGAGAGTGAATTTAATATTAATATGTAAATATACAGACTATACTTTTTTATTTTTAGTTCATTCGCTCATTCGTCCGAGAATTTTATACATTCAAATACTATTTACTTCTAAAACGTATGATGTAATTATAATTAAAATCATAATCTTAGTGTAAGTTTATTACTAATAAATACTAAGGCATATATAATTTATATGAACCAACGAAAACAATTTATATTAAATATAAGTTTGTTAGCACTAGTACTAGTCGCGACGGCCGGAACGACCGCTTACACTTTCACTCATCTTAAATAAATGCTTAGGCCTAGGCTTATTTATTTAAATATCAATAGATGGTTATATTATGTAATATTATATTATGCGAAATGGAACGTCCTTGCGAGCATGAATTATGTAAATGAATTAGTGACTCTGCATCTGCTCTGACTGAGGCTCTGGCTCTAGTAATAAGTTAGTAGTAACTAGTTCTAGTTGCTCGTTCGTCCATGAAGTTTATTCTTTCATACTATGATGTAATTATAATTAAAGTCATAATCTTAGTGTAAGTTTATTAGTAAAGGCATATATTTTTATAAGGCAAGGGCCAAGGAAAACAATATTAAAATACATATCTATATATATAATTCTCTTCATGGGACCATGCCAGGCAAGTAAGCAGCAAAAATATGTGCAACCGAGCATGACGAATGACCCTTGCTCGGCTCAACTAAACACAGTTAACGGTTGGCAAGCGAAGGTAGTGGAGGGGTGGGGCATGTCTTGAAACAGCAATGTTTTTTACATTCACTTTCGAAGTTCCTGCACAGTGTGTATGTATTTCGTAGTATATTGGTTATTACATCCGCCTAACATGCGGAAGGTCTTAGGTTCAAGCCCAAGTGGCAACATATGTTTTTTTAATTTTTAAAAATGTCAATGCCTATTCTTTTCCCCCCTTTCTTAGCAAACATAAACACCGCTTCGCATGTCACGGAAAAAAGCTTTTTTCAATGTTATATCAATTCCTTCACCAGGTACCTTTCTGTTTCTATTGGTCGCATATTTCGTTCATGGACGAAGTTGTTGCTCTCCAACTTGGCTTCATGGCTGTAATATTTGTTTATATATTGTGGCGATGTCCTAAATACTTACCAGAAATGCTTCGGTGATCCCCCATCGTTCACCCGCGTTGTTACCATTTGTTCGTGCTACTGTTTGTGTCCGTTCTCCCCCTCCCTTTTTTTCTTGCACTATCTATGAGCAAGTCTGCGGCGTATGCTACGCCGCGGGGCGTCTAGTATGTTAATAATTGACTACGCTAGGACTAGTGTTTACCGTAGTTACGACTATCGCGAACGAACGCTTACACTCATCTTTAAATAATTTAAAATATTATGTTACCGCTTATTTATTAAAGTTTTAAGTCTTCGACATTTTAATATCTTTTTTCGGCTGCAAAACTGAGTGAGAAGAAATATCTTTTTTGTGCAAAATAGCACCTGGAACATCGTTTTCAGATAGCACTATAACACTATTAAACACACTGTTGCTAGCCATGTTTGAGAAAGTTTGACCTTACTGACAACGAAGAGCCTAAAAATAGATATGACCGAATGGCTTATGACGCGTTCGGGGCATAAATCGTCGCAAGTCTAATAGACATGTTTGGTTACTATGAATCATCCAATTGTACATAATTACTGTGTTCTATAACTGGGATCATTCCTCCTACATATATATTTTAAAGATATTTATGTAGAAACTTCTTACTGGATTAAAAAACGGTGTTAAATTAACTGTAAACTAATAACTGGTGTATTAACAAGAGTGAGTGGGGGAGAAAAGGGAGATACTTACGTCTACATCGTGCTGTGGGACTGTAGAGCACATCATATCAGGTATTGCTTTGTTGTTGTTTTCAGTTGTGTTTTTAAAGTACCGTGGGTCTCTGATGTTTTATGTGATCGCCCTGGCTGTCATTAACCTTTGGTTTGGGGTTTCAATGTGATCGCCCTTGCTGTCATTAACCTTTGGTTTGGGGTTTCAATGTGATCGCCCTTGCTGTCATTGACCTTTGGTTTGGGGTTTCAATGTGATCGCCCTTGCTGTCATTAACCTTTCGTTTGTAATGAATGCACAATTAGCGACACGCCTCCATCGACAGCCCTCCCCCCCCACTCACACACACTCACAGACCAACATCAATCGCCGTGTCATAGCCCGCAGCACACCGTGAAGGTGGAAAGGGAAATAATTTACAAGTGTCCACAGCCCTTCGGCACCAACCGCGCCAACTGCTGTGCCCCCAACGACATTTCCTGGATCAGTTGTGATTAGAGGACATCTGGTCGGGTTTAATTAGCCTTTGGTGGAACATGTGTTGGAATTAATGGCTGTGACGAGATTTTCGGGTCATACTTGACGAGGGGGGAAGTTGCACTCAGAAATTGATGGAGTACAGAGTCACTAAGGGTTAAGCGAACTGAGGTCATAACTCAGTCAAAGGAGCCACACTATTTCCGAGGGTGATATCAGTGGCGTAGATATGAACAGTGTCACCCTGGAACAACAAAGACATTTTACAGCGCATCTTTCATACCGTTCAGTGAGGACATCACCTCTTCACATCAATAATCAAAGTATCGCACCTCCCCTTGAACACAGCTAGCAAGATATTAAATTTTAGTTAAGTAAAACGGTTAGAGGTGTCTTTTGTTGTTGTTTTTTTGAAAATTTTGTGGCTGGATCTCTACCAGTCTGAAAAGAGAAAATGTATTTCGAGGAGGGTAAAATATTATCGTAATAATAATCAGATTTCTGCTAGAAAAGTTTTAACTAAGTCGATATTTTAATTTTGAGAGAAAAATCTATTTTAAGATTAACTATTTACTCTCTTATTCCTTCTCTGTTGTTAGCCTGTTGTTTGTTTTTATTCTTTCTTCCTTTTATTTCTAGCAAGCAATTTTCAATTTTCTATAATTTATAACTTTGGTTGATTCGAATGCGTATATGTTTTAAAAGAATGACGTGTCTTTTCTTTTAACCTTTAACCCCTACTCACTATAGCGTACTAATCTATTCACTGCAATCACAGATCACCAGAACCGTTCATATGGCTGCCATTCATTCTTCTGATGAATCACTACTCCCAAAAAGATTAACACCCAAAAATAAAACGGATTGGAAGAACTAAAGGATAATATTTGTGCACATAAGTTCAATAATTGTATGCAGCTTTAGCATACAGAAATTCACTGATCTCAGTCTTTCCTTGGTATACAAAAGTTCACTGAACTTTGATGCCATTAAAATAGTCTTATTGACTTATCGTAAAATTAACACATAGAGCGCCGTATCCAATTACAGCTCCTGTGTCTAACTAAAGGTTTTTTTTTATTGCTTTACGGTTATTGCGTTGGCTCAAAAAACAGGCGATAATATTATTGACTCATTTCAAACTTTTCAAGGTTTGAAGATTTTAAAAATAAAATAAAAAGTCAACGGCACTTTGCGTGTAAACTTTAAAAAAGCGCTAACATAATGTTTGCCTTTGAAAATAATACCCCGCCTGTTTGCTCTTTGCTAGGGTATGAAACCGTTTACCGTACCTCAAATGTCGACGTGACCTGAACGTACATAAGCAGATCATTGTAGACTTAATTGCATCTCACAGTGTTTGCCTACATGTTTTATTTGTCTTGACATCGAGTACACTTGGTTGACACGTCAAATATAAATAATTTATATTTATATTATATTTATGTTTCAGCGAGATACTCGGTTGATGCGTTCATTGACCGTGGGCCTCACCAGATTGCTGTGTACATGATTACACTTGCGCGCAATAATTGCGCACTGAAAGTTTTACCAGCAAAAAAAAATTAGGAATATGGACCCCTAGGTATTAGATTTGCGTACACTTACGCCGCGTGCCTGCAATGGAATCACTCACGGTAAAAATGCACACCAGTTAATGCTTTTATATGAGAGAATTCATGACTGAAATGCGCACCAGTTAATGTTGTTATATGTAGGGATCTACGGTTGAACCTTTCGTTATAAGATAATTTCCATGGAAACATGTTTTGAACATTTGCTTGTATGTAACAAAATATTTGTTGTCAGAAATGTTATCATTTCTGCAGGAATTTATTTTAGAGCTGAATTCTTTTTTGTGTTGACTTATCGTTTTATTCAGACATGAATTTTTTTACAGTTTTTTTTGGTTCTGGTTTTAAATTGAAGTGTTACTTCCACTAATCATAATAATTTAATTCATTAACTCAATAATATTTTAACCCTAGCGACTTAAGAGTATTTTGATTTAGAAGCAGATAGATATATAAACTCACTACGAATACCTAAAGTGTAATATTTACAAATTAATATATTGTTGTTTAAAAAGGTTTACTTTGTGCTAAACAATGCAACACCTTTCAGGACATTAACATGTGATATTTATTTTTAAAAACCATATATTGTTTTATTATACGGATCTTATCGTTAAATATGATTATTCTTTCGTGATGGCCGCACTTTTTGTTCCACATGATATAAACCGAACAAATTTACATAATTTATGCAACCGAATCCTATACGCAACACTCCAAGTTTTATTGCGGTCTCCTCAGGATTGCAAAAATAAAATCTAAAAAACAAAAAGAACAAATTTTACGAGTCAAGATACAGTTCAATAAATTACTGCTGACAAAGTATTTATGCTGGCTGTTAGGACAACAATGGGACATGACACCAAATATCATTAACACGAATTCCAATGATGTTGAGGAATAGTGACACGAATTCGATGTTTAGATTCTAATGTATCAGCGTGTATTGGCAAAAGGTCAGAAGTTGAATTTTACATAGAGATGTAACCGTTGAAGGCCAGATAACGACTAAAGCAGCATTCGTCCCTTTTAGTTTCGGGAGAGCAGCGCTGCAGCAGGTCACTGAGACAAGGATCCTCATTTGGCTTTCTTATTTAAATCCCTTAAATTAACTTCACCGGCGTCTCTCTCTCTGTCTGTCGTCATCTCTGTCTTGGGCGGGCGGGCGGAAAAACAAGAGTAAAAAATGACCCACTAACGTGATCCGATCGAGCTGAAATTTGGCACACGGGCCCGTCTCACCTAACAATGCATCGTTTCAAAATTTCAGATCGATCGATCGTACCGTAATTAAATTAATGCATGTTTAGTTTATCCTTTTATGACGTATGTAATTCAAATTCACGGTTTGTTATTGTTTTTTCCCCACGTGAGAGTTTGAGTTGATGCGTTGACGCGACCCATCGATGTACCCGCGTGCTTTTGTTTACATTTTACGTGTCATGCTGAGCTCAGTCTTTAGGGTTATGAGTTAAGAGTTTGAAAATAAAAAATACTGTTAGTTATGTCTTATATATAAGGGATTTATAGTCAAAAACTTTGTTTTTACGGGTTTGTTTTATTAAAATGCCTTATATTAACTTCACTGCCGTCTCTGTCTTGGGCCCGCCCGCGGAAAAACAAAAGTCGAAAATGACACACTTCCCGTAAAGCCATCGAGCTGAAATTTGGCACACGGACCCGTGTCACCTAACAATGCATCGTAACAAAATTTCAGATCGATCGAACGTACCGTAATTAAAATAATGCATTTTTAGTTTATATATATAAACTATATGTAGCGGTCGCGATCGTTTATATTTTACGGGTCACTTGACTTCAGGCCAGCGACCGGTGAACACATCTCGTGTTTAAACCAGATAAACCGGCATGCTTTTGTTTACATTTTGCGTGTCACGCTGGGCTTGTGCCAGCGATCGGTGACAAGACCTTTCCCCTCTCCCACCCCCACCTCTCCCCCAGGTTAAAAGCAAAAGGGAGTTAAGACAGATTCAGTCTGTAAATATTTTTCGCGTTTGAACATAATCGATACTTTTAGTTATGACTCATATATAAGGGATTTATAGTCAAAAACTTTGTTTTTACGGCTTTGTTTTTTAAAACACGAAGTTTCTCATAATTTTCAGAAATTTTTTAATATCTTTTTCACGATGAAAAAGTATCAGAAAAAAAAGACCAGCTTTGTGCTGTGTTACGGCTTTACAGTCTCACAATTTTCGATCACTTGATGGTCTCAGTATTTTCACGCGGGTGATGGCCACGTGATTTATGATTCAATATTCACAAATACTTTATTCGGTTCGGCGGAACAAGACGAACGCAAATTTACACCCGGTGTCTGCCCTTGTGTCTTAAGTTCACAATGATGCGGTTCACCATACTTGTAAATTGTGAGATATTAAATAAAATATGACGCATCCCCCCTCCCATGTTCTGTCAGTTATTACACAATATTGGGGAGAATCCGTTTCGTCAACGACGTGTAGTAAATTCAAAACGTTTTTCATTATGCGAGATAAGTCCTTGTCACATTGTTGGAAAATATCAGGCGGCTATGTTTTCAGGGAGTTTAACCATCCAGCGAGAGACTCGAGACCGCGATGGGTTCCTCATGGGTCTGGTGACCGGCAGGGATTACGGACAACCATCTACGCCACAGTAATTTTGTTACGGCACTCGAACAATAATAATAACAATAACAATAACAATAACTCGATCGAGTTAATAATGCGCTTTATTATATTCTTTCTATTGTTTTTATAAAGAGGGGGAAAGCGCAAAGGTACAAAGAATACTTTAATTCTGCTTTGTGAGTTTGTCACGTCCTGGCTTGCGATTCATCCCGTAATAAGTCCTAGCCTTTCAGGGATATGTAGCGAGGTGGGAGTTTTTCGGCAAGGAGAATCAATTTTTAAAAATATTTAATGGTTAGTTGTTTTTTTTTAATTCTTCTAAAATTTATAAATTAACTTAAACGTATTTTGTATAGAATGATTTTATGTCAAATTGTGGTCATCTTGTGTATTGAAGAAAATAAATTAAAAGTCCATCCTACATGTCCCTGCAATCACTGAAATAATTTTAAAAAAATTTAAATGCTGGCTCAAAATGTATAACAAACGTAAAGCTTTTTAACCTTTTTGATTTATTTATTTAAACACCAAACCTTAAAACAATACTAGAAACCATTGCAAGGAAGCCTTAGACATAAAAATTAGGACGATTATAAAGGTATGACAAACCTTTCATACTGCAGGTAAATGCATAAAATAAAAACAGGGTATTAGTAGGCCTGACAGGACGTAACACAACAGCGAACGTTTCGGCAAAGAGCCTTCTTCAACGGACAAATAGTACACAAATGAAACGAATAAAACGAAATAATAGAAAAAAACACTTAGCTGCGGTGAAATCCAAGTAGTCCAGTAAAGATAAAGCAAGGAGAGAAAAGTAATGGCTTTGGAAGTAGGCTACAATGGCCTTCGTCGACCTATATTACAATGGCTTTGGAAGTAGGCTACAATGGCGGCCGTCAACCTATACTACAATGGCTTTCGATTACTACAACTCTTACTGAAGGCTTTACTGCGCTAGCTGCAGTGCTAAGCAACAACGAATCTCGTCAAAGTTAAGGACTCATAATGCTCATTCCGAAGACTGCTACAAACTACAGTGGTGAAAGGGCTTAGACAACATATTTGAAACACGCATAAGATCTTTACAAAACACTCAAGAGTTGATATAATAGGGAAAGGGGGGTGGGGGAGATCCGGCGTTCTCCTGGAAAGAGCGAATGGGCCCCTTAAGAGATTTTAGCCTGGGCAATGGATTCTCTGGATGGAAGCACAAGTGAGCTATCGTAGTACTTTGCCAATATTACCGCTTTCCCACTTGTGATTCATGCAGACGACTTCAATGGTCTTGACGGTAAAAAGGTTCTGACCGAGATTCCCACAATATAGTTACCTCCACACAGGGTTGTATCAGCTGAGCCTACGACTACGGCACTTACCATCAGGGTGTTCACACTACGCCAACACTACAAAACTTATTAACATGAATTGTAATGTTGTAAGGTATTCATTTAGATGCACAATTCAACAAGTACTACATAAAATTTGTGTACGTGTCCTGTCAAGAGAAGATTTGGGTAATATAATATCTGTCTTTGTAGTTTGTACAATTTATTAGTTTATTTTATTATTTATTTATTTATTTATTTATTTTTTTGGGGGGGGGGTGAATGTTGAACACCTTTGTACACCAATCAATTATTTGGCACATGTACCAAAGAACCTTAGAGGGAGCATTGGTCACGTGTCTGTTGTTCAAAAAAATCAAAGTCAATTTAAATACGTCAATAGAGGACTTCTTTAAAGAGTTGGGCCTTTCGTATAACAAGAGCAATTAACTGCGAAATAAACGCAACAGTTTGGAAATAAACACAACAGTATGGAAATAAACACAACAGTTTGGAAATAAACACTACTGTTTGTAAATTAAAATTAGAGGAAACTTTAAAGTAATTGGGAGGGTGGGTGCGAGGCGGGGAAAGAGTCATAGACGCCTGAAGAATTAATTCAATTCAAGGCACATTTGTTTGGAATTTAACACATCAAAGTCTGAATGGTCACGGCCCGGATTTGAAGCATCAAATTATACAGAAGTCTGCATTTAGAAAACTGAGAAGATTTCAACAGAAAGAAAAGTAATTGACGTCAGTTAATCTACATCATTTAATTCACATCAGTTAGTTTACATCATTCAGTTTTCTTTAGTTAATTTGTAAGTATGTGGCTTGAAAAGAGATGATGTTGAAACGGTGCGTAAATTTTAACTGAAATCTTTAAGCTGGTGGCTAGCCTCCAATGAGCTACTGTAGACGGGAGAATGCATGACGTAGAAATCAGTGTTAAAAATAAACAATGTGGTCGAGACTTTGAAAAGTGGGAACATGAAGATTCTGGGAAACAAAATTAAACAAATAAAACATTTGAGAGCTCTTCAGCACTTATTTAAAATGAATGAACGAATTTTTTAAAGAGATCAAATATAATTTATTTAAGGAAACCTTCCATGAATAGGAGTATTGAGAAAATTGTTGCATTAATGTACTTTAACTTTTTGTTTTTTCCATTGTTTAAACTGATTCATCATTTAAAATTTTGCTAAATAAGAAATATAATTATATACAAGTTCAATACTAGGTCAAATAGGTAAATTTCAAATTAATCATGAACATTTTCAAATTAGCCCCTATTATTAAAATAAGAATGATTTTTTTTTAAATGAGAATGGTGTCTGCGAATAAAAATGCTAGATACAAACAGATCATCTCGATCATAACTAAGAGATATTTAGCTCATATTGATTTACTTTAAAACAAATGAAATAAAATATTTTTTTCCAGCCACAACACGAGGTGAGTACAGTAAACAAAACTAAAGAACATTCAGTCGGCCGTTTTCCCACGGTGTCAATAATCATCTAATTATAAACGGGATTCCATGTAAATCCCAAGATTTATCACACAGGATGATATTTGACATGATCACCGCCCTGCTGCAAGAACAAATAGAAATATAAGCCTTTTTTTTGTTTTTTAACTTTTCACTCTACGATAGTTAAACGAACCACCTTAATACTGTTTTTATAAAAGGTAAAATAATCCTGAAAATACTGTTGGTGTTATAAAAATATTGATCAAATGTCTTGCCTGGTTGGTATAACCATAATAAGGCTATACAATTGTTTTTGTTATGGTATTAAGAGGCAAATATATTTCAAAGGTAAAAAGTTATTTTTAGGACGACCGTATCGAGCCGAGGAAGATTAAAAGAATTCCCACTTAATATAAATTTCACCAATAATCTGTTTCTGGTGTATATTTAGTCATTGGCGGCCTAAACCAGACAGGTGTGTAAGAGTAGGATTGCTGATCAATAACCAGACAGGTGTGTAAAAGGTAGGATTGCTGATTAATAACCAGACAGGTGTGTAAAAAGTAGGATTGTTGAGCAACATCTATGATTTTTTGTTTGTTTTTGTTTTTGTTGTAAACTAAGGTGTTGTGTCTTGAAACGTTCTACGTTTGCTTTTGTTATTGTGTTTTGGTGGAAGAGGTGCCGACAGAAAGGCTCCGCCCTTGTCAGAAAAGACCCTATACGACACGCATCTCATGAGTCTTGATTTTAATAGACCAAAGTACAATTCTTAGCTAACCTGTGCACGTATGAATTCTGAGCTCACCATGATGCCAAGAACCAAAAGAAAGAAGGGCTTAAGGACTTCCAACCAGGGCGAAGAAAACTCAATTCAAGGCAAGTTGGATAAGGGCAGAATGAGATGGCGGGGAGTCAAATGCGATGACGAAAGAGGCATCCCACGTTTTGAGAATTCATTACAAACAGTAGCTGTGGTCTCTGTTTTTATTTTCTACTAGAAGGAAATTACAAGAAACATTAACAACTCGGTACGTTGGTCAGATTGTAGCAGGCCAGGAGACAGAAGTCTGAATGTTTAGGTCAGGGGTGTCTAAACCATTGGCAAAGAGGTTCATATTCCATTAAGTACAAATATGCGTGGGCCGAATTAATAGACATTTTTAATGACATACACTGAAACTGATTTATACTTTTTAATAAGCATGCGATTGTTTTGATTTATTTTTTTTGTAAGGAAGATAGTCTGTGGGGAAAAGGGGGAAAATACTATCGCAATTTCCAGATTTTGTAAATTTCTTTTTCCATGATTACAATTTTTTAAAACTGGATGAATATTGGCCCAAAAAAAATGTTCATGGAAAACAAATTTTCATTTTATACTACGGTCCTTCAAATAAATAAAATTTGTTTAAATAAAAAAAGAAAGGAAATGCTGCGTTTAAACACTGTGATGTAAAACTGTTTAAAATCTCAATTACACCGATTCCACAATAATTTCCTTTGCCGTGTTAGTATTGCAGTGTCACCGGAAACCACCGATTGTGCCATTGGAATCATCGAAGTTTGTACACATAACAGCACGTAACTTCATCGCCGTTTTGAAAATCAATATCAATGTTGGTGCACAATAAAACTTCATCGATTATTGCCATCATTTGTCATCTTTACAGAAAAAAATCGAGTCAACTAAATATTAAAGATGACGTCGCGGACAAAATTTTAAAATTTTAACGCGGGCCACATTTCGGTGGGAAGGATTGAATGAAGCAGAAATACAATAGAATTTATTTGATAAAATTTTTTAAAAAAGTATTTTACAGAGATTTCTTAAGAAACAAATTGGTTTGTTTTGTTTTCGGCCAAGTGGGTTATGGGGACCTATTGAAATGAATCCTGTGCTCCAAGTCCTAGTCCTAGTAAGGGGTATTCGCCCAGCCATTTCAAACCCCTGCTACCCTTCATATGCCGGTTCTTTGCCTTATTTCTTCGTTTTCTCTTACAAATTCCACGAAAATAGTGGTTAGAGTTTCGAAGACTTTTTAACTATCATAGTAACACTCATGTTATTTGTTACAAGTTAATCCCGCCGTGGCCTCCCATCTTTGGCAAATAGTTCGTGTTCACATCTCTTCTTTCCACCACACAAACCACAAAATAAAGTTTTATGTCTTCATAAAACATGTGGGATACATGCTTTAATGTCATTACTGTTTTCCCTCACACAATGTCATATATAAACATGATTGAATTTCAAAGAGACAATGAACTGCCCTCTGTTTGTGTGACCAGCTCGCTCTAAAAACCCACGCTTTCCGGTATCCTAATAAAACTAACCCGTAAAAACAAAGTTTTTGACTATAAATCCCTTATATATGAGACATAACTAACAGTATTGATTATTTTCAAACATTTACAGACTGAATCTGTCTTAACTCAACTTTGCATCATAACCCTAGTGAGGGGGGGGGAGGGGTGGGGGAGGGGGGTGGGGGGGGGAAAGGTCTGGTCACCGATTCGCTTGACCGAGCTCAGAGTGACACGTAAAATGTAAACAAAAGCGCCCGTCGTTGGGTCGCGTCAATGCGTCAGCTCAAAATTTCACGTGGCAAAAAAACAATAAACAAACCGTGAATTTAAATTACATACCTCATATAAGGATAAACTAAAAATGCATTAATTTAATTACGGTACGTTCGATCGATCTGAAATTTTGATACGATGCATTGTTAGGTCAGACGGGTCCGTGTGCCAAATTTCAGTTCGATCGGATCATGGGAAGTGGGTCATTTTTGACTTCTGTTTTTCCGCCCGCCCGAGCCCGAGAGACAGAGAGAGAGAGACGGCCGCGAAGTTAATATAAGGGATTTAATAAAACAAACCCGTAAAAACAAAGTTTTTGACTATAAATCCCTTATATATGAGACATAACTAACAGTATTGATTATTTTCAAACATTTACAGACTGAATCTATCTTAACTCAACTTTGCATCATAACCCTAGTGGTGGGGGGAGGGGTGGGTGGGGGGAGGGGTGGGTGGGGGGTAGGGGTGGGTGGGAGGGGGAGAGGGGAAAAGTCTGGTCACCGATTCGCTTGACCGAGCTCAGAGTGACACGTAAAATGTAAACAAAAGCGCACCGTCGTTTCGTTGGGTCGCCTCAATGCGTCAGCTCAAACTTTCACGTGGCAAAAAAAACAAAAACAAACCGTGAATTTAAATTACATACCTCATATAAGGATAAACTAAAAATGCATTAATTTAATTACGGTACGTTCAATCGATCTGAAATTTTGATACGATGCATTGTTAGGTTAGACGGGTCCGTGTGCCAAATTTCAGTTCGATCGGATCATGGGAAGTGGGTCATTTTTGACTTCTGTTTTTCCGCCCGCCCAAGACAGAGACGGCGGTGAAGTTAATATAAGGGATTTAAAAAGACATTAATGTTGGAACATTTCTCGGTTTAGTTAGGGACTTCCTGTCTTTGTGGGGTCAGGCTGACACGAGGTTGGCGTATGAGGTCAACCTGGGTAGTTAGTTGGCTGCTAAAAAATTTATCAACCATTATTTTTTCTTTCAGGTCTTTTCTTGTTCTCAGTTGACGTGACAGGTATACCCGCATCACGAGTTGCATGATGGTGCGAGTTCTCGGTCGAAACAATTCACCTGATCAAAGTATCAATTTCTGTATCTACCTTGATTTATTTTAAATGCTTTCAACGTAAATTAATTTACGAGTAATTGCAAAATCAAGGGCTAATTGTGTTTACATTGCTTGCCCAGACCAAACCAAAGCGTCGAAATCGCCCTCCACGTTTTATAAATAAACTTTTTTTTTAAAACAATGGGAACAGAAATTGGCTTGTTAAATACGAAAAGGTTGGTGGAATATTTTTGGAAGAGGTTAACTCTTCGCTTGTGTTAATCAATTTACTAGTTAGATCACCAATCTTTCGATGAAATGGGTAAAATGTTTAAAAGAAATGGGGGGGGGAGGGGTTACGCTCGCTGCAGGGTAGTAGAAATCTATATGGAATTAGTAAAAAGGGTTCCATCTTCTCCCAGACTTCAGGACGTACTGAAAAGTATGTGAAGTGCGGCTGAACTAATGATCCGAGCTATAAGCAATTTGCCAGTGACATCACACCTATAAGAAGTGAGACCTGCGGGACGTGCTGACCACGTGACTTCTCAGTCCCACTAGGAACAAGTCCTGGTTTTTTAAGCGGTGTATCTTTTTTTGAATAGAAGTTCATCAAATTTCCTCGACAGATTTTGCGTACTTTTGGAATTTGTCATTCCCGTATATTATTATTCATCACCTAAAAGCCTATTTGTTCAGGAATGCGGTCAGTGGTTGCTTGAGCTGAGCCATTTTGTCGGAAATAAAAGGGGAAAAAAACAGTATGTGGTGGGAAAACGAGCTAGAATGTTTTACATCTGTAAATTAAGTCAGGGATTGAGAGAAATTGGTTTGGTGCTCCTAAGACGGGGAAGTAACTCATTTTGAAATTTTGATGTGACGACACCTTAAATGTTTACAAATCGCACCCTTCCAGGTGATCGCCAACTTTTACACCTTGCTCCAACTTATCATTAGAAGTGGACAGAAATGAAACGATTTTTTAAAAAAAAATATGCCAACAAAAAGGAACAGGTGCACTTGTGGACGATAAATCCTAAATGTATTCACTTTCATAAAAAAACAACACAACTATTTCAATTGATTTAAAAATATTCTTTAAAATTCTATTTAAAAGCCAGTGTTGAAATGAAAAATAACATAGGGAAATACTAAGAAATTATTCATTTTTAATTTGATAATTTTAAAAATTTGCTCTACAACATTCAGGGCAAGTATTTGATGCTCGTATGCTAAGGGCAAAAAAAACCAATGCCTTGCTATTCTTAAATTATTTTGTTTTAATTTAAAAAAAAACTAAAAATAACCCAAATCCTTAAACCTGAATTTAAAAAAAAATTCTTTATAGAAGTGACTAATTTTATTTACATATGCAAAATTATATTCGGCTATTAAACTTTCAGGCAAGAACTGGAAACTATAATGTGAATGCTCCCTCGATAAACGAACCCTTGCCGAACTGTGCCCTAAATATTCAATTTGAGAAGCGTCTAGTCCACACATGTCCTGTACTCAACTATGCCGAGCACCACTTCTATGTAACTCCGTATTTCACATTTTTAAAGCCTTTTTAGTTCAAATATTTATTTTTTTTCCGCCCTTTCTAAATCCCTGAACGGGACCCTAGTTCTCACTTAGAATTCCGCTCCAATGATAGAAAATGTTGAATAGAGCCATTGATGAACATGCGCACAAGGCGCCTTTGTCCCCTGTGTCCTGTCGCTGTCACGTTGACGAGTTAAGTACGCCCAAACTAAGGCACCGCGGAATATGACGTTATATAATTATGCCAATAATTTAAAAAAAAATTATTAGGAAATTAAATGGCGAAAAAGAAACAGAGTTTATTAAAGAATTAACAATATAAAAGATATGCCATTATTAATTTATTATTTTACAATTATTCAGTTACTAGATAAATTAAAGAATAGATTCTTCTCTTTGCCATTTACAGCTGCCGTATTTTTCTGTGTTGAAGATATGGAACGAAAAACAGGTAAATAAAAGTAATTTCTTTAAGGTAAAAATGTGCACCAAATGTATTGGAATGAAATGAAATCACCGCTAATTTTTAGATAAATAATTTTTCTCCAAATAAAATGTTTGTTTTCTTTACAAAAATGTAAACGTTGAATTATCTCAAATCTCCATGTCTATCTCTGATTCTCTCTCTCTCTCTCTCTCTTTCTCTCTCTCTCTCTCAAAATACCCCCACCCCCTAAAAATAAAAAAATAAAAAAATAATTCATTTTAAAAAAAATCCATTTTAATTTTATTTCAAATAAATAATTTAATATTTCTTATTTGAGCAGGTGACCGAATGAATTTTGCTTCTTTCACGTGTAGAGTTCGTTAAAACAAATTTGTCGATCAGCTGCAAGTGTATAGGACCCCCTAGTTCCCTTGCCCCCCCCCCTTTTTCGGACGCAAAGACGTCAGGTCTAAACACGTGACGCCCCCAGTTCAAAAAAAAACTGTGGCTTTTTATAAACGTGGCGCCTTTTCAAATTGAATTTAACTTTTTGTCGCCCTAATCCTCCAAACGGGCCAAGTCTATTAAAAATGAAATCCCAATACGCCTCTAGCTATTCTCTATTACATGAAAAGTCTGTTTGTTCAGACACATGGGGCTTTTGTAGTCTCTTAATACTATGTATAACTGGTATATACAATAAAAATGACATGGAATTTCGTAGCGTACAGCCTTTTATTTATATAGGTCAAGGATAGCGTGTTTTTAAATATTAAATTAGAAAAAAATATATACGGGTGAGAGCGGAGCAGAACCGTTTGTCAGAAAGGCACAGCTGTTGTTACAATTACAGCCCGTGTCCCCTGCCTACGCAGTTATCTGGATCCTGGACGCATTGGAGGGGCGTTCCCGCCAGAAAGTGTTCGATCGGGCACCAGACGAGATAAACACCCCTGAGAAACTGCTACGTTTCATATACAAAGATGGGGTGAGCAGAGAGAAGCCACCACCCTTATTCAACGCTCGAAGAGAGAGGACCTCTCTGACTTCGCGACCCTGCCCAGCCTCTGACAGTACCGCCTCCAGACCTCACATTCACATAGCTTACGCCACACCTACTGGCCTACATCAACCAGCAGGTCGCGGCTGTTGAAGATAGGCTCCACCTGTCAATCCAACAGCGCCGAGTGGACGCTAACGGTGTCCACTGTCCACCAGCACCCGGACATCCCAAGGCAAACAAACGGAGATCCCGTCACCGACAAAAGGTATGTCTGTGGTGTGACAGAAAGGGTCGTTATGAGGTTGAGTGCCGTGCTAAGAGGAAATACTTCGCTCACCACCACGACTTACCTCAATTCCTGACAACCCCGGGTCTACCTGGTTACCAGGAAACTGTGGCTCAGACAGCGTCAGCTTGTGCACAACAGAAAGATGGCAGGGACCAATCGACTAAGCTCAACACACATATCTGAAAGCACCCAACACGGAAGCCACCTCGTGTGAGGCGCAACAGGTCACCTCTTTCACCGATGTCCCGTGAGGACACTCGCTGTGATACGGCCTGCCACGGCGAGATCAAAGAACTGCAAATCAAGCGCCGTACCATTTGACTCGGTGGGGAGTCAACAGCCGTACACCCACTAGCACGATGTTTAGAGAGCCTGTCATGACTGAACGGGGTCAAGACATGGATGACTTGGGTCGCGGATCCAAATGTCAAACGGGTGTGACAACAATACACCATCACCACACGCCCATGCACACGCAGACTCATCAGTTCAGCAACAAGCCAGTGGGCACGGATTCCTGAGAAGACCTCGGCTATGACACGAACCACGCAAAAAAGGGTCACGGCCGAGAAAATGCCATCTCCGCAAGCCCAGCCGCGAAGTCCATTATGCTGCAGTTCTCCAACCGTGACGATGAGGTTTTCGTCATCTCTATAGGGCGACGCAAAGACAATCAGCCCGATGCAGGAGCGGCCCTACCGCCACCCGGGGTACCGTGCAGGTCAGCCCGTATCGCACAACGTTCCAAAACGGACACGTAGACATTTTTGAGGGCTACAGAATTTGACATTTCTTAGTTTCACATTTCTTCTATTTTAATTCTTAAGCTAGTGTTTAACTTTAGACCAGTGCATTCTTGTGTTTACTATCAAAGTTCATGTGTTTTTTTATCACCACATTTTTTTTACTTACTACCCAAATTGATGTAATGAAAATAATCTTATGAAATAGACGAAGACTAGTATAAATTCATTACACTTGAACTCATTTTATGAAATACTTTATATTAACTCGTGGTGTCTGGTTGAACCCTTGATTGCTTGTCGGTCGACACAATTTTGGATCGATTTTTAACCCACTTCCTCATAAGCTAGCTAGCTGAAATTTAGCAGGCAGTTTTGTGGCAATGATAAAAACTATGTATCAAAATTTCAGATCAATCGCATGTACCGTAATTAAATTATTGATTTTTTAGATTATTTTATTTATTCCTATGTATCATGTTATTTTTTGAGATAGTGTCGCGGTGCGTATTATATTGAACGACCTTTCTGTCGCGCAATAAAGTGCGTATTTTATTGACAACACTTTTTATAAACATATTCCTGATCGGTGCGCATTATATTAAACATGTTTTACGACACAACTGCAATTTTGTATTTTTTGGATGGTCTTGCGCTGCGTATTATAATGAACATGCTTTTAGTTATGTCTCGTACATAAAGGATTTATAGTCAAAAACTTGGTTTTTTACGTGTTTTTTTTATAGTAACAATGATTTCTTAGTCGTGTCGCTAAGCAAAAGATGAAAGTCAGGCAGCAACGGAGAGACTTGAAATTATTCTGTTGATACATGACGTCACCTTTAAAAATGTAAAACTATTGAGTTTATTTTTTTTGTCTAATCGTCGCCACCATGAAAGCGCTGACGGCAAGGCGTTAGAAAGGACAGCGTCTATTTCACTAAGTCCCTGATTCCCAGTTAACTGTTATTAAATTAAATAAATTCAAGATATCACGAAGTTCCTAAATCCAAACAATTTATAATCACATTTGACATGACAGATTAAATATAAAAGTTAAACTGTTCCTGATCATGGAATGCAAGTTTATTTAATATTGTGTTAAGTAAAGGTGTAAGATTATGACCAGGCATATTTTGTCATTATGTGTGATGTTTTTTTTTCTTTGTTTGCTTCGGCAAAACAATATTTATTGACCAGCGAGGGTGATGGCATTCGAGGGCCTGGGGAAACTGTAGCCGTCTGCTAGAGTTGACCTCAGCAGTCCGCTTTAGTGACCTTCACGGAGACGGATAAGAGATACTTACATAGAGAATAACTAACAAATGCAATCATTTAATTACGGTACATTTAATCGATCTGAAATTTTGATACAATGCATTGTCATCCAAGATCTATCTGTTGTCAAATTTTGAGCTCTCTAGACCCATCAGAAGTGGTTCAATTTTACGTTGGCAAATTTGAATAATTGTGGACACGAAGGCAAGTTAATTAAAAACGTTGTAAAAAAAAACTTCGTTAAAAAAAATTATTTTCATGCATTGTTTAAAAAGCAGCTACCTGTCTATTTTATTTTAGGTTTTTTTAATGTGTTTTTGTCCATTGCCGAAGCTGGCTTCTTTACAATAAATATGTTGGTTGAAATTTTTTTTCTCCATAAATGGCAATCTTCCTTCTACTTTTACTTATTTAATATACTTCCTTCTACCCAACCTAACCGCAAGCTAAATCATATTTTCGTAATTAGCTTCCCCTAATTTTTTTTCTCTATCGGTTTAACCGAGCATTCATTTTAAAAAGAGATAACGAAATGAATAAACTTTGAGTTATTACATAAGACGGTTTTAGAACCCATGGATTAAAGTTAAAAGATTTACACATAAGATGAAATAGCATCAATTGTCCTTGGCAAGTAGGAGTGCCCTGTAAGCTCGACCACGCAAAGACCAATGCTGTGTATAACAAAGAGGGCTTTCTCTGTTAGACAGTATAAAACAAAGGCGTTACAACCTTAAAGTGGACACTTAAGTGCTGAACTTGAACTTGCAAGGCGGGGGTCATAAAAGAGCAACAGTAAATTATTCGCGGAGAAAGTTAGGGGAATACTGGGTTTCATATCTCACAGGTAAAATATTGTACTTGACCTAAACGTGTTAAAATGTATAACTGTTTTTTTTTATCTTGGGCATTGGTTGAGAATAAGGCCATACTTGTGTACTCTTGTAGGGTATAGAACTATTGTCAAAATAATTTTATTTAGAATATTTTAGCTGTTTATAAACACGCTTAATTATTTTGTATAATTGATATATTAAAATTCATATATATATATTTAGGGCTGTTATCGATTAATTTAAATTTAATCGTTAACTTTTAAAAATTATCGATTAATTAATCGATAATTTCGATTAAAGCCAAAAATAGAAATTTATGACGTCATTAAACTGAATATTTCTCACGGACATTGAAAATTCAAAATATTTTGAACTAAATTTTATGACAATGTGTTGATACTTGATCGGATGTTTGTGCTGAAGGTGGTACGTCAGCGATGTATTTGATCCTTTAAAGGATAATTTTTTATGGCAGTGAACACAGTATACTTTTTCACCATCTTCGACTTTGCCATCCGCAGTTAGCCGAAAAACAAAATTTTTGCTCAACTTTCTAGTTATATGTTTAAATTTAACTGCACTGAGGCTGTCAGAAAATTTTAACCACGTTTTTATTAACTTGTTTTCTTTCCTGTTTGTGCACAATTTTTCAAATCTGCCAAAGTACAATTAAACCACTTCTGGTGGTCCTAGAGATCTCAAAATTTTATCAAAGATAGATCGTGGATGACAATGCATTGTATCAAAATTTCAGATCGATCGAATGTACCGTTATTAAATTATTGAAATTGTTAGTTTATCTATATATAAGCATATGTATTATTTAGTTGACGTCTGCCTGTCCACATAAAGTAATAAAATAAATTATAATATGACGCGGGAGAAGTTTGTACGTAAAAAATAGATAAATTATTATTAATTATTAATAATTAGTTTATTTATTAATACAAAATTTTTAAAATATTGCAAATATATTCTTTAATTTTAATCGAACTTTTATCGTTCATTTCCGCAGCCCAAATATATATATTAATATAATATATCGTATATATATATAATATATATATATATATATATATATATATATATATATATATATATATATATATATATATATATATATATTAGGTCTGTTATCGATTAATTTAATTTTAATCGTTAAACTTTTGAAAAATTATCGATTAATTAATCGATAATTTCGATTAAAACCAAAAATAGAAATTTATGACGTCATTAAACTGAACATTTCTCACGGACATTGAAAATTAAGAATATTTTGAACTAAATTTCATGACAATGTGTTGCTACTTGATTTGTGCTGAAGGTGGTACGTCAGCGATGTATTTGATCCTTTAAAAGAGAATTGTTTATGGCAGTGAACACAGTAAACGTTTTCACCATCTTCGACTTTGTCATCCGCAGTTAGCTTAAAAACAACATATTTGCTCAACTTTCTAGTTATATGTTTAAATTTAACTGCGCTTATGCTGTCAGCAGGGCCGTCTTAACGCATAGGCCCGTTGGGCATTTGTCCGGGGGCCCACAAGCATATGGGCCCCATGGGAATATGTTTATTTATATATATTATATATATTTATTTTTTATTCCAGCGGGGGAAGGGCCCAGCGGCCCAACACTATTTCCTTTCCTGGGGGCCCAAAATGGTGTAAAGACGGCTCTGGATGTCAGCCATTTTTTAGTTGACGTCTGCCGGTCAACATAGATTAGTAAAATAAATTTTAATATTACGCAGGAGAAGTTTGTACGTAAAAAACATATATATAAATTATTATTAATTATTAACAATTTATTATTTATTACTAAAATTTAAAAAAAATATTATAAATATTTTCTTAAATTTTAATCGAATTGTTATCGATTAAAATTATTTTAATCGATATTTAATCGATACACTTTTTAACGATTAATCGAGGAATTAATCGATAATTTCCGCAGCCCTAATATATATATATATATATATATATATATATATATATATATATATATATATATATATATATGTGGACCTTCTGGTTCAACTTGATTCCCAAGTACGTTGGTGTCCGATCCCAATTCTATCTTTTCCCGCATATCTGAAGCACCACCTCGCGCTTCAGAGCATTCTGTCCAT
This sequence comes from Ampullaceana balthica, assembly GCA_944989445.1. Classification (NCBI taxonomy): domain Eukaryota; kingdom Metazoa; phylum Mollusca; class Gastropoda; family Lymnaeidae; genus Ampullaceana; species Ampullaceana balthica. Next base: position 120,171 of record CALYLW010000378.1, on the reverse strand, counting down.
TTGTAAAAATGGAGGGACCGTTTTCTCCGTATTGACCACTAGGCGCCATCGGTTGGTGTAGTCTTCGATTCTATTCAGATCTTCCTGCAGCCGGTTCTGCAGTGTTGCAACGTATTTTCCTGAACTCCATATAGCCAGATCGTCAGCAAACATGGCATTCTGCGACCCCAGAATACCTTGTAGGTCGTGGACGTAGGCTAAGAACAATGTACAACTAAGGGCGGACCCCTGTGGGAGTCCGTCCTCCAGGCGCACCTCGTTGGACAATGACTCCCCCACTCGGGTCAGGAAAATATTAAAAAGGTCGTTCAATATAATACGCACCGCGACACTCTATCTAAAAAAAAACATGATACATAGAGATAAATAAAATAATCTAAAAATGCAATAATTTAATTACAGTATATGCAATCGATCTGAAATTTTGATACATCAATTTTATCATCGGCACCAAACTGCCTTCAAAATGTCCCCTCGCTAGCTTACGAGGAAGTGGGTTAAAAATCGATCCAAAGTTTTTTGGCACGCGAGAAATCAAGGGCTCAGACACCACACTTTAATATAAAGGATTTTAAAAAATAACAACTATCTATGAAAATATTTTTTCTTTGATTTGATTCAATTATTTAAAAAAATATATCTTTTTAAACAAATATATATTGTTTTGGGCATGTCTTTGTATCAAAGTATAAAATTGATGGATGTGTTATATGATAATTATAAGCACCGGCAAAACGTGAATAATAAATAATGTGGAAGCTATGTTGGCTTTGAATAATGAAACATCAATTTAGTAGATGACCTAAAAGAAATTCTAATTTTTTTAAAAGTCCACATGAATTTTTTGAATTGTCTATCTGAGGAGCTTGATATTTCTTAGAAAAGGGGTGGGCAAACTGCGGCCCTTTACGGGAATCAGTGCGGCTCACGGAAGCCTGCAGCAAAGTAAAAATTAATTAATGAATGTTCAATTGATTATGTTTTTGCTTGAAATGATGCTGATCTTTTTGTAGCATCCTTCTGATGTATCATGGCCGAAATTAGCATTAGGGCTGTTAACGATTAATTTAAAATTAATGGTTAACGTTTGAAAAATTAACGATTAATTAATCGTCAATTTCGATTAAAGCGTCGGTCAATAGTTTAAAACCAAAATATTCATGTATTCGTCGGGAAATGTATTATTTATCGGCCGGTATTTTTTTTACTTATTGACTTCCAATAATTTGTAAGTGATTGGTCAATTAATCATTAAAAATATAATTTAATCGTTGAATCTTTTTAACGATTAATCAAGAAATAAATAATTAATTTCCGCAGCCCTAGGCCAAATGATTCAGCTATGGTCCTGAAAAGTTTGACCACCACCGTTTAACGGTTATATTTTCAATATATTTGACATTATTAAATCATGGCGAAATTGAATGTGACTTTTTGTGGTCACAGAGAGGGCAATACTGTTGCGAATAAAGGCAATTTTCTGGAACTAATGCATTAGCTTGCAAAGTACATTCGAGCACTCCGAGAACATAGTGGGAAAGGGGGTAAAAACGTGTCATCTAACATTCAAACTGAGCTCAAAGCAATTTTAGGAGATACAGTTCACGAAAAATAATCTTTCTTCAATAAAGAGATACCAAATATTTGACATAAGGATCAAACAAGTCCAGTTGTGTGATATGTAAAGATTGAACATCAAAAAATGTAGACGCCGTGGAATCTTCCAAAGATTTCATTCAAGCAAAAGTAAATCTGCTTACGACATTTCTGAAATGATTTTGAATAAAATGATGATCTTAAAATAATGGACTGTACAGGCCAAACGTGTGTTAATACTTCATACGGGCTTGAAAGTATACCAGAGTTCAACAAAGGCGCAAAAACATATAATCGCATATCAAACTCGTTCAAAGAGTTAAACCTAATTTGTCAACATGATACTCCAACTGAAACGAATTCTCCAACTATTTTAGTACACTTGAGAGTTTTTACGCATTCTTTTCCAAGTCCATACACTGTTGGAAATACTTAACTGCTTATACAAGCAAGGCATTCAGACTTCAGGATACAAAATATTGAATATACCATGGAGCCATTTTGAGGTTACTTTGTAAGCTATAGAACTGAAAGATGCAGACAAAAAGCTCAACACGCGAACAGACGCAGGAACTTTGCTAGTCCCAATGAAATCTTTGTATTTTCAAAGTTTTAAAAAAATGCCCAAAATTCTTTACAAACGTATTGTGCTCAACACAAAATTTCTTAGCAGTGGCTACTCACAGAGAAACTAATGGAATGGAATACTTAAGGGATGCTTTCACATTTTATAAATTTTTATGTGGAGACCTAATAGTTTTAATCGAACCGTCCAATCAAAGAACAAGAGAGCAAATCTTTGGTGATCGAAAGCAAATATGTATGTATCCATGCCATGAAGAATAACAGTTACGAAGAAATTTGGTTTCTTCATAAGATGACATTAGTGTATAAATTCGTGTGAAGCTTTGGCAGTTATATAGAATTTAGAAAACAGACATGATTTTCGTACACCAGCTAATCTATTGGACTGAAATTTTGTCTTCAAATTAGAGTATTAAAACATCCCACATGACATAGTCAGGCAAGGAATATTTTAACCCCATGAATTGAAGAAAAGAATAATGAATTCAATACTAGGTGGTTTATTTAAGTTTATAAAGATATTTAGGCTCGAAGTTACCCTGCCTAAAATAATATAATTAATTCGAACAATGCTTACAGCTGTCTTAAATAATGCAAGGTGTTAAAAGGCTTCTCTAAAATTATTTTTTTGAAAAAAAATAATGGAGATCATTTACGAATACACGAAATTTTTCTAATCTATTGCTATTTTGGCTATTGAGCATGCCATGGCTGAAAACATTGATACATGAAAGATTGAGCCATGAGGAAAAACATAAAACTTTAATTTCATTAAAGAAATGAAGCCTTTCTTTTTAACATAAAAATATATAGTGTTCTTATTATTACTTTCTAATTAATCTTCTTTTACTTTATAGCTTTTTTTTTGCGGCAAATTTGTTTTCTGCACCGGGCGGGACATACCCACGCTACGCCGCTGTTTGGTACACAAAATCGTTTGCTTACAACTTTAGCAACACTGTGGAACAAATTATTTTTTTTTATATACGCTGTCGCTGAAGAAAGGGAAAAAACGGTTTGAATTCAAGCTGTGAAAAAAATGAGTGGGCGGAAACAGTAAACAACGATTACAAGCGATCATTTGACCGAGTCAAGTTGCTCTAACACACTGATCGTGAGAAATCATTGCACAATATGAGCCGCAGTTTTGAGATAGATTCGAATGTACTTAGAATTTAAAAATAAGTGTGAGGAAAAGAAGAAGAGAAGAAATGAATAAAATCAACACTAAGTGAACGTTAAAGATCTTTTGTTTTTACTCCGATGTTTGATTTCGAAAACTTTCCTATACTTTAAAAGCAACAGAAAACATTTTTAAAAAATTAACAAAACAAAAAAAAAGCACATGTCTAGTATTTTTTATTAATTGGGGATTTATGTTTAGCTGTAAGATTTATATAATCAAAAGAAGTTTCAAAGTCACAAAAATTGTTTTTCAACACACACAAAATCTTTTTGACGCAATATAACGCGTCCTCGAATAAAATAACATGGATGTTTTAACTTATTTTGTAGTTTACAAAAATTGGAAGGATTTACAAAATATTTTCAATTTCCTACTTTTCACAATTTATAATTTCACTTAATGTAAAAGATTAACAAATCGTATATTTTGACAGAAGCTAAATATTTTAGTTGCTATTTCTATTTAAATTCAACTCTAATATGGTTTAAATACTGTTCTTGGATTCCTTGACAACGGATGTTGTTAGGCGGGAGAGACATAAGACGTGGATATGAGTGATGGATATAAGTGGTGAAGATAGGGTGTGGATATCAGTGGTGGATAAAAGGTGAAAACAATTTTTAATGAAAAATAATTCGTGTCTCTCAAGAACGGGTGTATCTATTTTATTTTATATACATCTTTATACATATAAGACGCATTTGTTGTCTGTCTGGTTGTCTGTCTGTTCCCTAATAACTCAAGATCCAGACAACCAAATAACGTGAAATTTGGTACACGTACACAAAATTATACCGGAAAGGTTATTAAACAGGCTTCGTTCCATATATATAAGATACTGGGGGCCGGGGGCCCAAAATGTAATTTTTCCTTATATGAGCTATATAAAATAAAAATTATTGAAAATTAAGACGTAAAATAATGACGCAAAATAATAAACATTTTGGTGTCGAGATTAACAAGAAGGCGATTATCGCCATAAAATAATTGTTTTGTTGTTGTTGCTTTGTTGTTGTTGCTTTTGTTGTTGCTTTTGTTGTTGTAATTGTGTTTTGTTGTTGTTGCTTTGTTGTTGTTGCTTTTGTTGTTGTTTTGTTGTTGTTTTTTTGTTGTTTTGTTGTTGATGTTTTTGTTGTTGTTTTGTTTTTGTTGTTGTTGTTTTTGTTGTTGTTGCTGTTGTTGTTGCTGTTGTTGTTGCTGTTGCTGTTGTTGCTTTTGTGTTGTTTTTACTGTTGTTGTTGTTGTCCACATCCCTTGCCCTGCGACGACAATGTCCTTCATGTTGTTGTTGCTTTGCTGTTGTTGCTGTTGTAGTTGTTGTTTTGTTGTTGTTGCTTTGTTGTTGTTGCTGTTGTTGTTGTAGTTGTTTTGTTGTTGTTTTGTTGTTGATTTTGTTGTTTTTGTCGTTGTTGCTGTTGTTGTTGCTGTTGTTGTTGTTGTAGTTGTTGTTTTGTTGTTGTTGCTTTGTTGTTGTTGCTGTTGTAGTTGTTGTTTGTTGTTGTTTTGTTTTTGTTGTTTGTTTTTGTTGTTTTGTTGCTGTTGTCGTTTTTGTTGTTGCTGCTGTTGTTGTTAAGCCCGGGAGAAGGCGGGTACTTGCCCCTAGTATAAGACTAAGACGCATTTGTTGTCTGTCTGTCTGTCTGTCTGTTCCCTAATAACTGAAGATCCAGATAACCAAATAACGTGAAATTTGGTACACATACACACAATGACATGAGAAAGGTTCTTAAACAGGTTTCGTTCCATATATATAAGATACTGGGGGCCGGGGGCCCAAAATTTAGTTTTTCCTTATATGAGCTATATAAAATAAAAATTATTGAAAATTAAGACGTAAAATAATGACGCAACTTAATAAACATTTTGGTGTCGAGATTAACAAGAAGGCGATTATCGCCATAAAATAATTGTTTTGTTGTTGTTGCTTTGTTGTTGTAGTTGTTGTTTTGTTGTTGTTGCTTTGTTGTTGTTGCTGTTGTTGTTGTAGTTGTTATTTTGTTGTTTTTTGTTGTTTTTGTTTTTGTTTTGTTTATGTTGTTGTTGCTGTTGCTGTTTTTGTTGTTGTTTTGTTGTTGTTGTTTTGTTTTTGTTGTTGTTGTTGTTGCTGTTTCTGTTGTTGTTTTTGCTGTTGTTGCTGTTGTTGTTAAACCCTGGAAAAGCCGGGTACTTGCCCCTAGTCTTAAATAAATTAGCAGCAAATGCCCCAAATCCGGTTTTGTGCCAATGAAATATTTTAGGAAATAGAAGAATTTCAATCGTTTAGAAATAACACAGAAACTTTAAACTGGGTGCGTTGCGATTTACATCAACTATCATCGGATAGAGCACGCTTCATTTATTGATGTATTTATTTTAAAGATTTTCAGTCAAACCTCTCATAACGAGATTAATTCATTCCAGAGTCTTACTCGTTAAGCGAAACTCTCGTTATACGAAACAATTTTCCCCATACAAATCAATGTAAAATACGACAATCCGTTCTATGCTGAAAAAAAAATTCATTAAAAAAAATACCAACATTTATTAACATTTATTCAAATAAAATTACTTTTGAATTGTTAAAGAGTGAAACAACTAGAATACAATTTAGATTTGAAACACACAAAAATAAACAAAAATATGAATTTATGACTAATAATTATTCCTTTTTTTAACTAGAAAACTGTCCAAAGACATTTGCTTTTGCCGACGCTTCAAATGTGACGAAAATGTGTCGTAACCGTTTCGTAGACATTCTTGACACTCCATTTGAAGTATCCACAACCTTATAACATCTCCTTAATTGTTCTTGAGAATAGATAAAGATCGTTGATGTTGGCCGATTGTAGGTGCGCGCTAGATTAGCCACCTGGTTCTTGCTTTTCAATGGTTTTTCGTTTCATTTCAACAGTTTTTTTTTCTCTCTTATGATTGTCTTCTTGTTTTTTTATTTCGAAGACATTTTAGCACAGGTTATTACACTTTGCACATAAAAAAAATTACGAATACTGTCTGAATTAAAAAATTGTAAAAACGGTTGATCGCACACGAAAACAACACGCTAACAGACAGAGTGCTTAACACAGAATAATACGTCGGGGCGGAAGTGCCGGCTCACAAATGAATTTCCAGGGAAAGGGGACTTTCTCTTTCTGCGTCACTCGTTATGCGAAAATCTCGTAATGAGAGGTGCTCGTTATGAGAGGTTTGACTGTATTCAATTTCTAATTAAAACATGAGGCTGGGATTATGGAGCCTTATGTTTTTAAAAATCGTAATTAAACTGATAAAATGTGATGATTACAGAACAATTGAACATCGTAAAATACAATTATGCAAAGAAAATATTTTTTGCTAATATTTTTAACATTATTCCTTGTCTTTTGAACATTAAATTAAATTGAATTAAATAGAGCAGCGTTCATAACATACCGTATTTACACGCATATAAGCCGAGTTTAGAACTATAAAATTCAATACTGCAATTTGGGGGCCGGCTCATATACATAAATCAAAATGGACACAAGGACAGACACTGAAATGTAATTTTTTTTCTAAATATGTACTTCGTTTATCATCAGTTGTGAATAACTTATGAGCGGAGGTTCAGATATTAGTATAGCAAATAAAGTGGAAGGAGCAGAACACGTTTTTGTGTCATTCCAAAAGGTAAACAAACTGGTATGTAACAGAAAAGTAAGCATTTTACATCTTTAAAGTAACACATTTCTATGAACCAAAAATATGGAGTAAAATTAGACAATTGTATGCGGGTTTTTTGCAACAAAAAAAAAGACAATTTTAAAGCAGTTTTAGGGGGTCGGCTTATATGCGATGTAGGCTTATATGCGAGTAACTAACATAAACTACGGTATTCCACTGATCACTACGGCAGACTAAATCTAACTGTTGCAGAGACCAGAAAGTGGCTATCATCTTTCACACACATTAACAGCGACGATAAACTGCAGACTGTGGAATGTATTTTATTATCCCCTTACCTTCACAGCTCGTTAGTTGCAGCGACAAGGCCAACAGACAGACGACTCCAATAACAGCCATCTCGTTTACCCTATGGGATAGGAACAAACTTCGTTTCACTCCTGAAGAGGTGTCAATCGTTGATTGTCTACCCTGCGCCTCGGTTACTGCCCTTGATGGACCGACGAATCGCAGTGACGTCCTTCAACCTGTCGTACGGAAGCGCCAAGGGCCCTGTGACGTGAAGAAATTTTTTTTTAAATTGATAAATATCCTGAATGGCATGTCTATTAATAGAGCAATAATCGAAAGACTCACGACGGACTTTCGTCATAGATTTTTTTTTGAATGTCTGGGTACTTCTTAAACCGATGCTTCTCAAATAATTTTATGTATACCCCGGTTTGTCTTTGCACGATTTTTGCCACCATGATGTCCCCCCCTATAGAACGTATCTTTTTGAATACATACAACGGTTGATAAACAACTTGAAATCAACGGTAGAAACTACTTTCATGTATGCCTGCCGTCTTGACACCAGTAGTAAATTGATAACATGTAAACATGGTATGAGTTAGCCTGACAGGACGTAACAAAACAGCGAACGTTTCGGCAAAGAGCCTTCCTCAACGAACAAACAGTACACGAATAAAATGAATATAAAGAAATAAAAAATAAAAACTTAGCTGCGATGAAATTCAAAGAGTCAATGGCTTAAATCTAATATATCATTTAAAATAATTATTAAATTTCACTATCCTAATTGAAGGGTTTGAAAATGTAAATCTTATTTCTTATGAAAATAAGGGTTGTCCATAAATTACGTCAACAAAATAGGGGGGAAAGGGGGGGTATGAAAATGTTTGACAATTGTTGACAAGGGGGAGGGGGGAGATCACGAAAAGTTGACGTCAACAATGTTACTTTAAAAAAAATAATTAATTACTCAACAAAGGAAAATTAGGCAGCATTTGTAATTCTGTGTTACACACTCGCCCAACCTTCAGTATTTTAAGTGAACTAACTAAAACCATATTCCTACTTTTTAAAAACCGTGCTGTGCTTTAAAGAGACGCATCACATATCTAAATATAGACACACGAGATGTTTCCTCCTAACTAGTGGACATCCGGATATACGGAATGCCGTATATCCGGATCGGATATCGCGATTTTTGCCAATTTCCGGATTCGGCAAAAACTTATGGCAGATCCGGATAGTATCCGGATATTAATGTAGTAAAGAATTTTTGAACTCAAATATATTAATATTAACAAGTTTATAAACAAATATCTAATAATAAAACCCGTAAAAAAACAAGTTTTTTACTAAATGAACGAGACATAACTAAAATAATGTTTATTATAATACGCAGCGCAAGACCATCCAAAATGGTAGTATGTGTCGTAAAGCATGTTTAATATAAAGCACACCGATTAGGAATAGGTTTATAAAAAGTGTTGGCAATAAATACGCACCTTATTGCGCGACAGAAAGGTTGTTCAGTATAATACGCACCGCGACACTCTATCTCAAAAAATAACATGATACATAGGGATAAATAAAATAATCTAAAAATTAAATAATTTAATGACAGTACATGCGATCGATCTGAAATTTTGATACATTGTTTTTATTATCGGCGCGAGTCTGCCTGCAAACTTTCAGCTCGCTAGTTTACGAGGAAGTGGGTTAAAATCGAACCAAAGTTTTTTTTTACAAAAAAGCAAGGCCTCAGACACCACGAGTTAATATAAATGATTTAAAAAGTAAAAAAACAATAACCAGAAATCAGTACATTTAACAAGAATGGATAGTGAAAGTGCAATCAGCACAGCGGGAAAGATAAATGATGATAAGCGTGCTCGCTTGTCGCCGAACAAACTTGTGATTTTATTGTTATTGAATAAAACAAACCCGTAAAAACAAAGTTTTTGAATATAAATCCTTAATATATGAGACAAAACTAAAAGTATTGATTACGTTCAAACGTGACAGACGTTTACAGATTGACACCGAGTGATATCCCCTGGCTTTAAAACTGGTGTAAGGGACGGGAGGGGGTGTGAAGATCGACGGGTGGCGTCAACGCGTGAACTGAATTGGTACGTGAAAGAAAAACAATAACAAAAAGTGAATTTGAATTACACATGTTATATAGAGATAAACTAAAAATGCATTAATTTAATTACAGTACGTTCGATCGATCTGAAAATTTGACATAATGCATTGGTAGGTGACAAGAGGCTGTGTGCAAAATTTCAGCTCAATGGCTTCACGGGAAGTATGCCATTTTTGAATGTTGTTTTTTCCACCCACCCGAGAACGACAGAGATCACGACAGAGATCACCATATAGAGAGATGACGACAAGATTTTGAAGTTAATATAAGGGATTTAATTAAACAACCCCGTAAAAACAAAGTTTTTACTATAAATCCCTTATATATATAACATAACTAAATGGTTTGTTTATGTTCAAACGTTACAAACATTTACAGACTGACACCGAGTGATGTCCCCTGGCTTTAAACCCGGGGGAAGGGACGGGAGGGGGTTTGGGCATCGACTGGTGGCGTCAACGCGTGAACTGAACTTGCACGTGAACGAAAAGAAAAAAAAATAGTGAATTTGAATTACATATGTTTTATCGAGATAAACTAAAAATTCATTAATTTAAATACGGTACGTTCGATCGATCTGAAATTTTTAAACGATGCATTGTTACGTGACACAAGTCTATGTGCCAAATTTCAGCTCAGTGGCATCATGGGAAGTGTGTCATTTTTAACTTTTGTTTTTCCGCCCGCCCCGCGAACGACAGAGATCACGACAGGGAGAGATGACTACGGACAAGATTTTGAAGTTAATATAAGGGATTTAAAAAGAATTTGGGAATGACAAACATTTAATTTTTCGAAACTTAAAAATGTAAGAAACAAACAAAAAACTTAAGGTAACAAAAACTGCTGAGTACTATGTTACAACTTTCTAGTAACTACTAATTATTAACTACTAGCGTACACCCGTCAAAAATGACAGAAATTTTCAGCTGAAATCTATTTATTTTATAAAAAATGCACTTTTTTTAGGGCACCTACTGCGCCGACCTTTTTTCAAAAGTATTTTATAATAGGGGTTGCAGGGCGCTTACGGCGCCCCCTTTCTTTTTTTATTTTATAATTAACCATCATCAAATCCTCTTTTTACGTTGATCCCTTTTCCAAAATTAAAATATAAGTGGAAACAATGACGTCATATAACATTTTTTTTAAAGCGCATATTTAATTTGCACACCTTTTGGTGCATTGTTGCAGTAATTTGGTTTTCCCTGCTTTCTAAAATTAGTAGCGTCACGACTGACAGACAATACTTGCGTGACTATTGCAAATTATATTGTTTAATTTTATTTACGCATGTCATTAAATTATATAGCTGATATATTATTTTTATGTTTTAAAAACAATAATTTTATGTTAAAAGATAATAATTGTAAGTTTAATTTGTAATTATTAGTTTATACGTATGATATTACAGATTTTTCATCATAGTAGTAGGATGCAGTCAAATGATTTCTATGTGGTCTTGTTCAATGGTTTGTGTTTGATGTTTCACAACTTCTTTTTCAATTTTTACAGTTTTGGCTGCTTTTTTAGGAAGGGCATCTACCTTCTTCATAGTCTGGTCTGCCTAGAAGCTCATTAATGTAGCCTTATTTTTAAATCCTTTATATTAACTCGTGGTTTCTGTTTGGTTGACTGATTGTTTGCTTGCTTGTCGCCAAAACTTTGATGCGATTTTTAACCCACTTTCTCGTAAGCTAGCGAGCTGAAATATTGCAGGCAGTTTTGTACCGATGATAAAAACGATGTATCAAAATTTCAGATCGATCGCATGAACTGTAATTAAATTATTGAATTTTTAGATTATTTTATTTATCTCTATGTATCATGTTATTTTTTTGAGATAGAGTGTCGCGGTGCGTATTATATTGAACGACCTTTGTCGCGCAATAAGGTGCGTATTTTATTGACAACACTTTTTATAAACATACTAGGGGTTGTAGGGCGCCTACGGCGCCCACCTCTTTTTTTTTGTCAAAAGCCCAAATAACTTATCCTTGTTTCATAAATACGAAATATTAAACTTCATGAAATGTATACAAAATATTTTCTTATATTATAAATGTTGATTTTTGGCGCTTCATCACCTGCCTCAGCGGCGCGTGCAGCTTCTCGCAATTCGACATCTCTAATAGATTTAAACGTCTGAGCCAAACGATTGTGTTGACGACAAAATCTATCGATTTGATCCAGTATTTCACGCTTGCAGTTCTCAGCGTAGTGTCCTTATCTTACGTCTGTAGCCCGATTACTGTCGACAACATAAAGCTGGGCAAATTGCGGTTCTTGGGCATTGACTGGCTGTAGATGTCACGTACGATGGTACGTTTGTCCGTGAATCTTGAATATGTACGCGGGCCTCTCGCTGGTAAGTCCATGATATTAGCACCCTATGAGGCAAACGAAATTGCGGTGTTATACGATCGGATGTTGTCCCGAAAATGTTTGAAATTGGGATGATTAGGTTCTGATAAAAGTTGTCTAAGGAACTCGGGATACTCAACGACGTCTTCATTGATGTCTTGCGGCTTAGGTAGCATAACCTTTCCTTTGCGACAGCACGACGTAAATAGGCCATCTGATGGACGCTCACCATTAAAATGCTTCGCCCCACAATACTGTCAATTTAGAGATTGCCCACCAAACTGTCCACAATCCTGTTGAACAGTGTTGCTAACGTTGAAGTTGATTGCTTCCCGACGAAGAGCATCATTCAGACGCTCTCTATGTTGTTGCTGAGTGGCAGCTTTGGCAAATCGATAGGCTTGAAGCTGAGGTGAAGACATGTTTGTAACGCATTGATGTTCAGATGCAGCTTTGGACACTCGATAGGCTTGTAACAAAGCAGGGGACAGGCTTCTCAGGCGTGTCTTTTGCGACTCATTATTTTTTGCGCGAATTTCTTCAACTGATTCGGGCGTTTGCTTTACACGCCATCTATCTTTACGTTCCTTAGCTTTACGTTGTTTTCTGGTGATAGGGTCTTCATCCACCTCCATCATAATATGTTTTAAACAAATTGCTTCATAATTATATCTATCAACGATACATTTCTCCATAACATCTCACAAATTGATTACTCTTTGTCCCCAATAGCAAAGATAAAACTACAAATGATAAGCAAATGATTAATACCCACTTGAACACCATGCTTCCAGAATAAATTAATTATTTAATCTAATGTACACAAAGTATTTTATTTATTAGGATTAATAAACACAAAATGTTGTCTACTTCAACACAATAGCAACGATAAAAATAAAACTACAAATGATAAGCATATGATTAATATGATTAATACCCACTTGAACACTGCAAATTCTACCACCCAATCGATTCGATGTGTTAAGAATAACGTAATTGTCTAATCTAATGTACACAAAATGGTGTCTATGTTGTCTATCATCAACACACATGCTGACGTCACAGGTGCGTGTGCTGTTTCGGTAATTGGCGTTCTATTTTATTTATAAATCATTTTGCGCACCGATACACACCTTGTATTTTAAAATATAAGATCAAACAATGACGTCATATTAAATATTTTTACAGCGCTAATCACCGCACGATTTTTCAACTGCTATAGACTGATGTACATCGTTCCTCAGCGTTCCACATCCATTCATCCAGTGAGTGACTTGGACTATTATATTATTTATTCCAGATCGGTGCGCATTATATTAAACATGTTTTACGACTCAACTGCAATTTTGTATTTTTGGATGGTCTTGCGCTGCGTATTATAATGAACATTCTTTTAGTTACGTCTCGTACATAAAGGATTTACAGTCAAAAACTTGTTTTTTTAACGTTTTTTTAAAAATATTCTGTGCTAACGCGGCATAACGACTCAATAACGAATCTACATTTGTTGGCAAATCGTTCTCTTTTTAAATCTTTTAGATTAACTTTTACATTTGGAAGCCACCTGGACATACAAGGTCGAACAATTGATGAAGAGTTGGAAAAATTAAACTTCAAATATGCTGGCGAAACATTGTCAGAAATATGGAAGCAAGTAAGCATAGACAATTTTCCAACAGTTGCAGAGAGATGTTCAGTGCAGAATAGATAGATGAAGAAAATGTTGACTTGTCTTGTGTTATGATTTTACATAAAATTTATTCAGCCTGAACCTATGCAAATAATAACAATTGAGGAATATTTGACATCTCCATGGGAAGATATAGAGGCTAGGATACAGGATTTGGATTTGTTTGTTAAAATGATATGTTTAATATATACATTAAAGGTGTATTTAAATGTTAACTTTTTAAGCTCGTTTCTGCTTGAAGTTAGAACACGTCTTTGTAAATATTTAAATAGTATTTAAAATTTAAAATGTTATATTAATTTGAAATATTTCATAATTTAAAGATGTAATATGTAAACATTTTTGTAAACCCAATAATCTCTTTTCTAATTAGATTACGCCTTTGTAGCTATGAATTGGAAATATGGCATAAGTAAAAAGTTTATTAAACTTTGTTTTTCTTAACATTTTTCTTTTTCTTCTTCTTCTTTTTTTTTGGAAAAAAGGGGGGGGGAGGAGTAATCAAATGTTGACGTAATTTTATAGGGGGGGGGTCTCTAAAAGTTTGACAAGTTGTTGACATGGGGGAGGGGGGAGGTAAAAATCGCCCTAAAATGTTGACGTAATTTATGGACAGCCCCATAAGAGTAATAGTGCCCCTAAAACATGTTTGCTCTTGCGGAGATAATAATCTTCCATCGAGCGCCTCCCCAAGGGAAAGCCCGCCGGATATGGAGGGTACCGTGTAAATAAAATACCTTGGGGCGGAACAAAATCAGAACCTAATGCCTTTTAGAAAATTTATTCATTTACAAAGGCTAGGAAACCCTACCCCAAAAAACTAGGACAGATACCTAGAGAGCTGTAAGGGGCAGCCTCGATGGTTGTGCGCAGCCCTAACTACCTGGTCCCGTAAAAAAATAAACTTACGAAAACTGAATACAACCTGGAATGATATCAAAGGAAACCGAACCATGTCTATATATGGAAGCAATTTTTGGTTTGTGACTTGGAATGTTCTAAGACTTTTCGGAGCAGGAGCCTTAGCAAACCTTACAAAACAGTTGGAAAAATATATTTTGCTGCATTACAAGAAAGGTCACGGAAAAACCCAGCCATCTTCTAAACAAAAGAATGCACCATATGATATTGCCGTAACAACACGAACACACAAGGAACAGCTTTTGTAATTGAAATGAAAAGTTCAAACCAGAATTGGAAGATTGTGTCCTTTACGTGTGCGAGGAAAAAACGTTCAATATTTATTTCATAAATGTACATGGGCCCACAGAAGATAATGACGACCAGGATATAATAATCCTTTTATGTGTCACTGGAAAAGATCTACGAAGAGTTACCGTGACATGATATCGAAATAGTGATAGGAGACTTTGATGCAAATATAGGAAAAGAAAAGGTGTTTATGCAAACTATTGGCAAATATAGTCTACATGAGGAATTCAATGACAACGGTATATGGCTAGTAGACATTGCTCTAGGAAAAGAAATGTCAGCAGGACCAAGTTTCCACACAAAAATGTACATAAAGTTACTTGAAACTCTCCAGACTGAATCACCCACAACCAAATTGACCATGTTTGTAATCTACTTGAGACATGAATCAGATATACTAGATGTAAGAAGCTATCGAGGACCAGATGCAGATTCGAAACACCTACGTGTAAGGGTGAAATATAAGCAGAGAATACGGATAATTCACAATTGTAATTAAAT
This sequence comes from Ampullaceana balthica, assembly GCA_944989445.1. Taxonomy (NCBI): domain Eukaryota; kingdom Metazoa; phylum Mollusca; class Gastropoda; family Lymnaeidae; genus Ampullaceana; species Ampullaceana balthica. The sequence goes on along the minus strand of CALYLW010000378.1, from coordinate 104,955 downwards.
AGAGAAATGATACGATTACCAAAAGTTTTCAAATGGTCCGGTGACTACAAAAGCTTACCAAAATGAAGGTAACAAATCAAAAGAGGAATTGAATAGAAAAAACAACATAAATGAACAATGTGATATGATTTTTTAAAAAGCTATGAAAATATCATCAGATAAAAATTGTAGGGTTCCAACAAACTAACAACACAGTAGGCTGATTTGAATATGAATACAGAAAAACTCTTGAAGGAAGGAGAAATGCACTAATGATCATGCTACAAAGAGGCACCAGAAAGACAACACAAACATACAAAAAGCAAGAAGGGAAGCAAAAGCAAAAAAACATGTGTATAATTAAAAAAAGGGAATTTGGGGGTGGTGGGTAGGAAGCTAAACTAAAATTAAAAGAAATAGAAGACCTACCAAGAGAGGGAAACATCAGAGGAAGGAACATAAAGATAAAAGATGAAATGAATGTATACCAAGCAGACCACGAATGTAAGAGAGACAGTATGGAGAACTAATTACAAAAATAGTTATATATTTTTATATATTGAATAGTATTTACATTGAATATATTTAGGCCATACTGAATGCAGAAAAAAGACAATATGAAGATTACCTACCCCAACATGTATGACCAAACCATTTTATAATCAACACTAGAAGAACTAGAAGAAGCTAAAGAAGTAATCAATCATATGAAAAACCACAAAGAACACCCACAAGGACAAGATCTCATCACAGCAGAAATATTAATTATGGAGTGGACATTATGTGTTTAAAACCCTGTAGATTTTTAATATTGGCCAACACATTTTTAAATACTAATTTTGATCAAGATCCATCCATTAAACCAGTAGTAATTGTGTAATATGCCTTTATATATAGCTCATGTTAACAAAATGACATTTTGGGGCCTCCGGCTTTTAATAAATTGTATTTCAAAAACTGTTTATGTAAGAAAATATCATGGCGATTGGATGAATAAAATAATATTTTTACAGCTTACATAAGAAAAAAATGACAATAGGGCCCCACCTGGGCCAAATTGGTGTAAGATTGAAAGTTCAAAACACCTATTGATTTCAATCCGGATCATGATGGATATATTTGTCCACATTAGTCAAATCGTGTAAAATGCAATGTGAATAAAGTATTAAATGTTTACGAAAAACATTTTGGGCTCCCGGCCCAAAATAAATGGTAATTAGGAGTGTATTACCCTTAAGTATTATTACAATATGGGTACCATGTTTTAATGTACTTAGTTTGGTAATGATCCGTCCATTTAAACAGAGCACTAGGCTCGGGGCTGCTGATTTTCTTCCACAAGTAGGATCAAACAGTAGCCATAGTAGGCAAAGTTTTATATAGCTTAAGGAGGAAAAAACTTCATTTTCGATGGGCCCTTGGCCCCCAAAAAGGGGTTATTTTTTTTAAATGCCACTTTTCGTCGTGAGCGTGTACTCAACAAGTTCCCAAAGTTTCATGCTTCTACCTACCAGAAAGTTTGAGAGTTAGTGATGAGTCAGTGCGTGAGACAGTAAGAACTTTACTTTTTATTAGTATAAATTTCGAATAGCTGATTTTGAATTGGAGAAAGAAAGTAAAGATTTCATGGCGTAGCCTGGAGAAATCAGTTATTTGGCATAAAGTCTTAGTTGACATTTACAATGTTTAAGTTTAAATATTAAACTGCATTCAAAATTGGAAATTACAGAAAAGATTATGAAATTACAACTTTAAAATATTTATAAATATAATAATTTGGAATATTTTTCTACTCACACCACATTTTTGTGTATAGGCCGAAATGTATTTAAAATTGTCCGTATTCATTTAACACATGAATCGATTGTACTTAACCAAATACCTTATATTAACTTCGAAATCTTGTCTCTCTGTCTCTTTCTCTCTCTTTCTCTCTCTCTCTCTCTCTGTCGTTTGTCATCGCGCAGGCCGAAAAACAAAAGTAAAAAATGACACACTTCCCGTGATGCTATGGAGCTGAAATTTTTTATATCGACTCGTGTCACCTATCAATGCATCGTATAAAAATTTCATCTCGATCTAATGTACGTAATGAAATTAACGCATTTTTAGTTTATCTCTATATAACGTATCTAATTCAATTTCACAGTTTGTCATTGTTTTTAAATCACTTATATTAACTTGCTTTGTAAGTTTAATCGGACATCCGAACGGACTATTTGTTTATAATTCTTTCACGTGCCAGTTCAGTTCCCGCGTTGACGCCAACCGTCGATGTTCACACCCCCTACCTGTCCCTGTTCCCAGTTTTTTTAAAACCAGGGGAGATAATTCTGTTTCAGTCTGTAAATGTCGCGTTTAAACATAATCACTACTTTTAGTTATGTCTCATATATAAGGGATTTATAGTCAAAAGCTTTGTTTTTACATCTATTTATTCTTCCACGTGCCAGTTGAGTAAACGCTTTGACGCCACCCATCGATGTACCGGCGTACTTCTGTTTACATTTTACGTGTCACGCTTAGCTCGGTCCAGCGATCGATGACCAGAACTTTCCCCTCATCCCCCCTCCCCCGGTTTATACAGCAAAGGGGAGTTAAGGCAGATTCAGTCTGAAATTGTTTGTTGCGTTTGAAAATGATCTATACTTTTAATTATGTCTCATATTTAAGAGATTTATAGTCAAAATCTTTGTTTTTACGGGGTTGTTTATTTTTTTCTTTGCTTTTTAAAAGATACTAAAATTAAGTGCCAGTTCATAATATGTATTTGGTCTAAAATAGAAATCCTGTAATTGAAACCCAGGACACCGATAGCACTTGTTAAATAAAACGGACACGGCTTGTAACCAGACCATCACATCCTGGTATATGATCAGATGTTTGAACGGCTCTCACTCTGGAACGAGACTGGGGGACAGTGGCAACCTTAGAAACGTACACCCGGATTGATCCAAAGACTCGTGTTTGATATGCGCGCACGCGACTGTTTGTGACTTAGGTGAGGCTTTGTCTCTCAGTGAATTCAAACATTTAGCTCGTGAACACTTCACAAAACAAAATGACCTGCAGCTGTACCGACCTCTGCAACTGAAAGTCCCATCGGGCGCTTTAGACCTCGGTCAGCCGTAACGAGTGCCTTTTTTTTTATTTCTTTTTTTTTACAGGCACCGGAACGTAGAAAAGAACAACGCACCGGAACGTACAAAAAAAAAGGTCTCGGAATTCAACCAGAAAAACCAGTGAGACCAAACATTCCAGGCAGTAATTCAGTTATTAAAAAAAAGTATGTAGAAAAAAGTTGCCGGGACGCCGTTCCGGAGTTTCCGACAAAATAAATAGAGGTAAAGAAAAGATTTTTAAAAACCACGTTTTTATAAGTGTACTAAAAAGAAGAAAATAATTTAAAACTAATAAGTTCAAGTACGTTCATATAATATGACTTTAAACGTGGGGCGGGCGCTTACGAGGTTTTACACATGCAGTTCACTCATTCTTTCAATTATAGATCTCTCTTTTGCCTTCTAAATTATAAATCTGTAATTTCTATACCAAACACCCGCCCCACGTTTTTATTCATATTAAATCGAAGTTCTTGAACTTATAAGTTTTAAATTATTATCTTCTTTTTAGTCCACTTATAAAAACGTGGTTTTTAAAAATCATTTTTTTACTTTTATTTATTTTCTTCTTTTTAGTCCACTAAATAAAAACGTGTTTTTTTAAAATATTTTTTTACCTCTATTTATTTTACCAAGCACCTCATCAGCTCCCGCCCAACGTTTAATAACAAAGCGATGAGGACACTGGGTAAACTCGCCACGTGCAATTAAACTACGGCAGGCGGGTACAGAGGCTTATATAAAGATAAAATAAGAAATGCATTAATTTAATTACGGTACATTCGATCGATCTAAAATTTTGATAGAATGTATTGTCATCCAAGATCTATCTGTGGTAAAAATTTTAAACTCTCTAGAACCATCATAAATGGTTTAATTTTACGTTGGCAAATTTGAAAAATTGCGGACAGTCAGACACGAAAGCAAGTATATAATAAAATATAGATACATTAAAAAGTTCAATAATTTAATAACGGTATATTTGATCAATCTGAAATTTTGATACAATGTATTGTCATCCAAGATCTATCTGTGATAAAATTTTGAGATATCTAGGACCATCATAAGTGGTTAAATTGTACGTTGGCAGATTTGAAAAATTGTGGACAGACAAACCACAAACAAACAATACGACAGGAACGAAAGCGAGTTAATAAAAACGTAGTAAAAAATGACCCTGTAAAAACAAAGTTTTGACTATAAATCCCTTATATATGAGACATAACTAAAAAAATTGATTATGTTCAAACGCGAAAAACATTTACAGACTGAAACCGAAATGATCTCCCCTGGCTTTAAAACTTGGGGAAGGTGGAAGGGGGGAAGGGGTGTGGACATGGACGGGTGGCGTCAACGCATTATCTCAACCCCTGGTGTAAATTACCTGGTTAAAACACGAGATGTGTTCACCGCTGGCTGGCGTGAAGTCAAGTGACACGTAAAATGTTAACAGGGACCGCTACATAAAGTTTATATAGATAAACTAAAAATGCATTAATTTAATAACTGTACTTTCAATCTATTTGAATTTTTTATACGATGCATTGTTAGGTACACGAGTCTATGTGCCAAATTTCAGCTCGATGGCATCACGGGAAGTGGGTCAGTTTTTACTTTTGTTTTTCTGCCCGCCCCAAGACAGAAAGAGAGAGAGAGAGAGACAGAGAGATAGAGATGGCGGTGAAGTCAATATAAGGGATTTAATATAAAAAAGACCCCTAAAAACAAAGTTTTTGACTATAAATCCCTTATATTTGAGACCGAAGTAAAAGTATTGATTATGTTCCAATGCGACAAACATTTACAGACTGACACCGACTGATGTCCCCTGTCTTTAATAACGGGGGATGGGACGTGAGGGGGTGTGGGCACGACGGTCGACGTCAACGCGTTAACTCAAACTCTCACGTGGAAGAAAAAACAATAACAAACCGTGAATTTGAATTACATAAGTTATATTAGGATTAGCTAAAAATGCATTAATTTAATTATGATACGTTCGATCAATCTGAAATTTTGATAAGATGCAGTGTTAGATGAAACGGATCCATGTTCCAAATTTCAGCTCGATCGAAGCACGGGAAAAGGGTCATTTTTTACTTCTGTTTTTCCACCTTGCCAGCACAAGACAGAGAGACAGAGACGGCGGTGAAGATAAGATAAGGGATTTAATAAAACAAACCCGTAAAAACAAAGTTTTTGACTATAAATCCCTTATATACGAGACATAACTAACAGTATTGATTATTTTCAAACGCAACAAACATTTACAGACTGAATCTGTTTTAACGCAACTTTGCTTCATAACCCTGAAGGGGGGGGGGATGGGAGAGGGGAAAAGTCTGATAACCGATAGCTGGACCACGCTCAGCGTGACACGTAAAATGTAAACAAAGCACGCCGGTACCTTGATGGGTCGCGTCAACGCGTGACTGAACAATCACGTGAACAAAAACAATAAGAAACAGTGAAATTGAATTACATATCTCGTATAGAGATAAACTAAAAATGCATTAATTCAATTACGGTACGTTTAATCGATCTGAAATTTTGATACGATGCATTGTTAGGTGACACGGGTCCATGTGCCAAATTTCAGGCATCACAGGAAGTGGGTCATTCTTTACTTTTGTTTTTCCGCCCTCCCGACCGACCGACCGCGAACCCAAGACAGAGAGACAGAGAGAGAGAGAGAGACGGCGGTGAAGCTAATATACGGGATTTAATAAAACAACCCCGTAAAAACAAAGTTTTTGACTCTAAATCCCTTATATATGAGACATAACTAAAAGTATTGATTATGTTCAAACGTGACAAACATTTACAGACTGAAACCAAAATTATGTCCCCTGGCTTTAAAACTTGGGGGAGGGGTGTGGACATGGACGGGTGGCGTCAACGCGTTAACTCAACTCAAGGGGATTTACCTGGTTAAAACACGGGATGAGTTCACCTGTGTCTGTGGTGAAGTCAAGTGACCCGTAAAATGTAAACGAATTGCGACCGCTACATATAGTTTATAGTAGATAAACTAAAAATGCATTAATTTAATAACTGTACGTTCGATATATTTGAAATTTTGATATGATGCATTGTTACGTGACACGGGTCCGTGTGCCAAATTTCAGCTCGATGGCATGACAGGTATTGGGTCATTTGTGACCTCTGTTTTTCCGCGGTGCCCGCCCAAGACAGACAGAGAGAGAGAGAGAGAGAGAGAGAGAGAGAGAGAGAGAGAGAGAGAGAGAGAGAGAGAGAGAGACAGAGATAGAGACAGAGACAGAGACAGAGAGACAGAGACGGCGATGAAGTTAATATAAGGGATTTAAAAACAAACCCGTAAAAACAAAGTTTTTGACTATAAATCCCTTATATATGAGACATAACTAAAAGTAGTGATTATGTTTAAACGCGTTAAATATTTACAGACTGAATCTGTCTTAACTCCTCTTTGCTTTTAACCCGGGGGGGGGGAGAGGGGAAAGGTCTTGTCACCGATCGCTGGATCAAGCTCAGCGTGACACGCAAAATGTAAACAAAACCACGCCGGTACACCTGGTTTAAACACGAGATGTGTTCACCTGTGGCTGGGGTGAAGTCAAGCGACCGTAAAATGTATACGATAGCGACCGCTACATATAATTTATATAGATAAACTAAAATGCATTAATTTAATAACTGTACGTTCGATCGAACTGAAATTTTGATAAGATGCAGTGTTAGATGAAACGGATCCATGTTCCAAATTTCAGCTCGATCGAAGCACGGGAAAAGGGTCATTTTTTACTTCTGTTTTTCCACCTTGCCAGCACAAGACAGAGAGACAGAGACGGCGGTGAAGATAAGATAAGGGATTTAATAAAACAAACCCGTAAAAACAAAGATTTTGACTATAAATCCCTTATATACGAGACATAACTAACAGTATTGATTATTTTCAAACGCAACAAACATTTACAGACTGAATCTGTTTTAACTCAACTTTGCTTCATAACCCTGAAGGGGGGGGATGGGAGAGGGGAAAAGTCTGATAACCGATAGCTGGACCACGCTCAGCGTGACACGTAAAATGTAAACAAAGCACGCCGGTACCTTGATGGGTCGCGTCAACGCGTGACTGAACAATCACGTGAACAAAAACAATAAGAAACAGTGAAATTGAATTACATATCTCGTATAGAGATAAACTAAAAATGCATTAATTCAATTACGGTACGTTTAATCGATCTGAAATTTTGATACGATGCATTGTTAGGTGACACGGGTCCATGTGCCAAATTTCAGGCATCACAGGAAGTGGGTCATTCTTTACTTTTGTTTTTCCGCCCTCCCGACCGACCGACCGCGAACCCAAGACAGAGAGACAGAGAGAGAGAGAGAGACGGCGGTGAAGCTAATATACGGGATTTAATAAAACAACCCCGTAAAAACAAAGTTTTTGACTCTAAATCCCTTATATATGAGACATAACTAAAAGTATTGATTATGTTCAAACGTGACAAACATTTACAGACTGAAACCAAAATTATGTCCCCTGGCTTTAAAACTTGGGGGAGGGGTGTGGACATGGACGGGTGGCGTCAACGCGTTAACTCAACTCAAGGGGGTTTACCTGGTTAAAACACGGGATGAGTTCACCTGTGTCTGTGGTGAAGTCAAGTGACCCGTAAAATGTAAACGAATTGCGACCGCTACATATAGTTTATATAGATAAACTAAAAATGCATTAATTTAATAACTGTACGTTCGATATATTTGAAATTTTGATATGATGCATTGTTACGTGACACGGGTCCGTGTGCCAAATTTCAGCTCGATGGCATGACAGGTATTGGGTCATTTGTGACCTCTGTTTTTCCGCGGTGCCCGCCCAAGACAGACAGAGAGAGAGAGAGAGAGAGAGAGAGAGAGAGAGAGAGAGAGAGAGAGAGAAAGAGAGAGAGAGAGAGACAGAGATAGAGACAGAGACAGAGACAGAGAGACAGAGACGGCGATGAAGTTAATATAAGGGATTTAAAAACAAACCCGTAAAAACAAAGTTTTTGACTATAAATCCCTTATATATGAGACATAACTAAAAGTAGTGATTATGTTTAAACGCGTTAAATATTTACAGACTGAATCTGTCTTAACTCCTCTTTGCTTTTAACCCGGGGGGGGGGAGAGGGGAAAGGTCTTGTCACCGATCGCTGGATCAAGCTCAGCGTGACACGCAAAATGTGAACAAAACCACGCCGGTACACCTGGTTTAAACACGAGATGTGTTCACCTGTGGCTGGGGTGAAGTCAAGCGACCGTAAAATGTATACGATAGCGACCGCTACATAAATTTATATAGATAAACTAAAATGCATTAATTTAATAACTGTACGTTCGATCGAACTGAAATTTTGATAAGATGCAGTGTTAGATGAAACGGATCCATGTTCCAAATTTCAGCTCGATCGAAGCACGGGAAAAGGGTCATTTTTTACTTCTGTTTTTCCACCTTGCCAGCACAAGACAGAGAGACAGAGACGGCGGTGAAGATAAGATAAGGGATTTAATAAAACAAACCCGTAAAAACAAAGTTTTTGACTATAAATCCCTTATATACGAGACATAACTAACAGTATTGATTATTTTCAAACGCAACAAACATTTACAGACTGAATCTGTTTTAACGCAACTTTGCTTCATAACCCTGAAGGGGGGGGGATGGGAGAGGGGAAAAGTCTGATAACCGATAGCTGGACCACGCTCAGCGTGACACGTAAAATGTAAACAAAGCACGCCGGTACCTTGATGGGTCGCGTCAACGCGTGACTGAACAATCACGTGAACAAAAACAATAAGAAACAGTGAAATTGAATTACATATCTCGTATAGAGATAAACTAAAAATGCATTAATTCAATTACGGTACGTTTAATCGATCTGAAATTTTGATACGATGCATTGTTAGGTGACACGGGTCCATGTGCCAAATTTCAGGCATCACAGGAAGTGGGTCATTCTTTACTTTTGTTTTTCCGCCCTCCCGACCGACCGACCGCGAACCCAAGACAGAGAGACAGAGAGAGAGAGAGAGACGGCGGTGAAGCTAATATACGGGATTTAATAAAACAACCCCGTAAAAACAAAGTTTTTGACTCTAAATCCCTTATATATGAGACATAACTAAAAGTATTGATTATGTTCAAACGTGACAAACATTTACAGACTGAAACCAAAATTATGTCCCCTGGCTTTAAAACTTGGGGGAGGGGTGTGGACATGGACGGGTGGCGTCAACGCGTTAACTCAACTCAAGGGGGTTTACCTGGTTAAAACACGGGATGAGTTCACCTGTGTCTGTGGTGAAGTCAAGTGACCCGTAAAATGTAAACGAATTGCGACCGCTACATATAGTTTATATAGATAAACTAAAAATGCATTAATTTAATAACTGTACGTTCGATATATTTGAAATTTTGATATGATGCATTGTTACGTGACACGGGTCCGTGTGCCAAATTTCAGCTCGATGGCATGACAGGTATTGGGTCATTTGTGACCTCTGTTTTTCCGCGGTGCCCGCCCAAGACAGACAGAGAGAGAGAGAGAGAGAGAGAGAGAGAGAGAGAGAGAGAGAGAGAGAGAGAGAGAGAGAGAGACAGAGATAGAGACAGAGACAGAGACAGAGAGACAGAGACGGCGATGAAGTTAATATAAGGGATTTAAAAACAAACCCGTAAAAACAAAGTTTTTGACTATAAATCCCTTATATATGAGACATAACTAAAAGTAGTGATTATGTTTAAACGCGTTAAATATTTACAGACTGAATCTGTCTTAACTCCTCTTTGCTTTTAACCCGGGGGGGGGAGAGGGGAAAGGTCTTGTCACCGATCGCTGGATCAAGCTCAGCGTGACACGCAAAATGTAAACAAAACCACGCCGGTACACCTGGTTTAAACACGAGATGTGTTCACCTGTGGCTGGGGTGAAGTCAAGCGACCGTAAAATGTATACGATAGCGACCGCTACATATAATTTATATAGATAAACTAAAATGCATTAATTTAATAACTGTACGTTCGATCGAACTGAAATTTTGATAAGATGCAGTGTTAGATGAAACGGATCCATGTTCCAAATTTCAGCTCGATCGAAGCACGGGAAAAGGGTCATTTTTTACTTCTGTTTTTCCACCTTGCCAGCACAAGACAGAGAGACAGAGACGGCGGTGAAGATAAGATAAGGGATTTAATAAAACAAACCCGTAAAAACAAAGTTTTTGACTATAAATCCCTTATATACGAGACATAACTAACAGTATTGATTATTTTCAAACGCAACAAACATTTACAGACTGAATCTGTTTTAACGCAACTTTGCTTCATAACCCTGAAGGGGGGGGGATGGGAGAGGGGAAAAGTCTGATAACCGATAGCTGGACCACGCTCAGCGTGACACGTAAAATGTAAACAAAGCACGCCGGTACCTTGATGGGTCGCGTCAACGCGTGACTGAACAATCACGTGAACAAAAACAATAAGAAACAGTGAAATTGAATTACATATCTCGTATAGAGATAAACTAAAAATGCATTAATTCAATTACGGTACGTTTAATCGATCTGAAATTTTGATACGATGCATTGTTAGGTGACACGGGTCCATGTGCCAAATTTCAGGCATCACAGGAAGTGGGTCATTCTTTACTTTTGTTTTTCCGCCCTCCCGACCGACCGACCGCGAACCCAAGACAGAGAGACAGAGAGAGAGAGAGAGAGACGGCGGTGAAGCTAATATACGGGATTTAATAAAACAACCCCGTAAAAACAAAGTTTTTGACTCTAAATCCCTTATATATGAGACATAACTAAAAGTATTGATTATGTTCAAACGTGACAAACATTTACAGACTGAAACCAAAATTATGTCCCCTGGCTTTAAAACTTGGGGGAGGGGTGTGGACATGGACGGGTGGCGTCAACGCGTTAACTCAACTCAAGGGGGTTTACCTGGTTAAAACACGGGATGAGTTCACCTGTGTCTGTGGTGAAGTCAAGTGACCCGTAAAATGTAAACGAATTGCGACCGCTACATATAGTTTATATAGATAAACTAAAAATGCATTAATTTAATAACTGTACGTTCGATATATTTGAAATTTTGATATGATGCATTGTTACGTGACACGGGTCCGTGTGCCAAATTTCAGCTCGATGGCATGACAGGTATTGGGTCATTTGTGACCTCTGTTTTTCCGCGGTGCCCGCCCAAGACAGACAGAGAGAGAGAGAGAGAGAGAGAGAGAGAGAGAGAGAGAGAGAGGAGAGAGAGAGAGAGAGAGACAGAGATAGAGACAGAGACAGAGACAGAGAGACAGAGACGGCGATGAAGTTAATATAAGGGATTTAAAAACAAACCCGTAAAAACAAAGTTTTTGACTATAAATCCCTTATATATGAGACATAACTAAAAGTAGTGATTATGTTTAAACGCGTTAAATATTTACAGACTGAATCTGTCTTAACTCCTCTTTGCTTTTAACCCGAGAGGGGAAAGGTCTTGTCACCGATCGCTGGATCAAGCTCAGCGTGACACGCAAAATGTAAACAAAACCACGCCGGTACACCTGGTTTAAACACGAGATGTGTTCACCTGTGGCTGGGGTGAAGTCAAGCGACCGTAAAATGTATACGATAGCGTAGGGGTCTACCGATATGCCTTTTTGCCGATATTGCCGATACCGATATTACCGATATTTTTTTTGCCGATATGAGTACCGATATGAGTATTTGTTCGGACAAAAACCAGCGGTAATATTTGATGACGTCATTCTTAAATTTATCACTCTTAATTATTTATCTTTTATATTAGGGGACTACCGACATGCATTTTCGCCGATATTACCGATATTTTTTTCCGATATGACTAATATGAGTGCCGATATGAGTATTTGTTAGGACAAAAATAACAGCGGTCATATTTGATGGCGTCATTCTTAAATTTATCACTCGTAATTAATAGTAATTATTTAAAATATTAGGGGTCTACCGATGTTCATTTTTGCCGATATTTTTTTCCGATATGAGTGCCGATATGAGTATTTGTTAGGACAAAAATAACAGCGGTCATATTTGATGACGGCATTCTTAAATTTATCACTCGTAATTATTTATATTTTATAATTAAGGGGTCTACCGATTTCCAGTTTTGCCGATATTACCGATTTTTTTGCTCCCCGAAACAAAGTTTCCGATACGCCGATGTGTTTACAAGTTCCAGATCATGACCTACATAGGACTCATAACAAAACGAACAATCCTTTATTAAATTGTACAAGCAAAATTAGGAAGTCCTTTTGAAACTTCAACCTTGACTCATAATTATTAATTCTAACCAATAGTTTAATGGCTTTTGCACACGGCCACCTTTTATGAATGAAACAATGAGAACAAATTAATAGTAATAAGTGAAAATGAGGTTGAAGGTTGAATGGTTGCCAATGACAGCAAGTCTGCACACGGTACATTTTGTTATTCCATACGAAACGAAATGTTTTAGACATCTGCGATTCTGCGTGCATCTTTGCTGTTAGTATTAGAGCAATTACGTGAACATAATGTTTACATGTTATACATTTTATTATAGCAATTACGGTATACTTGGCATCGGCACTATTTACACAGTATTTCTGAGTATACGAAAATCGGCCGATACCTAAACAATATCACAGCACATGGCACACAGTATCGTGGCTGCACATATTAATACTAGAACTCTTTTGACTATTTCAATACCGGTATCGGGGTCGATATATTAATTTGTCGAGATATTGTAAATCTAAATGATAGCTTTTTCGTTTCCGATGTTTTAATTTTTTTTTGGGGTCAAAATGTCACTTATTATGAAATATCGGTGACGTCAATATCGGGACCTTTACATGCTACCGATACCGATATTGCCGATATCTAGATATCGGTGCCGATATATCGGCCAGCCGATATATCGGTAGACCCCTACGATAGCGACCGCTACATATAATTTATATAGATAAACTAAAATGCATTAATTTAATAACTGTACGTTCGATCGAACTGAAATTTTGATACGATGCATTGTTAGGTGACACGGATCCTTGTGCCAAATTTTATCTCGATGGCTTTATGGGAAGAGGGTCATTTTTTGACTTCTGTTTTTCCGCGGTGCCCGCCCAAGACAGACAGACAGAGAGAGAGAGAGAGAGAGAGAGAGAGAGAGAGATGAGAGAGAGAGAGAGAGAGAGAGAGAGAGAGAGAGAGAGAGAGACAGAGAGAGAGAGAGAGAGAGAGAGAGAGAGAGAGAGAGACAGAGACGCCGGTGAAGTTAATATAATGTATTTAAAAAGCACGGGCTGTCCCATTCCCAAGCTTTGCTTACACATCAACGAATGGACACATTTTAATTTTTTAAACTTTGTATGTTATTTACCTATTGAGGAATCCAATATAATGAATTGAAATGTCTCATGTATGTTAAAAAAAACAATATACAAAATAAAAACAAAAGCTTTCAATTTAAAAAAAAATAATTTAAAACATAAAACGTTTAAAACAATCGTGTTGTTGGTTTTACTCAGGTATTTATATACGTTTTTATTTTTTAAATCTAAAACGGGGAGGACTCGCGTACGTAAAGCTTTCAATCCAAAATTAATGAGTTAGATAACCGTATAGAGACGCTTATCAACATCGATCTAACACAGAAACTAATTTTTAAAAGAATTTGGTTCGCTAACCCAACACTGAACGTCAGGGACGCACCTATTCGCTAAAATTAGGGGATTATGATTTTTTTATGATTAAAAGATAGCTCTTTTTTCAAGGTTGTGGGAGATGGTCGTGGGTTTGGGGGGGGGGCTAGGGGCATCACTTAGAGTGGGGTTTCCCCAGGCAGGGAATAACACAGCTAAAAGATTTGACACCGGCAATTGACGTCATGCAAACAACCGCCATTAGTGACAAAACATTAGCTTATAAATTACAGGTATTGCCTTCATAAAAACAAATTTTATATTAACTGAACATTGCGAAAACGTCTACCAATATTTTTTCTAACATTTTCAATTTTTTTTCTTCTTATAGTAGATACAAATCAGTGTTATTTTTCTTTTATTATTTTTGTTTTTATTCTGCAAGGACAGTGGAATAGATAGATGACATTTTATTTCAAAACTTGAAAGTAATTTTTTTTTAAATTAGGAGCTGAGGGATATAAAATAATTGACAGAAGTTTCCGAGTGAGTAAAGTTTAGAAAGTCACTGAACTGAATTATAGAGAAGGGTATGCAGGAAGACGGTCTTTTAAGAGCCTTGGATTATGTTCAATTATGAAGTGAAGGCAAGGCCATAATGGTGGTCGATCATTTACCTACAAGTAAATCATATCGTAAAATTAGTTTTTATTATTTTTTTCTGGATGTTAGGCGATAACGATCGCTTGGCGACCATGGCTTAAGATTTCCCACCTAGTTCCGCGTGCGTTTACCCTGAAGGTGTACCGGTCTATGATGGTATTTATACTGAGGTAATATTGATGGGCTCCTGCGAAGGAAGGTAAAACTGCTACGTCTGCAATCTGCGCGGATGTCTTTCGCATCTAACTGTGCGTTGACAAGTCCGTTTGGTGTGTGGGAGGACGGCTAGAGTCGTGTCCCCGGCGATGGTGAATGAAAATAACTTTGTGGTCTCTTCAGAGTACAAAACTGTTGAATTATAAATGGATTTTTGGGCTATTCCCTTTAACCTATTTCAAAATGTCACATGGCAATGACTCTGAATTCATTCTCACATTTATAGCAATAACTACTGACGCATTAAAAATCAGTATAGAACGAAGTAGCGTAACTAAAGAGAAATTCTACCCACTATATCGATTTAATTGACTACATGCATCAGTAATAAGTAATTCAAGCAAAATGACCAAATTTCAATGGAATGCAAAGTTTTGATAATGGAGATGGATGGATGGATTGATCGACCTTGAGCGGAATATTGTCTTGGCCTAGTTATGCAGCTTGTAATGAATCACTATTTTATTGTGCAAAGATACGTTTTTAAAGCGGTATTTAAATTTATGTGAGGAATGCGGTTAATTTTTTTAATCAGATTATTATTTCACAATTTACATTTTCTTACAGTAATCTTTTATGTTGCGAGCGCTCCTTCCATATTCTGTACAAAAGATTATTGCATCCAACGGTTAATCGTGGTTGGATTATAAATTGTAAACCTGCCTTTTCATTAAATTTTTTAATTTTTTAATGTGTTTGTTTGCCTGTTTTTTTTTAGGGTGTCACGTGTGAATCACGGGATTGAGAGTAGAGGAAAAGATCACGTGGTGGCAGAAGCGTAACTGGGTTTACCGCGCCCTTGGCTAATTCAATTTTGAGAAATAGGGAATATACTAAATTATACAAAATAATCTGATTATTGAAAGATTAGCCATCGGCGCCCTTGGCAACTGCCCCGATGCCAAGCCGTTGTTACGCCTCTGCATGACGGATGCGTGTTAGAAGGTTCTAGAAAAATGGACAAGATGGTTGAATGTGTTGATGTCTCAACCATGTGAAATTAAAAATATATTCTTTTACATAATGATTTGTATTATCATCGGATATTAAAGTATTAAAGTTTATTTTATTAACATTAAGTGTTTCAAGGAATCATTGTACGAGAGAAGTTATTACTCGATAACGCCTACTAACACACATGAAAAGAGATGTCTGACACAGAGTACCCACCCGAATGCAGCTATGGACGAAGGAATATACGTCTGTTCTTGTTTTTGCATATGAAATAGGAGAGTCTATTTTTTCCCAACCCTTTACGGCCATGAGGTTATGGGACAAAACAAAAAAATAAATCGACATTCTAATAAAAAAGCAGATATTTTGATGACCTTAATTTTTATGCACATTTTTTCATTACGTCATTGACTCAAAATAATCAGACGCAACGTAACACACAATACAACGCATTTTATTAAATCCCTTATATTAACTTCGCGGCCGTCTCATCATCTCATCATCTCATCATCTCTGTCTTGGGCGGGCGGGCGGAAAAAGAAAAGTCGAAAATGACCCACTTCCAGTGATCCGATCGAGCTGAAATTTGGCACACGGACCCGACTCACCTAACAATGCATCGTATCAAAATTTCAGATCGATCAATCGTACCGTAATTAAATTAATGCATTTTTAGTTTATCCTAATATGAGGTATGTAATTCAAATTCACTGTTTGTTATTGTTTTTTTCTTCCACTTCCACGTGAGTTTGAGTTGACGCCGACCGTCGTGCCAACACCCCCTCACATCCCACCCCCATTTATTAAAGACAAGGGACATCACTCGGTGTCAGTCTGTAAATGTTTGAAAATAATCAATACTGTTAGTTATGTCTCATATATAAGGGATTTATAGTCAAAAACTTTGTTTTTACGGGGTTGTTTTATTTTTCTAATGCAGTGTGTTTATATTGATACTTTTCTTAAAAACGTATTCGTTCTATCTTCCTTACACCAAGCTTTACCGACAAGGAATCTTATGAGGATATGTAACAAATCTTCCGGGCCAAAACTCAATGAAAAGTCGGTGCACAACCCGAGGATTTTCAACGAGTTATCTACCAATAAATACCAATTCTTCCAGCCACAGATCAGCTTTATCAAAGAGTGCGGCGTCGCTTGTTTACTCGCTAATAAGGAAGTGCTATAACTCCTTCGTTGACATGTGATCTCTCCTTGAACTCTGATAAACCTGAAAATTCCCAGACCTACACAAGCGAAAGCTTCCACTACATTTTTTAAAAGATTCTCAAGCAATCTAAAAACACACAGATAGAGAGAGAGAGAGAGAGAGAGAGAAAGTAAGAGAGAGAGAGAGAAAGAGCAGTGGCGTAACAATGGCTTGGCATTGGGGCAGTTGCCAAGGGCGCCGGCCTGCGCAAGTTCATAAGCGCGCCGCTAATCTCGTGTACATAATATTCCATCTTGTCAGTGCGATGAATTTTTGGACTGGAAACATCTAAGCCCACAAATTCAAAATCACGAAAATTCGGGGCAACACATAAACAATTTTACGAAATGGAAATTATTAAATAAAGGGCTTGAAAAGGGTGGACTAATAACTAAATTGACGAGTTTGCACAAGCAGCACTGAAAAGCGAAATTGTGAAATGGCGACATATAGTGATTATAATATTAAATGTATATTGTTTTGTGCTGAAAACAACATAGCTTTTCGTGAAAATGTGTGAGTCAGTTTGATGTTGGTTTTAAAAATGCCATTGAATCGCATATTAAAAATCATATTTGCTATTTGTCACCAACAATTCAGAATTAATTTAATAATTTGTTATCAGCGAAAACACGAAGTGAAATAGTTAAAGAAATTCAAGAAGCTAAATATTATAGTATAATATTTGATACCACTCCAGATGTACCTCACAAATATTTGGTATGTGAAATTGTCAGAAAAAGAATATACCATTGAAGAGTAGAAGTTCGTTGGTTTCATAAAGACAACATAAAACAAAACAGGAGAAGGAATTACCTTGGAAATTAAAGCAGCATTACTTCAAAATTATACGTTTATCACTTGAAGATGTACGTGGCCATGGTTACGATAATTGGGCCAACATGGCAGGGAAGTACAAGGGAGTTCAAGCCATACTTCAATAAATAGAAGTAAAAAAAAAGATTTTTAAAAACCACGTTTTTATAAGCGAACTAAAAAGAAGAAAATTGAGAAAACAAAATTCACAGAATTGTGAAGGAAAAATCTTTTTCTGGATTGATGAAAATTTCAAACTTATATGCTCAAGTACTATGATGTAATATGACTAAAAACGTGGGCGGGCGCTTTTAGGCGTTTGTCTAAAATGATTAGGGTTTACAAATGACGAGTAAGAAAATGAGTAAATTGAATTAGTTAAGCCTGAGAAGCGCCCGCCCGACGTTTTTAGTCATATTACATCATAGTACTTGAGCATATAAGTTTGAAATTTTTTTCAATCCAGAAAAAGATTTTTCCTTCACAATTCTGTGAAAAAAATATTATTTTCCTCTTTTTAGTCCGCTTTTAAAAACGTGGTTTTTAAAAATCTTTTTTTTTACTTCTATTTATTTTATTCTTTTTAGTCTAAGTGTATGCTATGGTGAGTTTTGAAGTATTGAGTATGTTCAAATATAATACGCATTGCCCGACAAACATTTACAGACTGGAAATGACTGATCTCCCCTTGATGCTAAACATGGTTGATGTGGTCGGGGTTGGTGTGAACTCGGCACGTGAATGTAATGTAAACAAGAGCAGACGGATAATACATATGCTTATATTTAGATAAACTAAAAAGTTCAATAATTTAATATCGTTACATTCGATCGATCTGAATTTTTGATACAATGCATTGTCATCCAAGGTCTGTCTATCTGTGGTAAAATTTTGAGATCTCTAGGTCCATCAGAAGGGGTTTAATTTTACGTTGGCGCATTTGAAAAATTGTGGACAGACAATCAGGAACGAAAGTGAGTTAATAAAAACTTGGTATATAGAGAATCCAATTGCTCGGTATATCCCGTGTTGTGAACATAGTCTTAATTTTGTAGGTGTGCACGCGGCCATCATTGATGCAGATGTTGTGACATTTTCCGGAACTATGTAGGCATTGTACACTTTTTTTCTCCTCGTCAATTAATAGATGGGAACAAATATCCTGACTCACTGAAATCAGAAACATAGGGACATAAGATGGTGTTCCAAAGCAAATGCTGTAAGTGCTGTTTATGAGCAACAAGAGCAAATTTTCTTAGTATTAATTAAAATGAAGGATAATCTCTTAATTGGTGACGCATTATCTCTTGCTAAATAATTGCACCGTCAAATCAATAGTTACAAGTTCATTGCGTTTATAACTATTTGGAATTAGATATTGGACAAAATATACAAAATCAATTTAGCACTAAAAAAAAGACCAGGATATTTATCGATCATCCTTGTTGATGAAAGGACTTTTCAATGACATTGAAGATCTAAGAACTAAGGAAATATTTAACATTTTTGCCAAAACTGAAGAAGCGTTATTGAAATGAAAATCGAGCCAGTCCAAAGAAAGAAAGCAAAACGAAAACGATTGCTAGAAGAGCTTTCTGAGGATGAAGGACCTAACTTGGGAAAATTCATAATTTGGTTTTTTTATTTTTAATATTTCCAATCATTGATTCAATAATGATGCAGTTAAAAGACAGATTAGTTTCTCTGAAAAATATAGCAGAAGAATTTAATTTTCTGACTGACAAAGCGTTTCAATCTTTTGCAAAAGCATATTTAGAATCTAAAGCTGTTCTATTATCAGACAAATATCCTGAAATAAATAAAAGGCAATTTATAATGGAAATAAAATGCTTTAATATCCAAAATGATTGAACTATTGCAAAACAAAACCCGATGACATGTTTCATTTAGATCTTTTAAATATTCTCGCTACATGGGAATCGCTAGAATCGTACCCGAATATCAAACGAGCTATGAAAACATTTCTTACAATGCCAACATCAGTAGCCACTGCTGAAAGGAGTTTCAGTTAACTAAAATGTTCTTGAGATCGAGGGTTAGTCAACAACGCACATCATCTCTAGCTCTTCTTTCAATCGAACGAGGACTTATAAGGGAAATAAACTTCACTAATTTTGCTAACATTAAATCAAGAAAAGTTAAGCTTTGAGCCTTTGATATAGGACATAGGATTGGATCGGTGGAGTGTTACTTAAATTTACTTTTAATTGTGAGTTTCTATAGTTATGTATGATATAGTGAGTATGACATATCGACATCATTGTTTTTATTTATAATACATTACACTTCAAGTATAGCTGAAATAGCTGTAGTCTGTATTAACGCAAAAATATCCAGTTTTATCCACCAACTTAATAGATATTATTTAGTAAATAATAAACTGTAAATTAGTTTTCTTCTGTTTTTTGCATTTTTTATTTTCATGTTGTATGACTGTCACTGTCAGACTAAGTAATTGTCATAAATAAAATAAGAGAAATTCATTTATCTTTTTTCTTACAATTGAAAAAGACGCAAAGATGAAACTCGTCAATTTATCAAGGGCGCCAAAAATAAATTAGCCAAGGTCGTCAAAAACCCAGTTACGCCTCTGAGAGAGAGAGAGAGAGAGAGAGAGACAGAGAGAGACAGAGAGAAAGAGAGAGAGAGAGAGAGAGAGAGAGAGAGAGAGAGAGAGAGAGAGAGAGCGAGAGAGAGAGAGAGCGAGAGAGAGAGAGAGATTCTTAAAACCATTGCAAGTCCTTTAAACCTAAACATGTAAAAAGTCTTATCACAAAGAAATGGATGAATCGTATTCCTGTTTTCCCAGATGAATTCTATTATTTGCACTGCAATACACTGAAATGAACTTTTTTTTTACGCATTTGAGAACAGTGATCAAATGTTATAACGCACACAAGGCCCTCATAATGAAGGTGGTCCAAGTTCGCATCTATTTACAATGCTGATCTCTAATGGTTTGCTCTTTAATTAGAATTAAATATAATGTGTGAACAAAAGTGTTCGCTGTAGTAAAACTGAGTGAGTCTTTTTGAAGATGTTTCACCTTAAACATTTGACATCTGTACACCAAAACACGGAATCCTTTCAATAAAAATAAATAAATTACTATTTGAAGTTTATTTACTTACAGGTGAACATTAGAAACTAAAGAAGTTCAAATAAGAATAATGTCAAGTTTCTCCCCACACTCCCCCCCACACTCCACCCCACCCCACCCCCTCATCCAACAACACACTTTTAAAATAAAATAAAAAAAATTTCATTAAAATAATTTTTGTTAAAAAAATAAAAGAAAATAAAAAAATAAGAATTTTTTGAAAAGTTCGAAATTAATATGAAAATTAAATATAATAAATAAATCAGAAATTAACCTCATAAACGGGTATCTTTTAGTAGTTCACGTGAACTAAAAACCATTTTATAGGTTAGTTTTAGGACTGTGTCTTTTTAAGCCGTTCCCTTTAGTAATGAGTTCACCATGAACTTGCTCTGTTACAGAAGAATGATTTGAAAGAAGTAGGTCGATGTAATGACAAGACGAATATTTTAAACAAAAGCAGTCAGTCTGTTCATGCAAGCTCAGGTAAATCGCTGCTAATGTGTTCCCAATCTTTTTTAATCCCACATCAAACTGAGGAACTCCTATGATTGGGGAGATGCTTACCAACGCCGATTGCCCGCCCCAGTTTACGTGGCGTCTGTTGCATAACTGTTCAGTGGTCACGTTTCGAGCCTCTAGCGAATTTTTAATGGTGTGCATTTTTCTCAGATCGAATATTCTATACATAAGTATATAATTAGTTCCATGCATGCAATTAGAAAGTAATCGGCTATTGGTTAGAAATCGAATTTAGATTTGATATCTAAACGTCTGCCATAGCATTTCATGTTTTTATTGTTATTTGTGTCAGCTTAATATTACATAAAATTCAGACTTAAATATAATGCACACCACACATTAACAGACACATAAAATGAAGATATTTACGGCACATTGTGCACATAAAGGTAAATGTTAGTGAAAACACTTTGGGATATCTTCAAATTCAAATTTTAGTAAAACAGAGTTGCTTGCCTTTGGCTCCGCAAATTTGGGTCGATTCCGAAATGGTGCGCTGTTTCTAGACTAGATTAGGGTCCAATGGATATGTGCAGGGAGCTTAAAAAGAGTATAAAATATATTTTTTGACAATTAAGCATCTGAATAATTTCTTCGCTTTGAACTCATGGTATTGCCATATAGTCCGCTCAACCAAGAAGGTCACAAATGAAATGTCAGCTGGTGTGACATGTGGCAAGTCAATCTCCTCAGATGACGAATGTTATCCGCGATGAACGACACACACAGAAGCTGGTATCTATAATTCTTTCGTAGAGATGAAAACGAATTTTTCTTGCCTATATAAAATATTATTAATTATTTTGTAATTAAACAATTATCTTTTTTTATTTCAACATTATTAAATAAGGTAACAACTAATCATCTTTTAGAAAACTTCAAACAATTTTACTTTCCCAATAACAACATTTTCACCTATTACAATATTATGATCAACTGTCTAACCAACACGTATAATCTCTTAGGCCTCCTTTTTAAAAAAATCCAAAAGGTCAAGGTGAGTTCTGATTTATGCGTTCCCAGAAAATTAATGTTTTTGTTATCTGTTGAATATTATCTAAAAAGCGTTCATAAATTTATTTTTACGTGGAAAAACAACTCGACTCTCTCGAACATCGCATCAGTGACACTCACTTGAGATCCTTTTTAAGTTTGTAAGGCAAACTTTTTTTTTCTCCTCGTTCTTAAAAGTTTGGAAATTAGTCCGATGAAAATACAAATAAGTCGCTAAAAGTAGATGAGGTCATAACATGGCCTTGGGGAAAGATTATAACCACAAGGACAAGACTAGGTTGGCGTCAAAGGCGTCACTAGGCGGTAAAGGGGGGGGGGCTAACTGCACCGATTGTAATCATCACAAGGGGTTACACTTAAATGTAAAATTGTGTATGTTCCCGTTTTTGGCACTGGCAGACTGGGGGGATCTATGGGGCAGGTCGCTAAGGGGTGACACCACGAGCTACCGCACTTTGTGACACCAACCCCGATGACGCCTCTGATTGACATAATGAGATAATTTAAATTTTACGAAAGACCACTGATATATAAAGAGTCCATAGAAAAGAAGGCACCTTTGAAAAGTCCTTCTCATGTCCTCATAAAACACTTGCAACTTTAAATGCATGAGTGAAACTTTGTTACTTTTTTTTTCTAAGTTTTCATAAGAAGGTAGGATTCGAGATTATATTGCTACTTGCAAGGAAAAAAGTGCACGGGTCTTAAGATCGCGAGATTAAACAAGATCAACCATATCAGTTGTCAGCCGAATTGTAAATTTTCCTAAAAGACCATGTTCAACTGGTACCAACAGATATTGTAGTCTGATTCGTATAAGTTCGATGTATTATTATCAAAGAGAAATCGAAGAAGCAAGTTTAGAAAAGTAGAACCATTTAAAGTAAACAATGATTTTAAATTGTTTTAGTTAAGTTACAAGCGAAGTTATGGATATGTCAATGTAAACATCAAAACGTTAAGAAAAATGTGTCTGTTTCTTTACATTATTATTATTATTATTAGCGTATCACCCGTCAAAAATAACGGTAGTTTTAAAAATAAATACACATCAGATTAAAAAATAACGTAATACAGAACTTTCATTTATTTTATTTATTTTTATATGATTCATTTATTATCATATTGAACAATTTTATGCGTAACGTTCGAAAAGAGTTATATTTGGTGCAGTAATTTTTAGTGCGCACTATTGAACAAATCAGCATTACATCCAAGAAGCATTACATCCATTACGGGAATTATGTATGTTGTTGATTATTATTATTATTATTATAATTATTATTATTTGTATTATTACTATTATTGTTATTATTATAGGACCTCAAAACTTTAAGAGGAATTTGGTCGTTTCTTTCCAGTATGCATAAAAATGCGATTTCTGTCTTTCCATATATGCATTTTCGAAAGTGCGTCTAAGAAACAAGATGAAATACAAAGTGTTCATGGCACGTTATTGTAACACTAAATCACATTCTTAATTTTCAAGGCAATAAACTTTCAATCGCCGTCTGCAACGTGCCAAGTTGGCCGGCAGACACCCAAGTGTGAATGTAGGACACTGCAAGGACGCTCTGAGGTGGTGAAAACGTTTAAATCTTCTCTGATGCAAACTGATACGGGCTCGTCAGATGACAGACACACGAGAATAAAATTAAGATAAACTGTCGATAAAATTCGGAAAAAAATATTTTGTATTAAAAAAATCAACAGATTTTCAGATAGCTATAACGTGAAGCTTGCTTAAGAGACTTAATCGCTATGAAGAGTTGCCGGCAAATTTTTCTACACATCAAAGTGTGTTTAAGATGTTGGTCACATCATCAGTGCGTGAATCGCTATGCAATGGATTATGACGCCACACCTCACTAGAAAAGCCATATTTTCTATTTGAAAATGAGCATGTTTCAAATCACCTTTTTGTAATTTAAGTGTTTATTTAAAACGTGTGAAGCCATGTAAAATGTCATTAAACAAATTGTAAACAATCAAATATTTAAGTTGAACTTGTATTTAAATGTACGCGTCACATTTCTTAAACACCCCCTCCCCTTCGTCAGGCATCGTCACAAAATTGAGCCTCCTCCACCACCCCCACCCCAATTTTTCTTTTTTTAGGTGCGTGACATCATGTTTGGACGGCAAGCTTAACTTATACGTGCAAAAATTGTTCATTTCAGTAAGGATAAAATTGATACATTTATTTGTAACGCATATGTGCTGCAACATGATTTAATACGAACATTACTAAGAAGGTGACCTCTGTAATCAAGGCTAGAATTGTATATATATATATATATATATATATATATATATATATATATATATATATGCAAAATACATAATTCCCGTTCTCTGTATGTATGTATGGATGCAATTATAAGGCTGTTAGGTGGCGCTTCGATCGATTTTGTATAAAAATATTATATGACGTCATTGTTTTAGCTTATATTTTAATTTTTGAAAAGGGAACGATGTAAAAATATGATTTGAGGATTTATAATTATTATGAAATACTTTGTGTACATTTCAGCAAGTTTAATATTTCGTATTTATCAAACAAGGATAAGTTACTTATGTTATTGATTCCCATTGTCTGTATGGATGTAGGGCTGTTAGGTAGCGCTGCGATCGATTTTGTTTTATAGTGCTGTTTGAACCAAAAAAGATTCCGTCATTTTTGGTGGGTTATGTCTAGTTACAGTCTAGTATATATATATATATATATGAATGCATGTCTGTTTGCCTTTACAGCCTTACTACAACATTTATCCGATCGCCATGAAAATTGAGAAAGTCGCTAAGTACACTCCCGCTAGGTTTTCTGGTTTAATTCTTTTTTTATATTACCACTAATTGGTTTCTTTGAAACGTCATACTGCTGAGATTGTTACAACGCGCATATTTATGTTCCAATTACATATTTTTTCCAGTGTCGTAATTATAAGTACTGCACTGTGTTTGTCTGTATCTTTGTTAAAGGTTTTTTAAAGTCATATGGTCCACATTGGGGGCCATCCATAAAGTACGTCACGCTATTTTTGACCATTTTACCCCCTTCCTTCCCCTGTCACAAACTGTCACAAATCTTGGAACGTAAAGTACGTCACACTTTCGAACAAAAAACATTTTTTATTAACAAAATAATTTAAATTTTATATAAAATACCGTGACATCACACATGGCCAGACCCCCTCCCCTTGTCACAAACTGTCACACTTGCTTACATCTCTGGAGCGGGACGTACTTTATAGACGGCCCTTTGACTAAGATTAACATTCATAATACTGTCAAATATACTGTAACAGATAGCTTGTGTTCCTATATGGGTTTCTCTGAAATAAAGATATTGATAGTGAAATTAGCGGGGATTAATAAAACAACCACAACTAATGAATATAGAGATGATCACCCTTTCAATATCAGATCGAAAGACCGAACATCTTTTGAGGATCGATATGTCAACGCCTTAAGAACGTTGTCCATCCCTATAAATGACCACTTGATGCCATCTTTGAGGGCCTTAGCAAATCCTATTAGTTGTTTCCTAGCTTCTTTCAAGCTTCTTTTCAGAGGTTCTAGAAACGTAGATTATTTAACTCATACTTAGCATACAAAAAATATCTTTCATAAATGAAATTTTATAACTAAAATTGATGGAATTTCTAAGCATTGTTTCGAAAGTATTTGTTTAAAAAAATTGTTTTGATAAAAGCAAAATGAGATCTCTTATTTTAGTCAAAATTTAAAAAAAAACTAATGTGGAAAATGGGACAACAGACACTGCTGACGATTAAACCGACATCAGTGAGAATGAAGGGTGAGGTGATCGACTGATTAATGTGTTCTGTGTCAGGCAATAACTGCCTGGATGTTAACAGCTCAAGGGTTCTAACTGTATGTATGTCGTCGTTAACACATATTTACGATTGAGCTTTAGAAATATTCATCTATTTTAAAAATCAAAAGCTGGTAATCATAATGTTTAACACTATTTTCTTTAAGTTTTATTTTTTTAAATAAAATGTTATTTTATGAAAATCAGATTTTAGTTACAGTGTCCGTCCCAGTGGCGGATTTAGGTTTGTCTGCGTGGGGGGCAAAGAGAATTTCAGGGGGCGCCGCAAATTTTTTTTTATTCATTGACTTAGTGCAAATATTTTTAGGTGCTGAAATAAAATTCATTTGTCTAAATTGCTGGCTCTGCAATTTAGAAATTTGATATGAGATTCAATCTTATTGCTATATTTTATGTTGAAAAAAACACTTCTGCTAACTTTAAATGTGAGATTTACTTTAATAAGTGTTCATCTTAAGAGACTGCTGCAGTCTAAAATATGAAATCTAAGGTGTGTTGTTTATGTTACATACATTTTCAGAGTTGCCCTGTGGCAACTTGCTAGACAAAAAGAAACATCTAGTCTTAAGTAGATATGGTTAATCAATTGAATTTATGCAAATGGTAGTTAACTTGGGAGCTGTTATTTGTGACAAAATCTAAATTTCTCATAATCCTTTGTGTTCACTTTAAATTGCTGAATATCCTAGCAGACTTTAACATAGAAAACTCAGCATAATAAGTTTATAGTATTTGGGCTAAATAAAACAACTAAAATGCTTGGACAATGATGTAGAATTTGATGAAATATTTTATAGGCCTCCAATAGTTTGTTGTAATATCTGCAAGATGACTCATCAGTTTGTTCAGCTTGCCATAAATAGCAGTGACAGTAACTCAAACAAATAACTAAGTGTTAAATAATAAATTCTGCGCTGATCATTAGAAGTACATTATTTAATTAATATTCTTTTTGTTTAAATTAAACCATTGCATTAAATCACTTCAATATACAAACAATTGCTTTATATCCAGGAGAGTAAAAGGTCACAAATGCAAACAAAATATACTGTATTTTAAAAAATGTTAATAATTAATAAAAGACCTAACTAATTAAAGAAATCCTTTATCACATACATATTATAATACATATTATATGCATATATAATATGTAGGATAAAAAGATAACAGTAAATTATGAACTTAGTTTGAAAGAGAACAACTTATTTCTTACTACTGCAATTGTAAGAGGTACTGTTTTTAGTTCTTGTAATAGTTTTCTAACAGAAAGAATGAAATGAGAATTTTAGCTGGCAAAATAGTTCAGTTTAAGACCAGGTAATCTGATGCTGCAAATAATGAAAAACACAGAGACTTTGATGGAGAGGATTGGTCAGGATTAGTAACAAACACACAAAGAGTGCTCATAATATTATACTTATAAATAAACTAGACAATTTACTTCAGAATTTAAAAAAATATAATTTATCACTGGAAGTTTGAGCATCAAACTTTGGGAAAATCAATGAACTTTACACAAACAATGATTTTAATTTCCTTAAATAAACATTTAACAATCTAACAAGAATGCAGGACTAAACACAAACCATCGATAAGCATAGGACGCAATAGTCTTCTGTATAGAAGGAGCGTCTGTAACAGATAAGATAAGATAAGATAAGATAAGATAAGATAAGATAAGATAGAGCCCTGAGCACTATATACATTGCTTTCTAGTTAATGCTACGTGATTTCATTGAAGCAAAACGATTTATCGTTGACTCAAAGTCAACGTTCTCAGCTAGATCACGTTCAATTGAAAATAATGCCAATTCAGACAGACTTTCGTTTGTCATGTTATGTGCAAATTTTTTTTGATGAATTTCGATCTACTGAAACTTCTTTCAGAAGTAGCACTGCTAACAGGAAGAGTCAAGTGTTTATTTATAGAGTATTGACAAATTAAGGAGACCTGATGCCATTTGTTATTTCAGTCAAGAATGGCAGAAACTTTTTAAGTTGTAGTTCACTTGATAATGATTAATGAACTGATGCTTACACATCTTTGAAGATATCATATTCTACGATTGCTTCTTCAAGGTTAATGTCGTGTTTGTAAATTTTGCATGAAATTTGAAAATAATCTTTATTTTCTTCCGACATTTGTGGTGAATGAATACAATAGAATTAAGTAAATGTGCTACAAAAGTCACTAAATCGATCATCTATTTGTGTTACAAGTGTATCCATGAAAGTGAAGTACGTTTCAGATTTAAAGCGTGTAGTTGGATCATCAGCCATTTTATCTCTGTTATGTTCACCTGCAATACTTTTCTTTTTTACCACGTTTTTATTAACTTGCTTTCGTTCCTGTGTGTCTGTCCACAATTTTTCAAATCTGCCAACGTAAAATTAAACCACTTCTGATGAGCCTAGAGATCTCAAAATTTTTCCACAGATATCTCTTGGATGACAATGCATTGCATCAAAATTTCAGATCAATCGAATGTACCGTTATTAAATTATTGAACTTTTTAGTTTATCTATATATAAGCCTATCTATTATCCGTCTGCCCTTGTTTACATTACATTCACGTGCCGAGTTCACACCAACCCCGACCAAAAAAAACCATGTTTAACACCAAGAGGAGATCAGTCATTTCCAGTCTGTAAATGTTTGTCGGGCAATGCGTATTATATTTGAACATAATCAATATTTCAAAACTCACCATAGCATACACTTAGACTAAAAAGAATAAAATAAATAGAAGTAAAAAAAAATGATTTTTAAACACCACGTTTTTATAAGCGAACTAAAAAGAAGAAAATAAATTTTAAAAATTTTAATTTTAAAATAAGTACTATGATGTAATATGACTAAAAACGTGGGCGGTCGCTTTTTAGGCGTTTGGCTAAAATTATTAGGGTTTAAAAATGACGAATAAGAAAATTAGTGAATTGAATTAGTTAAGCCTGAGAAGCGCCGCCCCACGTTTTTAGTCATATTACATCATAGTACTAATTTTAAATTTTAAATTTTTAAAATTTATTTTCTTCTTTTTAGTCCGCTTATAAAACGTGGTTTTTAAAAATCTTTTCTTTTACTTCTATTGCAATTCGCTTTTCTTTAAATTCTGTTTTAAAATCTAGTTTGGAAAAATTTTCGTTAATAAATGATTTGACATCTACATTCAGAATTTCAGAAGCGTCATCTCTTCTCATTTCAACAAACTTATTCCTTCCAACATCTTGCAAAGGCGTTGCAAGTAGTTTGATAACACGAAGATAACTTTTGTACAAATAGCATCAGAAAAACAAAATAATATTTTGTTACTAAAACAGATAGTCCCATAGCTTTTGCTCTGACACTTACTTTATCTTCTATTGATTCCCCTGAATCAAGTGTGGCTAGAATAGCAGAGAATGATCCAACAGCTACATCAACTGCATGCTTACGGCTTGCACACCTTGTATCAGAAAGTCGTTTCAGAGTATCTACTGTTGATTCATATTAAGATTTCTGATGTTCTTTAAGAGTATGTAGATCTTTAAATATTTAGGGGCCATAATATCCGACGAAGGCTCAAAGCCAGAAATTCTTGCCACATTTGCCCAAACAATGTCAGTATTGAGTGAACTAAAGCACATCTGGCAAAGCAAGAAGCTCTCCATGAGATCAAAGATCCGACTAATGCGCTCTCTGGCGATGCCGATCTTCTTGTATGGTTGTGAGGCTTGGACGCTCACTGCAGACCTCCAAAGAAATATCAATGCGCTAGATATTAGATGTTACAGATAGATATTGAACATCTCCTACACAGCGCACATCACAAATGAAGCGTTCCGCAACACAATGAGTACTGTTCATGGCCCCTATGAGAACCTTCTCACCTCAATTAAGAAGAGGAAACTACGATGGTACGGACACTTGACAAGATCTGGAGGTCTCGCAAAGGTACAGTCCAGGGAGGAAGGAAAGAGGCGGACAAAGGAAGAGATGAGAAGACGATATCAAAGAGTGGACCGGCCTGTCATTCAGCGACTCTCAAAAGGCAGCACAGGGCCGGGACTAATGGTGTGAGATAGTGTGCAGTTCACGATGGTGCCCCAATGACCCAACGACGGGTTAAGTGATAGTTCAAGTTCAAGACGTGGTAAACTAGACGTAATGAATGCATACAAACTTAAAGTTAAAGCTATGCCGAAAAACACAAAACATGGGCACAACAATTGGGAGAAAGTTTCTTTATTTGAGTTTCAAGACCACTCATAATTCTAGAGCATGCCTGTCCTCGACAGAGTGTGAAATCAATGTTTCGCTTTTGTAGTTCCGTTAAAATCTTCTCAGCAAATGCGGCAGTATTGCTGTTTACCAACAGTATAAACGCCTATAAATCTTCCCACAACATGTCCTGATTTTAAAACTGAACGTAAAGAAACTGACATCTGATCAGTTCCAGATATATCAATGGTTGAATCAATAATTAAAGAAAAGAATTGTGCAGACTTAACTTCATTATCAATTGTCACCGATAATTCAGATGCGAGTGATTGAATTAAATCATTTTGCACATCATGACTTAAGTCCCATAACTGGTGTTCGTAGGCTAAGGGCGTCCTAATGATTCATATAGAACTTACTAGGGGCGGGGCTTGGTAGACCTTGGTTTGCGCCCCCTCTCCCTTCTAGGTCAGCGGAGGACTTTCTTAGCGTTAGTCATTCCATTTTACCACGTTTTTATTAACTCGCTTTCGTTCACGTTTGTTTGTTGGTTTGTTGGTTTGTCAAAGATTTTTTCAAATCTGCCAACGTAAAATTGAACCACTTCTGATGGTCCTAGAGATCTGACAATTTTACCACAAATAGATCTTGGATGACAATGCATTGTAGTAAAATTTCAGATCGATCGAATGAACCGTTATTAAATTATTGAACTTTTTAGTTTATCTATAGTCTATATATAAGCATCTGTACCGTCGGCTTTTGTTGACATAGGGGAGTTCCCCCCGTGACCACATCACAATGTTTTTAAAACGTTGGGCGGGCGCTTGTCAGGTGTTTAATAAAATAAATAGAGGCAAAAAAATATTGTTAAAAACCAAGTTTTTATTAGTGGACTAAAAACAATAAAATAAATAAAGGTAAAAAATGATTTTTAAAAAACAACGTTTTTACAAGTGGACTAAAAAGAGGAAAATAATTTAAAACTTGTATGTTCAAGTACTTCGATTTAATATGACTAAAAACGTGGGGCGGGTATTTGGTATAAAAATTAAAGATTTCTAATTTAGAAGGCAAAAGAGAGATTTATAAGTGAGAGAATGACTGAACCGCATATGTTAAACCTCATAAGCGCCTCCGCCCTATGTTTTTAGTCATATTAAATCGAAGTACTTTAACTACAAGTTTTAAATTATTTTCTTCTTTTTAGACCACTTGTAGAAAACGTGGTTTTTAAAAATCATTTTTTTACCTTTATTTATTTATTGTGGCTTTAACGTGGGCTAGATTCCACGCCCCTCAGTGTGTGAGGTGAGCGCACATTGACTTCGCTAACCAGCCGCTGTTAACTAAAGTATAAAAGCCTATAAATCTTTCCACAACATGTCCTGATTTGTAAAAAAAAATAAAATAACGTAAAGAAACTGACATCTGATCAATTCTAGATATATCAATGGTTGAATCAATAATAAAAAAAAAGAATTGTCCAGACTTAACTTCATAATCAATTGTGGCTGATAATTCAGATGCGAGTGATTGATTTAAACCAGATATTACAGTTTCATCATTTGAAATGAGTTGTTTAGCAAGCAGTTTGGTGTTGATTAGAAGTTTAGTGTTTGGCAATCTTTATTTCTGCTCTATTGACACCTTTTTAGTGTTATCGAGGGCGTCTTTAGGGGGCGCCATTTTAGACCCAACAAGGGCGCGGGGGGGGGGCAACAAAAAAATAAGAAAAAATATAGAAGATGTAAAAATGGGCGTAAGTCAATACAAAATTAAAAATTAATACTAAATATTTTAAAAACAGGTTTTAAGTTAAGTGTCATGATTTTTCATTGTTTTAAGACCGGTCCGAATGCAAAATTAATGACAGTTTATAGGAGCAATGAAATTAAGACACTTTAGGACTTCGTATCTTAAAAGTTAAAAGCTTAGAATTTAAAACAAAGAAATGATGAGGATTAGCTTTTAAATAATAAATGTCTTTGTATGTGTGAGAATGTCTATAAAAAAGTTTGTTTGGTTTTTTTTAAATTTAAATTTTATTTTTTTTTAAAGAAAAATCAAACACGCCCCTACTTTTTAAAATATGTTCATAAAAATAATTATGAACTCAGTTCTATAAAAAAAAAGTTGTATGATCGGCTTTAAACTTATAATATTTCTTTTTCATTTGTTTTGTAATATTGCCCTTTGGTGTGGCTTTCGTTATAGCGTACTTAGTTGACGCTTTCTTTCAATGTGTCTAACTATACATGTGTACACATATTTGTACAGTATTTACAAACAACTAACATCTTCCCCCTTGCGCACCCCCCCCCCACAATTTTCTTTTGTTTTTCATAATTATAAAACCTTGAAAAACTTAAAGCGTGCGTGTTAGCCACTTTATACCAGTGTCAGATTATATAACTTTGACCCATCAGACCAGGGCGTTGTTTACACATGATCTGAGATCAGAGGATATGTGGGACATAATTAAAAACATAACATCTAAATTATTTTGCAAATTCACACGTTGTCGCGTGCTGCGGAAACAGATATGTGTGACCACCATTTTCAGTGGCATGTTCTGTTAATTAATGGATTGAAAGGGTTTTAGAACATTAATGTTTTGCTTTCATCCATCTGTTTTCTCTTTTGGTCGTTTGGTCATGACAGATACACAGGTTATCTTTGCTTGAATTCATTTACGGCAGCGTATGTTATCTTGTAGAGTCAGGGCCGAAGTACTTGTTGGGGCCCTACGCTATTTGAGATATGGGGCCCTTTTGAAGTCCCGATATTCTATGTCAGTTCCACATATGAAAAAAAATTAAGGGGGGGGGGCTCAAAGGAGGCGGGGGCCCTAGGCTATAGCTTGTTTAGCAAATACGTAAATGCAGCACTGAGGAGAGTAGCTGGTGATATCCAGTAGATTAGAAGGTGATATCCATTATATTAGAAGGTGATATCCATTATATTAAAAGATGATATCCATTATATTAGAAGGTGATATCCAGTAGATTAGAAGGTGATATACATTATTTCAGAAGATGATCCCATTATATTAGAAGGTGATATCCTATATATTAGAAGGTGATAATCATATTAGAAGGTTATATCCAGTATATTAGAAGGTGATATCCATTATATTAGAAGGTGATATCCAGTAGATTAGAAGGTGATATCCATTATATTAGAAGGTGATATCCATTATATTAAAAGATGATATCCATTATATTAGAAGGTGATATCCAGTAGATTAGAAGGTGATATACATTATTTCAGAAGATGATCCCATTATATTACAAGGTGATATCCTATATATTAGAAGGTGATAATCATATTAGAAGGTTATATCCAGTATATTAGAAGGTGATATCCATTATATTAGAAGGTGATATCCAGTAGATTAGAGGGTGATATCCATTGGAGTAGCTTTTTGTTGTATAGCAGATATCCTCTCAATACCAGGTGGAGCTGCTGGTTTTNTGTGAGAATCACGAGATTAGTGACGGAGAGGTCACATGGGTAAAAGAGCGCGAAAGCAGTTATAGAAAGTAATTGCGGATGTGTGGCTGATGTCGCCTCGTTGTGAAACCTCAAAGTTATACTTTTTTATATAATTTCCATATTACAGTTATTTTGTTGACAATAGTATTTCAAGGATTTATTGCACGAAATTTTGTATTGTGAGAACGCCTACAAAACACATATAAAAGTAAACCATTTACATTGGTATCAGAACAAAATTCATGTTGGTACTATTCATATAGTCCAGAAAGCGAGGTTCGTGGAAGTGACCAGTATTGTGTATTTAAAAAGGGGAAGTATTCATTAAAAAAAGAAATATTGTGAGCCATCGTAATTGGTGAATATTCAAGTTCGTGAGAAGAAGTGAATTAACTTTTGTAATTCAATGAAATATTTAATTCAAGAAGTTTTCAAGATGGCGCCTTTACTTCCCACATAGCAGCTACATGCCCTGAATCTGAGTCAAGGCATGTTGAGCACACAATGTTCACGTGACACGGGCTATTACTAATGGATTCCAAGAAAGAACTGTAAACATAACCTTGACCTTTAAGAAGCCATGAACAGTTGTTTAGCTATTTAAATCGATGAAACCAGGAACTCATTAGTAACTTTCAATAACTAATAACATTATTGAATTCAAAAGCAAAAGAAGGAGTGGTTTTGTATTCATTCATTGTGTGGAAATTGTGAGAATTGCAATTTGGATTAATAGATTGAACTAAAGTTTCTAAAAACTACTCTCAAGTTGGGAAATTGGAAAATTTGATTAAGTGACTTATTTTAATCAAAACCTTTGACCATAGGATGTGTTTGGTCAATCTGAGGGGGCGTATATATATAGTATACTTAAGACCCCGTGTGAGGATACTTTGTTGCCTCATTTTGTCAAAATTACATTTGATGGTTTATATGTGTCACTTGTTTGGACTTAACATTTTGAATTCAGGATTTTCTCATTTGGAGGATTTATACATTAATACATAAATAATTACATTGATTGCTGAATTGCTTGACTCATATTATTCTATAAAACATGGATTTATATCAAGAATTCAATATGATCACTAAAGAATTTGGCTTAAGTGGAAAAGAATTGAAATACTTTGCTGAAGAAAAGCAAGAATAGCTCAATATCTAATGGAATAGCTAAGAATAGCCGAAGAAAAAGAGATGCGAAAAATAGCTAAAGAAGAAGAGTTGTGAAAAATAGCTGAAGAAAAAGAGAGGCAAAAGCAAAAAGAGGCTGAAGAAAAAGTGTGGCAAAGACAAATAATTGAAAGAGAAGAAAGGGCTGCAAGAAGAGAACTTGAATAACTTAAAAATGACAACTTAAAAATGACAACTTAAAACTACAAATTGATTTACAGAGCAAAGGCTGGTAATGACTCAAATGTAAAGTCAACACAGAAAGATACAATCAACGATAGAAAACATGAAAGCAAGAAAGGAAAAATGGATATGTATCTAGATTATTTTGAATCCATAATGGCCTTGAAAAGATATGTTGAAGAAGATTGGCCAGCACAACTGATGACTCAACTAACTGGAGAAGAATTCGAAGCTTACAACAGTATAGCTAAAGAAGACAAAAACATATATAAAAATGTCAAAAAGGCACTTCTATGTCATTTCGGGAAGTCAGAAAATGATTATAGAAAAGAATTTCATGAAATGAGAATCAAGATGGACAAAGATCCGCAGATCATAGTACATGAAGCACAAGTTAAATTAACAAAATGGCTGGAACTGACGGCAATAGATTCAAGCAATCCAAAGGCCATACTAGACATGGTATTAATTTACAAGTTCTTAGAAAATGCAACTCCAGCTCTATTTACATATTTAACTGACAGAAAGTTCGTACTCAAGCAGAGCTATAAAATGCATTACGCACTTTCAAGGACTCTCATCCAAATGTAGAAATGGATAAAAGACAAGATATCTTTGCATCAGTACAAAATAAAATCCAAGAAAACAGACAAGGAATGAGAAACCAGAGTCTGCCAAACCAAGGCAACAGACAAACTATTTGCTGGTACTGTAACAAGCCAGGACATATGGCGAGGCAGTGTTACCACAATAAAGGACAACCAAATAGGGTGTCAACTAATGGCAGCCCTATAAGAAAGAAAACAGAAGAAAGATCAAGACAAGGTCATTTTGAAAGCAAAGGTAGAAGATCATGGAGAGGCAGATACAATCATAACTTCAGATACAGAAATTGTGATCAGTCATGGAAAAGGAATGACTACCAATATGGAGATGATAAAGGAAAAATAAAACAAGAAGAATCAAGATCTAGTGATACTGTGGCAACTATTAACAGTCATGGAAAGCTGAAATTCTACCCAATTTACATCAATAATAGAAAATGTATGTGTCTTTGTGATTCACGATGCACAACGATTATGGTCCACAGTAGGATGGTGGAAGAAAAAGAATATGATGGGCAAAAAGACACACTAATAATGGCTGATGGCATAAAGAGAGAGTGTCCAACTGCTACTCTTACCACCAACTCACCCTTGTTTTTAGGTGAAGTTCGAGCGAGAGTTTTGAAAGATGCCATTTGTGATCTCATCATAGGCAATTTTGAAGGTGTTGTTGACAATTCTGATGAAATATTCAAAGCTTTGTGTTACAACAGCTATCAATTATGTGCTACTATACAAACCAGAGCCACCACAAAAAGAAAAGAGAAGATAGACATTGAAGTTGATGAGAAACTTGAAATAGGAAGCAAAGTAGTGTCAAAACTAGAATTCAAGCAACTACAAGAAGAAGATAACACAATAATGGAAATAAAAATGAAACTCATCAAAGACAATGAAACAGACCACAACAAAAATAAGAAGCTAGATAAAGGCATATTGATAAACATTGCACAAGCAGGTACATGCAAAAAAGTGGTTCTTCCCAAAAAGTTACAAGAAAAAATTATAAAAATGACACATGACAGTCCTTTAGGTGGACATATGGGCGCCAAGAAAACAATTGCTACAATAACAGAAAACTTTTACTGGCCTAAAATGACAAGGCAGATAAAAGAATACATCAAAAAATGTACAGTGTGTCTACGACATAATCCCAAAGATGGAAAGCACACAGCGCCTATACAATCATCTGACAAGGCAAAATTCTTATTCGAGAAAATTGCCATAGACCTGATAGGACCATTCAAAAAGATGTCAAAGAAAAACATATGTATGCTCTAACCATAGTGGACATAGCAACTAGATGGGGTGAAGCTATTCCACTGAAGCGAATAGATGCAGAAAGTATATGCACTGAATTACTCAATGTTTTCAGCAGTTATGGTTTTCCTCAAACACTTCTTTCAGACAATGGCAGCCAATTTAAATGACAGATGACACAAGCTATTATGAAAATGTTAAATACTACATAAGTGCACAGCACAATTTACCATCCACAATCAAATGGAGTGATTGAAAGACTAAACAAAACCATCAAGAATATGCTATTAAAGGTTACAGTAGACCATGAAGACAAATGGCATGAATATTTAACTTTAGTAATATTTGCATACAACAACAGCAAGCATGAAAGCACAGGTTTTAGTCCTTTTGAGTTAATGTTTGGTCAAAGCCTGCAAATCCTTTGAAAAATTTCAAATAAAGACTGATAAGTAAACAAGATGCCATACAGGACATATATCAGCTGATTTCAGAAACAAGAGATAAAATACTCTGCAGTATTGAAACAGCAAAACAAAGACTAATCAAGTAAAGTACAAGACATAGAGAAATCAAAAATAAACACAGACAATTAAGAACATTTGAACCAGAACAACCAGTCTTAATATTGTTACCAAACGCAAATAATGAAATCACATGGGAAGGTCCATACAACATTGAAGAGAAATTTAGTGATGTCACATATAGTGTCAATATCAAAGGAAATGTGAAAAAATTACACATTGGTAAACTAAGAGCATATAGGGACAATAAGGAAGAAAAACAAACAGTAAATATCATCAGCAAAGAAAATGATGAAAATGACAGTACAGTAAAAAAGAAAAGCTCACAGTGACAGAATATCATCTGACATACCAGATAATATGAAACACAGAGTGATTAAAAATTTTCAAAAATACAAAGGTGTCATCACAAAAGAAACAGGAAACACAAAAACTGTGACTCATAAGATACAAGTATTAAAGCACGAACCTTTCAAGACTAAAGTATACCCTATTCCAATGGCATATGGAGACACAGTAAAACAAGAAATTGATTACCTACTCAAAGAAAAATAAATAAGAAAAGCAGTTGAAGCTAACTATACCTCACCAACTGCAACAGTAAAAAAGAAGAATGGAAAGATTCGACTATGCTGTGATTACAGACAAATGAATAATATTACAAAATTGGACCATGAACCTATTGGAGACCCAAGAGACATTATAGACAGAATTGGTAATTCCAGAATATTCACATTTGACTTAAACAGAGGTTTTGGCAGATGAATATGGATCCTGATTCTGTCAAATATATTGCATTCATAGCCATGGATGAAGTATATAAATGGTTAGTGATGCCATTTGGATTAGTAAACAGTACAGCCACTTTTAACAGATTTATGAAAGTGATGTTACAAGGCATTCCAAATTTAGTACAATAAGTAGACGACATATGTATCCACACTAAAGATTGGGAAACACATATCCATACACTTCAAGCTGTACTGGATAGACTCAAGAAACATAATGTGACAATCTCACCAGAAAAGATCAAAATTGGAAAGAAATATATTGATTTTCTGGGATACAGAATAGGAGGTGTTTCAATCACTCCTACTGCAGATAATGAAAACAAGATCTTTAATCTGTCAGTCTCAAAATCTAAGAAACAAGTGCAATCCCTGCTGGGACTATGTAACTTTTACTTTTACAGACCTTTCATTGCAAATTATGCAGAATTTGTTCATCCACTAACAGAAATTACAAAACACACAGACATTAGAAAATGTCAGTTTTCAGGAGATTGCCTCAAGGCATTGGAGAAAATTCAGGAAGCATTTAGGAAGAAACCCATCTTGGTTACACCTCAATGGGACAAACATTTCATTGTTTCTACTGATGCATCGTCCATTGCATTAGGAGCGTGCCTCATGCAAGAACATGATGGTATTCTCCATCCTATAAAATATCTGAGCAGAAATTTGACAAAACAGAAGGTAACTACAGCACCATAGAGAGAGAATGTTTAGCCATAGTGTGGGCTCTACAAAAACTTCAAAAATACCTTCTAGGTAGAACATTCACTCTTCTAACAGACCACAAACCACTTGTGGCATTCAACAAGAAGAAAGTCAGCAACGCAAAAGTAAATCGGTGGGCTATGCTATTAGCCAACTATAAATTTGACATTAAACCTTTTAAAGGAAAGGACAATGTGGTTGCAGACATATTAAGTAGAATGACAATAAATAAAGACATTCTGTGAATTCCTAAATGATAAAACCAGAGACTGTATTAATATTAGTATTTTTATTCGCTGAACAATAAACAAGGAGCAGTGTTTGAATTCCACTGGATATATATTTAATTTTAATTTTAAGAATATTGATTGTTAAAATTATTTTACTTACACAAAAGTATAATTGTGTTAAAATTTCAGTTTCATTTTTTAGGTAGACTGTTGAAGTCCTACAAATTTTTTTCTCTTGATTTTCAGGTCTAGATATTGTGTGTAAGGCAATGAATTTCCATTGATGATAAATACTTGAGATTTGAATATATATGTAGATTAATTTGATTTTATTAAGACCAAAAATGTTGTATTTCATAAACATTATTTTTTGAATTATGGGGGGTGAATGTCACGTGAGAATCACGAGATTAGTGACGGAGAGGTCACATGGGTAAAAGAGCGCGAAAGCAGTTATAGAAAGTAATTGCGGATGTGTGGCTGATGTCTCCACGTTGTGAAACCTCAAAGTTATACTTTTGTATATAGTGAGTATATTAAAGTTATTTTGTTGACAATAGTATTTCAAGGATTTATTGCACGAAATTTTGTATTGTGAGAACATCTACAAAACACATTAAAGTTAACCATTTACACTGGTGTTATTTACACCTGTTGCTGTCATTGATTTTGTCATCCCTAATTAAAGAAAACCGCTTTCCCTAAAGAACTCCCAACTTAATGTCTATGAAGTAAAACCTAAAACACGATCAGAATATAAAGTTCACCTCATCTGCCCTCTATTCCCTAGGCCCATACTCGACTCGTTAACTCATTAACAATCTTTTTATAAAAGTACTGAAATACTTAAGAGTCTTTTGTCGGTCGGTCAAACTAACCCGACAAGAAACATCACATATCTTTTTTTAATGCCATTAATGGCACGTGTTGCATACTTTCATTGGTCTTACTGAAATTTAAAATTGATGAATTACATTTGCTGAGTAGATTCGAGTATTAAAATATGAAAATAGAAACTTGAAAGGGCGACGGAGTGTGATTGGCATTAATTAAAAGTTTTTAAAAAAATTTAAATAACTGCGTCAATCGAAAACGTGATTATTCCGTTGAAAATCTACAATTATATACTTTTTAAAGACCGTTTTTCCCCCCTCCTTCTTTCGATTGCATCCTCCATCGCTAATGAGGTTTTAAAATAACGAGGCACGCAGTATGTTGGATGAAAGTCAATGTAAATAAGGGTCTCCGGTGTCCGTCTCTCATAAATGTTTTTGATCATTCCTCTTGTAGCGCCCATTGTTGCTCTCCTTTCCTTTTATTGAAGGTGTTTTTGTTGTTTTGTTTTCAGCACTTAGTTTCCGTGTAAGTGGTTGAAAGGCTAAATGTTTGATCCCCACATGGGTGACACCCACCCGGTATTCAATGCTCATAACGTCCAACACGTAAAGCTACGTTGTCCACTTAATTTGCGGTTCAGACTCTCAGAACTGTATCGAGAGGGGGAAAAATGCATGAAAATGATTTGACGAATCTCCTGCTCTCGTGTATGTAATTGTAATAAAACTTTAACCCCCAAAGTTTGGGATCATTAAAAAACGACAACTGTTAACAGGAAATATTTGTATAATCATATTTTTGGGGGCGCCCTGATATGCATGGGAATATTACTTTTGTGTATTCATGGGTTCTCCCTTGCACCCCTGTAGGCTACGCCTCTGGGTCATGCGTAACAGTAAGGCGAGACTAACCCATTCATCACCAAACGTCCCCTCGCTGCCGTGTGATTTGATTACACTACGCCGGGTTCGGTACGGGGGCATCACTGAGGTACTTCAAGGGTGGAATCATGTAGCACCGAGACCTGCCTGCCTTAGCTTTTGGATGAACAGTGCTTACCAGGGATGTTCAAAACGGGAACAGGGACCCGGTTCAGTTTAGGGCCCAGTTTTTATTAAATCTCTATACATTATTCCCCAGAACAAGAACAAGCAGTGTGCAAATACGCATGACGAATGACCTTTGTTAGGGTCGACCAATCACAGTTGGCAAGCGATGGTAGTAAATGGGAGGGGGGGGGCGGGTCGGAGGGGCAGGTAACAACAATCGCAGTGCGCATGTCTCGAGACCAACAATACATCTGTGATTCCCCACCCACCCCCCCCCAAACGTTCACTCACGTTGTTTTCATTTCTGCTTGCTGCCGTTTGTGTCCTTTCTCCCTCCCCTCCCCGTTGAACTATCTATGAGCAAAAGTGCGGCGTATGCTACGCCACGGATCGTATCTAGTCATCTATAATCAACCTGTCACACTGGCCCTGATAACTGTAACCAAAATAAATTTTAATGGTGCGGTCATTTGTACATCTGTGTGTGAGGTGAGACGGAAGAAGAACTAAATTCATCTATCTTGAAGTGTTTGGTTATTGTGGGTTTTCCCGTGTGGTTTTGCCTAGATGTTTGGGTGAAACGAAAGTTAATTGAAGCGAAATACCATTTTGATTGTTCATTTATCATAGGAGTTAATGAAGTTCCAATGGAATTCAAAGAACTATTTTCCGCATCGGATCATGTTATAAATAAATATACAGTGTGACGCTTTGTGTGTGTGCGTGCGTGTGTACGTGTGTGAGTGTAAACATTTGATTACATGCCTGCAATATCTGAATAAATGCCAAAACTAAAGTACCCGAAAATATTTATTTTGACGTCTGCAGTGCGAGGTAACAAAGGGGACATACAAAGAACATTTATTTTGACGTCTGCAGTACGAGGTAACAAAGAGGGACATACAAAGAACATTTATTTTGACGTCTGCAGTACGAGGTAACCAAGGGGACATGCAAAGAACATTTAATTTGACGTTTGCAGTACGAGGTAAGAGGACACAAAAAGAATCGATCTGCATTTGATGACTTAAAATAATTCAATCAAACGAATCGCATTTAAAACTCCATTTGTCATTTATACACGCCCCCCCCCCAAACCCAACCGATTTCATAATTCCTTGTGCCCGTTTGAGAACCATTGACTTGAAGGTGACACTATCGTTGTGATAGACCGGTGATAGAAGGCTTAGGGGTGACGTGACATAACCTTTAGTAGGGTAATTTGTAGAGGTGGCTTACCGTTCTTATTACCACATTTTTATTAACTCGCTTTCGTTCCTGTGGCATTGTGTCTGTCCAACATTTTTCAAAATTTGCCAAAGTAAAATTAAACCACTTTTGATGGTCCTAGAGATCTCAAAAGGATTTTTAAAAACCACGTTTTTATAAGTGGACTAAAAAGAAGAAAATAATTTAAAACTTATAAGTTCAAGTACATTGATTTAATATGACTAAAAAGGCGGGGTTTGTGTTTGGTACAAAAATTAAAGATTTATAATTTAGAATGCAAAAGAGAGATCTATAAGTGAGAGAATGAGTGAGCCGCATATGTTAAACCTCATAAGCGCCCGCCCCACGTTTTTGTCATACTAAACAAAAGTACTTGAAATTATAAGTTTTAAATTATTTTCTTCTTTTTAGTCCGATTATAAAAACGTGGTTTTTAAAAACCCTTTTTTTTTACCTTTATTTATTTTATATTCAAAGAGACTTTGCTTTAGTTTGACAATAGCACGTGATGTGTCGTTCAACAGACGGTTCAAAGCTGGCTTGGAAAACTTAAAACAATTTTTTTTTGTGCAATTTAATTTAAACCATCTGTTGAATTCAATTTAATTGAATCTCTTGAATCCCCGGTTTATTACTCGAATATAATGAACCCTGCGGATGTTGCTATAATAGATATTAACGAAGGGTTATAGTCAGTTGTAAACAAGGGTAGCCTAATAGCTTTTTGTTTTTCGGAACGGGTCTAAAGCAGGGGTCGGCAACCAGCGGCTCTCTAGCCGTATGCAGCTCTTTGGATTTCAATTTGCGGCTCTCCGGTTCCATGCGCAAATACTAATAAATATATCATTTTCTTTTCAAAACTCATTTTAGTGGCTCTTTAAAAAAATGTATTTTTTTTAAAAAATTGTAACTATTGGCTCTGCCCACTCAATAGGTTGCATGCCCGTGGTCTAAAGGTAAAGTGAAAGACCTAAAGTAAAGTAATAGTAGTAGTCTTAAAGTAATGTGACTGAACTAAGGTAAAGTCATAGTAGTAGTTTTAAAGTAATGTGACTGAACTAAAGTAAAGTAATAGTAGTAGTTTTAAAGTAATGTGACCGAACTAAAGTAAAGTAATAGTAGTAGTTTTAAAGTAATGTGACGGAACTAAGGTAAAGTAATAGTAGTAGTTTTAAAGTAATGTGACTGAACTAAAGTAAAGTAATAGTAGTAGTTTTAAGGTAATGTGACGGAACTAAGGTCATGTAATAGTAATAGTGTTAAAGTAATGTGACGGAACTAAGGTCATGTAATAGTAATAGTGTTAAAGTAATGTGACGGAACTAAGGTAAAGAAATATTGTGACAGACTAGAGTATAATAATAATCTTAACGTAATGTGACAGACCTACAGTAGTAACAATAATAAATTGATAATTTATATGGCGCTGCACCCTAGTAAGAAACTGGGCTCGGAGCCCTTTACATAAAAATAATAACATACATATACATATCAATGCATTCAATAAACATTCATATCCCAACAACCACATAAATGACAGTACGGTACACAGTCTTGAAGACCTTAGTAGTTGGAATACTGCGAATGTGTAATGGTAGAGAATTCCTTTGTAAGGTCATAAAATAATGTGACATACCTACATCAAGATAATATTGTTAAAGTAATATGACAAACATAATGTAATGTAATCGTCTAAAATTAATACGTGTGTGTGTGTTGCTATAATAGATCTAAACATGATAGTGCTTAAGTAAAGTGATCGTCTTTACATTAAAATAGTTAAAACATTCAATTAGCGCCAAGGGTTTTTCGGACAAAGGACACACTGTAGAGAGTTCGTCGAGTAATAAGAGATGAGCTTTTTTGGGAAGAGATTTCATATGAGATTTTACGCCCATGAGAGAGGCGTTTGGGGGCGTAGAACTGAAATCAGCGTGTGATGAAGTCTGACTTGAATGTGAAGGCGGTGTCAGGGGGTGGTCAAGAATTGGGAAGAGATAAAAGACGAATTAATGACAAACTTCATTCATCTCTCTCTCTCTCGCTCTCTCTCGCTCTCTCTCGCTCTCTACTTTATACCACACACCCACACTCTCTCTCTTTTGCTCTCTCTTTCTCTCTCTCTCTCTCCCCTTTATCTCACTCTTTCTCTCTCCCTCTCTCTCTTTCTATGCTTTATACCACACACCCACTCTCTCTCTCTCTCTTGCTCTCTCTTTCTTTCTCTCTCTCTCTCTCTCTCTCTCTCTCTCTCTCTCCTTTATCTCAATCTCTCTCTCTCTCTCTCCCTCTCGTGGTATTTTCTCGCTAACT
This sequence comes from Ampullaceana balthica, assembly GCA_944989445.1. Classification (NCBI taxonomy): domain Eukaryota; kingdom Metazoa; phylum Mollusca; class Gastropoda; family Lymnaeidae; genus Ampullaceana; species Ampullaceana balthica. Next base: position 60,177 of record CALYLW010000378.1, on the reverse strand, counting down.
TTGTTGGAGAGGGTTTTTGTTTTTTTAAAAAATACTTACAGGACATCAATTGAAAATTAACATTAATTTCTTAATATTTTAAAGGAAAAAAACTAGGGCTGCAGAAATTAACGATTAATTTCTCAATTATCGTTAAAAATTTTAACGATTAATTTTTAAATAAAAATTAATCGACCCACTACTTATAAATGTACTGAAAGTCAAAAAGTTAAACATTTCGGGCGATAAATATAAACTAATTTCCGGATGATTACACGAACATTTTGGTTTTAAGCTATTTACTTACGTGAATGTTCAAAATGCTGATAAAGGTTATTGTGTCCATTGAGAGAAATCATTTGCCTACCATGCAATGTTCCCTATAAGTCTAAGCTTCGTTGGTCCGTATGCAAAGTTTTAAAAAATTCGTGTGCAAAGTTGCACAACGTCCATTTTTTGTGCGCAATAGTTTACAAAATTTGATGCGCGGTGATTCTAAACTCCTGCGTGGCGTCGGTCAAATATCTGCGCGTGCTGCTTAAAGGGAACAACCATGGTTCTAACACTTCACTTACATATCACCTGCAAACCAAACATCCACTACAGTATCGGAAACTTCAGTTGAGACAATCTAAAGCTATGTAAACGATTGCTCAGCTTGGCTGGTTATATTGTCAATAAAACCCGCTCATCACTTGAACCAAATAATGTCAAAACACTTGTCTGTTTGCGTTGTTGGTTAAAAGATTTCATATAAAAAAGACATTCCAGTGTTATTTCGATTTTCGACAAGTATTTTAATAAATTTTACTTATGACACCGTAAATTTCAATTTTTGGCTTTAATCGAAATTAACGATTAATTAATCGTTAATTTTTTCAAAAGTTTACGATTAAATTTAAATTATTCGTTAACAGCCATAAAAACATATTATTTTGAAAAGTACTTGGCGTTTTAATTCGTTTTAAAAAATACCACACTATAATAATTGTTTCCCTAAAAAAAATCAAAATTTGAAAATTGATTTAAACAACAACAACAATTTAATATCAAGTTAATAATTTAACATAAACAGATTCCATCTACCTCAGATATGTGTTCCAATGACCAGAGTATCCACCACGAGACACCAGCGAATCATCACCGGACACCGGATTCGACACAACTAATTTGCTACCGCAGAAACTAACAAGAGACGCAACTGCGTGCCAGTGATCCTATTTATACCCGCATGCTTCATTCTTGCCACCCGTTGCCGATACGAAAAGGGCTATAACCTCAGGGCCCAGGCACCTGGTGCTTTTCAGCTGGTGAGGGCAGACGGGGGGACGTGTACGTGTAAGTAAGACCGGTGGGAAAAGGGGGTGGGGGGTACATTACGTAGCACGGTGACCCACAGAGAAGCTTCGGGGTGATAACATTGGAACCAACGATCTTCTTGGTCGATATAATAATGCTAGCAATTAGACAATTTATTAGCGCATTATTTGAAAATAACCACAAAAGAAAGAAACGAATATAAATTGGTGAGCCTAGTTTTTAATGGGATGGACACTCATGATCCTCAAAAATGCTGAAAAGCTCCAAATGTGTCGGGGACAACGGCTGTCTGGCTGCACTTATTGAAGGACGGCATCTTTGACTAGCAGCAACATCCTTTCTTGAGCGGGCCAGCCTACATCTACCACATATCCCGTTACATTGACACCAATAATATTACCGACGTAAAATTTGCAAAAGACCACTGGTTGTGTCGGAGACAAAATGTTTCACATCTCAGGCGCAAGCGTAAAACAAGCGATGCGATTGTTGTCTTGTTGTTTTTTTCCCCCCACTCAATCTTAACTCAGTGACTTTTAGAGTCGCCATCGTCATAATTTTAACAATACATTTCATAGGATAGATTCTTCTTCTGTAGGGGACCCATCAAGAAAAGAAAAGCATAGATTAAAATAATTGCAGCAAGACACATTACTAGAGAACATATAAAATTGTAGAGGTGTAACAACGAGTTGGCATCGGGGCACTTGCCATGGCCATGGGCACCGAGGGCTAATCCTTCAATAATCAATTTATTCTATTTAATTTAGTATTTCCCTATTTCTCAAGGGCGCCAAAAATTAATTAGCCAAGGGCGCGGAAAACCTAGTTACGCTTCTGTAAAATTTACAAGATTCACGCCGTTGTTTAACCATTAAACTTAGAAACACTGAAGTATAGAAGAACAGATAACAAAGTTGTAATAATACATAGTGCACTTGGAAAGACAACTCTTATCTAATGTAATTCAACAATAAGATAAAGACATAGATTTTTTTTTATTTCTTATTCCTTATGCAGGAAGAAATACGTAAAATTCTCATTCTTTCCGTCTAAAATTCGGGCGTGGAATGGTTGGCTGATAAAACCAGGAAAATCCAAGACAAGACATAAAAAATTGGTAACAATGGTCTAGGACAAGATAATCTTCTGTAAAGAAGAGCTCGTCTATCATAGGTAAGATAAGGTATGATAATGTACGATGAGATACAATAAGATAAGATAAACATTTTTTTTTCTAGAGCTGAAACCGATGCAGGACGATAAAAAACGAAGTACGTTATGGAACACCAAGAATGTGACCAATGCTAATGACCGTGTTTGTTGATCTAGTTCTAATAATTAGTAGTAATTGGTTTACGACTCGTCCTGATTTGTCGCCATGCAATAAACGCAATTAAAACTCAATCAGCACCAGCGGGTCTCCTATCAAACTGTTGCTCTCCGCTAAGTAGTTCAAAAAATCTTCCCCATGTCGTTCCCAACACACATCACGTGCTCTAATGCCAAACAGTTCAAAGTTTCCCATCAATAAACCACAAACTCACTTCCACATTCTCTCTCTCTCGTATGATATCTACATTATAATTATTTTTAAATAAGAAAAACCCGTAAAAAACCAAGTTTTTGACTATAAATCCTTTATGTACGAGAAGTAATTAAAAGAATGTTCATTATAATACGCAGCGCCAGACCATCCAGAAATACAAAATTGCAGTTGTGTTGTAAAACATGTTTAATATAATGCGCACCGATCAGGAATATGTTTATAAAAAGAGCTGTCAATAAAATACGCACCTTATTGCGCGACAGAAAGGTTGTTCAATATAATACGCACCGCGACGCTCTATCTCAAAAAATAGCATGATACATAGGAATAAATAAAATAATCTAAAAAATCAATAATTTAATTACGGTACATGCGATCGATCTAAAATTTTGATACATTGTTTTTATTATCGGTACGAAACTGCCTGCAAAATTTCAGCTCGCTACCTTACGAAAGTGGGTTAAAAATCGCTCAAAAGTTTTGGCGACAAGGGTGGGCGGTCGGTCGGTCGGTCGGGCGGCCGCAGACACCACGAGTTAATATAAAGGATTTAAAAAAAAAGATTTAGTGGCACCCTCGTGGTTCCTCTAAAGAACATTCAAATTGACCCAGACAATAGTAGATCTCCCGTCCTGGCACGCCTCTAAAATACGCAAGTGAACAGCAGCGAGCCATGATTGGAAGAGGCGAGACACAAAAGAAAGAAAAACAAATACGCAAGTGAGCAGCAGCGAACCATGAGTGGAAGAGGCGAGAAACAACAGAAAGAAAAAAACCGACAGCTCTTAAAGCCTGGGACCAGAGACTCTACTCTTCCGATCAAATGACCATTTATCTGCCCAAGTCCGGCAGCCACTCCTGGGCTCGGACTGGCCTTGTCATCTGTTTTCAAACCAGATTTATCTTGAATATTGAAATTATTTCATATTATTTTAAAATCCTTTTGTTAACTCGTAGCGCCTGCTTGTCTGTCTGTCGCAAAAAATTTGGATCAATTTTTAACCCACTTCCCGGTATCCTGTCGACCTGAAACTTTTCAGACTCGTGGTGACGATAAAAATGATCTATCAAACTTTCACATCGATCGAATAGGCCTTTTCATTTGTAAAACGTCATAACTCATTGAGTAATTTTCTATTTTTAGATTACATTTTAGCGGAACAATGTTTTGAAGCTCTCAAAATTGTAAGCATAGTAAAATTAATCAACTGTTTTTTCTTGTTCAAGTCCAATAAGCTGTCTTAAATTAACGGAGCATTAACAAATAACTGTTAAGATAATTAATTCTCAATATACGTACATTTACATATTAACTCGAATCTTTTGTTAAATTTTTTATGAAATTCGTCCCCCAAAAAGATAAATATATCCAAAAATATTTCGATTAATAGATTTCCACCATATTATGACAAGGCCAATGTACTGTAATTAAATTAATTAATTTTTAGATTAGCTCTGTGTATCTCTAATTAGCACGTAAATGTCTATGCTAGTCTGTCGCGCAGTGCGTATTATATTGAACATACTTTTATAATATTTTCCCCAATAGTGGATTAAGGGGGGGGGCTGAACGGGCTAAAGACGGGGGCTCCGATGACTTAGGGACCCCCAAATTTAGTATATTTTAAAATAAAGGTGAATAAATGTTTGCATGAATTCCTTAAAATATCATAAATTAAATAAATTAATAAAATCATCTATTAATCTGATCGCTAATCGGACCCGATTTTATAAAAACCTGATTTTATAGGCTCAATAAGAGAAAATATTCAAGAATATTTTTTATATTTTTTTAATCCCTTATATTAACTTCACCGCCGTCTCATGAGCGGGCTGAAGAACAAAAGTAAAAAATGACCCATTTCCCGTAAAGCCATCGAGCTGAAATTTGGCACACCGACCCGTGTCACCTAACAATGCATCGTATCAAACTTCAGATCGATCGACGTACCGTAATGAAATTAATGCATTTTTAGTTTATCTATAAAAAACCATATGTAGAAGTGAATATTTTTACATTTTACGGGTCACTTGACTTTACGCCAGCCATCGGTGAACACATCTCGTGTTTAAACCAGGTGTACCAGCGTGCTTTTGTTTACATTTACGTGTCACGCTGAGCTGAAATTTGGCACACGGACCCGTGTCACCTAACAATGCATCGTATCAAACTTTCAGATCGATCGAACGTACCGTAATTAAATTAATGCATTTTTAGTTTATCTATATAAAACCATATGTAGAAGTGAATATTTTTACATTTTACGGGTCACTTGACTTTACGCCAGCCATCGGTGAACACATCTCGTGTTTAACCAGGTGTACCAGCGTGCTTTTGTTTACATTTTACGTGTCACGCTGAGCTTGGTCCAGTGATCGGTAACCAGACCTTTCCCCTTCTCCCACACGCCCCCCAGGGGTTATAAAGCAAAGTGAAGTTAAGACAGATTCAGTCTGTAAATGTTTGTCGCGTTTGAACATAACCAATACTTTTAGTTATGTCTCATATATAAGGGATTTATAGTCAAAAAACTTGTTTTTACTGGTTTGTTTTATTTAAAACCCTTATATTAACTTGCTTTGTAAGTTTAATCGGACATCCGAACCGACTATTTGTTTATAATTCTTTCACGTGCCAGTTCAGTTCACGCGTTGACGCCAACCGTCGATGTTCACACCCCCTACCGTCCCTGCACCCGGTTTCAAAACCAGGGGAGATAATTCTGTTTCAGTCTGTAAATGTTGCTTTTAAACATAATCGCTACTAAAATCCTTACTTCCGTAGCGCAGCGCGGGTATTTTGCTAGTGTCTCATATATAAGGGATTTATAGTAAAAAACTTTGTTTTTACATCTATTTATTAAATTTACATCTTTCGTCAAGTTCGTGTGGTCTTGTGGAAGAAACTCGGCTTGCGGCGCAAGCGGTCACGCGATCGATTCTAGCGGGGGAATAATTTTTTATATATTTTTCATTTGTCTTTTGTTTTTTAAAATTGTCTTTTTACACTCAATTATCTGATACCGGCAAACAGTTATTTCTTCGTATTCGTTTTTTTTTCATGAATAATCTTTTATGGCTGGGAAGGCCAATCCCGTAGTACAGACAAAGTATGAGAACTATTTAGTTACAAGTTACAGTCTTATATTAGCTTCTAGCAATCATTTTAATCCCAATCTGTAAGAAGAGCTCAAGGGAAGAAACGGCTATGTCACATTTTTAAGTTTTGAGCTATTCAACTTTTAACGTTCAAAATTATATAGATTTCATATAAATTAACTAAATAGATTTGAATTTTTAATAGGGTCAGAGACATAATTTTGTTATAAAACCTCTTACAGGGCATTATATTTTTGATCCTCTATCAGATACAGGGGATAACTAAAAAATTTCAAAAATGTCACATAGCCGTTTCTTTCCTTGAGGTCTTCAAATGTTTATACTAGTCCGTCGCGCGGTGCGTATTATATTGAAAAAACCAATACTGTTAGTTATGTTTCATATATAAAGGATTTATAGTCAAAAACTTTGTTTTTACGTTGTTTTGGTATTTTTTTGTGTTTTTTTTTAAATTGACACAAGTTAATTATTAGTTTTGTTGAACTAGCTAAGTTTGCTATATGGGAAGTTTATTTGGCCTTTGTAGATGTTTCCCTCTTAAAATAAGAAAAGTCTTGTGATATAGTCAAGTCCACCTCAGGTATTTTACCGCCTGTTTCTCTACGATTGGTGGATGATTAGAGTGTCTGATCGTGATCTTATGTTGACACTGTACAATGTATCAAGATCTGTATTTAATAAACAATTGTAGTATTTTGATCACCGTGATTTGCTTTTTCACGCGTTTATGTCAAGAACTCTTTATGTCCCTCTCTGGTATAAATCTTGTCTGTGCTCCTACTGAGATGATTTGAATATCGATTTCCGATGAACATAAATGAAAAAATGATAATCAATTCCTATTAAAACAAATCATTAGTTTAATTATAAAGTTTTTAACTGACATAGTATTTACATAGGTATTTTCCTTTATCATTAACTAGAGCGAAGTGGCGTGGTGGTAGTGTTTTAGCTTTCTGCCCTAAATTTTGTGAGTTAAAAATGTATTATTTTATTTCAGTCATTTTCACATCATTTTCTTTCAGTAAAATGTAACTATTGTGAGGCAATGCATATTTAAAATCAAATATGAACAATTATAACTTTATTTGTTTGTGCCGCAATGCGTTCATTTGACAACGGAGAAATTCCAGTTTACTTTCTATTTTATTTTATCTTATCTTATCTTATCTTATCTGTTTCAGACGCTCCTTCTATACAGAAGATTATTGCGCCCTACGCTTATCTATGGTTTGTGTTTAGTCCTGCATTCTTATTAGAGTTTTAAATATTGATAAAGTGTTGGCTTTCCTGGTTTCTTCAGGCAACCCATTCCACGCTCGAATTCCGGACGGGAAGAACGAAAATTTGTATGAGTTTGTTCTTGCATACGGAATAAGACAGGTGTTTTTATCCTTATGTCTATCTGAGGGTTGTATTAAGTTATCTTTGTGTTGTATTTCTAAATTAGAGTTAATTGCTTTATGTATGATTACTACTTTACTCTTGGTTCTTCTATCCTCTAGTATTTTCAAGTGAGCAGTGGCATACAACATTGCCTGTGCAAAGGAGTAGCCCCAACCTCTCCCCCCCCCGGCTATGTCCAGCGCGGGGCACGAAGGAGACAGGTGCACCACCACTGTTTCAGGGGCTAGGCTGCAATGCTGACAGTTCGAGTCCTTGTTGTGGTTTAGCCTGTTTAAATATGAGTTGGTGGGGGCAGTGCTCCATGCTGATTTGAGTCACCAATTCTTACTCATAGTTTAGTCAGTAATAACTTAAATCAGTTTTTTTTATTTATTTTAAAAAAAACATTTTTAAAATTTTTATAAATATTAATAATGTGATGAATTATATAGCGCAGTCGAGGTACTCAGAAGGAGTCATATGCTGAGCTTGCACTCAATCCTGAGTGAGAGGCGCCTGCGGTGGTTGGGACATGTCCGCAGGATGAGCCCGGAGCGCATTCCAAGAGCCTTGCTTTACGGCGAGCTGGCACTGGTATGCGGAAGAGAGGACGCCCCTGCTTGCGCTTCAAGGATGTCTGCAAGAAAGACATGACTCTGGTGCAGATTGACCATAAAACGTGGGAGACCATTGCTGTGGAGCGCACCTCCTGGCGGGCAAAAGTGCGCGAGCGCATTCAAGTCGCGGAAGCTTCCCTTACAGCCAGGAGCGAGGAGAAAAGGGCCAGGAGAAAGGGGAAGGAGGTAGATGAGCAGGAGGAAACTCCATCATCCCATGAGGATGGACGGATGCCATAGATAGAGACTCAATTAAAAGCAACTGGGCTCACGTCGCTTAACATAAAAATAGTAACACATATAATTCATTCAAAGTGAAAGAATTCACAAGCTAAATACAACATTTAATGACACAACGGTGCATATAAGATAGCATACCCCTTTCCCCCTAATCGCACAATTGATGGACCTCAGAGCTAATATTTCATCCCCGGAGATGTGTACCACGCAGGCTTGGCCGCTAGACTAGACGGTATAAGTTTCCTTCATGTCACATCGGGGTTAATAGGTCCAACTGTGGAAACACGTGTTGGGGATGCTGCTGATTTATTTCCTGTTATTTCTTTTGTTTAAACAACAGCACGGGAAATTCCCCGTGTCAGTGACGTCACGTAATTGTGTCAGCTGACTTGGTCTCGCAGATCAACGACTCGTTGAGTACTTCCAACAAGTGAGGTCTGAGCTGGTGAGTACTTCTAACTAGTGAGGTCTGAGCTGTTGAGTACTTCCAACAAGTGAGGTCTGAGCTGATGAGTACTTCTAACTAGTGAGGTCTGAGCTGTTGAGTACTTCTAACTAGTGAGGTCTGAGCTGTTGAGTACTTCCAACAAGTGAGGTCTGAGCTGTTGAGTACTTCCAACAAGTGAGGTCTGAGCTGATGAGTACTTCTAACTAGTGAAGTCTGAGCTGGTGAGTACTTCTAACTAGTGAAGTCTGAGCTGGTGAGTACTTCTAACTAGTGAAGTCTGAGCAGGTGAGTACTTCTAACTAGTGAATTCTGAGCAGGTGAGTACTTCTAACTAGTGAGGTCTGAGCTGTTGAGTACTTCCAACCAGTGAGGTCTGAGCTGTTGAGTACTTCTAACTAGTGAGGTCTGAGCTGGTGAGTACTTCTAACTAGTAAAGTCTGAGCTGGTGAGTAATTCTAACTAGTGAGGTCTGAGCTGGTGAGTACTTCTAACTAGTGAGGTCTGAGCTGGTGAGTACTTCTAACTAGTGAGGTCTGAGCTGGTGAGTACTTCTAACTAGTGAATTCTGAGCTGGTGAGTACTTATAACTAGTGAGGTTTGAGCTTGTGAGTACTTCTAAGTCTGAGCTTGTGAGTACTTCTAACTAGTGAGGTCTGAGCTTGTGAGTACTTCCAAAAAGTGAGGTCTGAGCTGGTGAGTACTTCTAACTAGTGAGGTCTGAGCTTGTGAGTACTTCTAACTAGTGAAGTCTGAGCTTGTGAGTACTTCCAAAAAGTGAGGTCTTAGCTGGTGAGTACTTCTAACTAGTGAAGTCTGAGCTTGTGAGTACTTCTAACTAGTGAAGTCTGAGCTTGTGAGTACTTCCAAAAAGTGAGGTCTGAGCTGGTGAGTACTTCTAACTAGTGAAGTCTGAGCTGGTGAGTACTTCTAACTAGTGAAGTCTGAGCTGGTGAGTACTTCTAACTAGTGAAGTCTGAGCTTGTGAGTACATCTAACTAGTGAGGTCTGAGCTTGTGAGTACTTCTAACTAGTGAAGTCTGAGCTGGTGAGTACTTCTAACTAGTGAAGTCTGAGCTGGTGAGTACTTCTAACTAGTGATGTCTGAGCTGGTGAGTACTTCTAACTAGTGAAGTCTGAATTTGTGAGTACTTCTGACTAGTGAAGTCTGGGCTGGTGAGTACTTCTAACTAGTGAAGTCTGAGCTGGTGAGTGGACTAACACTAGCATACCCCAATATATTCGTCTCAGTGCCCCATTATCTCAACTAAAGCAGTCTGAACTAGTAGATAACATCCATCACCTTTTTTTGTTTTTGTGCCCCATTATTGTTACAATGCCTACCATCCATCACACTTTTCTTTAGGTGCCCCATCATTGCTTTACTAGAGCTATAATCCATCAGTTTTCTCTCGATCAGCTATCACTTTTAAAAAAATCAAAATTCTGGGACTAAGTGAATATTATTTTTATTGACAAGTAAAAACACTTATATATAACTTACCCTTCGAAACCCACCCCACCACCCACCACCCTCGCGAAAACTGGATACCAGAACATTCAAGTCAATATTAGAAAAAAATATATAAAAATATTTCTAAAATTTCAAGTTAATATCTCTCTCTCGAAGTCCAACAGCGGTGTATTGTGTAAAACAAACTAGTCATACATTTGAAAACCTTTGATATTAGCTAAATTTCTTTTTCTTTTTTTAAAAAACCAATTTAAATTAGTAATTTTATGAAATTTCGTTTCCAGCGACAATAATAGCAAATACGTAACGTACACATGTGCGTGTGTGTAGTCTCAAGTTTTATTGAGCCATACCATAATACAATAGTCCGCACTATTGTGCTCAACAATTATAAAATGTTTTAGTAAACAGCGATAGATGGGCGTTCGGCAGCTGGACCTATAATAACCTTTAAGCGCAAACTTGTCGTAAACTGTTTGGTTTGTATCCACATTTAATCGCAGTGCGCGTACATAAAATGCAGTTATTATTATAAAACCAAGATACAATATTGTTGTCAATAATAAAACAACCCGTAAAAACTAAGTTTTTGACTATAAATCCCTTATATATGAGACATAACTAAAAGTAGTGATTATGTGCAAACGCGACACACATTTACAGACTGAAACCGAAATTATCTCCCCTGGCTTTAAAACTGGGGGAAGGGGGGCGTGGTGTGGACAAGGACGGATGGCGTCAAAGCGTTAAGTCAACTCCAGGTGGTTTACCTGGTTAAAACACGAGATGTGTTCACCGAAGGCTGGGGTGAAGTCAGGTGACCTGTAAATTGTAAACAATAGCGACCGCTACATATAGTTTATATTCGTTCGTCCGTCGATACGACGAGGACCACTCTAGTCATCCGATGGCTGATTAGGCCGATCCTTGCACGGAAGGTTCGGGAACAGACGGGGCAAGGGACGAGTGCGACATGTCCTGGAGGGTTGACAGCATGGGCCTTTCGGGCTTACCTCTTCTTTTCTGCGGCGGTGATCCGGTTTACCTCGCATGACCTGGCACCTTCGTGGATGGAAGAGCGCCAGGTTGATCAGTCCATTGCAGCTCGTTCCCACGTGTCTGGATTGATGGCAAACGCTTTCATTGAGGCTTTCAGTGTGTCTTTGAAGCGTTTCTTTTGCCCATCGTGGGACCGCTGGCCATACTGGAGCTCACCATAGAAGATTCTCTTTGGCAGTCTCTCGTCTGGCATTCGGACAACGTGCCCTGCCCAGCGAAGCTGGGGTCTGCATCAGGAGGGTGAAGATGCTGGGGAGACCTGCCTTGGTCAGTACCACTGTGTCTGGAATTTTGTTCTGCCACTTTATGCTGAAAATCTTCCTGAGGCTTGAAAGTGGTTAGCTTTCTTGCATGGCGCTGATAAACAGTCCAAGTTTCACAAGCATATAGCAGTGTGGGGAGAACCACTGCCCTGTACACTTTCAGCTTGGTCTGGATGGTAATGCCTCTTCTGTTCCAGACATTAGGGTACAACCTGCCGAAAGTTTATATAGATAAACTAAAAATGCATTAATTCAATAACTACGTTCGATCGATCTGAAATTTTGATGCGATGCATTGTTAGGTGACACGGGTCCGTGTGCCAAATTTCAGCTCGTTGGCATGACGGGAAGTGGGTCATTTTTTACTTCTGTTTTTCCGCGGTGCCCAAGACAGAGAGACAGAGACGGCGGTGAAGTTAATATAAGGGATTTATTAAAACAAACCCGTAAAAACAAAGTTTTTGACTATAAATCCCTTATATATGAGACATAACTAAAAGTATTGATTATGTTCAAACGCGACAAATATTTACAGACTGAATCTGTCTTAACTCCCCTTTGCTTTTAACCCGGGAGGGGGTGGGAGAGGGGAAAGGTCTTGTCACCGATCACTGAGCGGGACACGCAAAATGTAAACAAAAGCACGCCGGTACACCTGGTTAAAACACGAGATGTGTTCAAGTCTGGCTGGGGTGAAGTCAAGTGACCCGTAAAATGTAAACGATAGCGACCACTACATATAGTTTATCTAGATAAACTAAAAATGCATTAATTTGATAACTGTACGTTCAATCGATCTGAAATTTTGATACGATGCATTGTTAGGTGACACGGTCCGTGTGCCAAAATTCAGCTAGTGGGCACGATTGGAAGTGGGTCATTTTTTACTTCTGTTTTTCCGCGGTGCCCAAGGCAGAGAGACAGAGATGGCGGTGAAGTTAATATAAGGGATTTAATAATAAAACAACCCCGTAAAAACAAATTTTTTGACTATAAATCCCTTATATATGAGAACTAAAATTTGGCACACGGACCCGTCTCACCTAACAATGCATCGTGTCAAAATTTCAGATAGATCGAACGTACCGTAATTAAATTAATGCATTTTTAGTTTATCCTTATATAACGTATGTAATTAAAATTCACTGTTTGTTATTGTTTTTTTTTCCACGTGAGAGTTTGAGTTGACGCGTTGACGCGACCCATCGAAGTACCGGCGTGCTTTTGTTTACATTTTACGTGTCACGCTGAGCTCGGTCAAGCGATCGGTGACCAGACTTTTAGCCTGTCCCCGCCCCACCCACCCACCCACCCCAGGGTTATGAAGCAAAGTTCAGTTAAGACAGATTCAGTCTGTAAATGTTTGTCGCGTTTGAAAATAATCAATACTGTTAGTTATGTTCATATATTAGGGATTTATAGTCAAAAACTTTGTTTTTACGGGTTTGTTTTATTATTAGTCTTATATTAACTTGCTTTGTAAGTTTAATCGGACATCCCATCCCACTATTTGTTCATAATTTTTTCACGTGTCCATTTCACGCGTTGACGCCGACCGTCACTGTTCACACCCCCTACTGTCCCTGCGCCCAGTTTTAAAACCAGGGGAGATAATTCTGTTTCAGTCTGTTAATGTCGCGTTTAAACATAATCACTACTTTTATTTATGTCTCATATAAAAGGGATTTATAGTCAAAAACTTGATTTTTACATCTATTTATTTACTTCTGTTTTTCCCGCGATGCCCGCCCAAGACAGAGAGACAGAGACGGCGGTGAAGTTAATATAAGGGATTTTTTAAAAAATTACCATTAACCAGGAAGCTGAAAGGTAAGGGCAATAACCCGGGATCTCTGACCTCAATAACGAAATGCAGAGTTTAAACCCTTAGCTGATTAGATCCTTGTGTCTAAGTTACGGCCCAAGCACGAAATCGAAAGAACGGCCAAAGTGGGAACTGGCCGACCAAAGTGGTAACTGGCCGGCCAAAGTAGGAACTGGCCGACCAAAGTGGGAACTGGCCGAACAATTCGCGAAATAGCTAATATCACTTCACATTGACCGGCCCGATCTTTTCTTGATTTCAGAAATTGGCCGGCAAGTTTGTGAAATGGCATGGGGCGATTGGTCAAAGTCAGAATAAGAATGTCATGAGCAGATTCGAGTGTTTGTATACCGCTATGATGATCACATTAGATCTATTTTGAATATTAATTATTCTATATTACAAAATCAGTCACATTAGTTTATTAAAGTAAGTTATATGTTTCTATATAAAGTCTACAGGACAGTCTTATATCCGCGCATTGAATATGAGCCAGGGATTTCAAAGCACTTCTGAAAGTGGCCGGTAAAACAATGGCACTGGCAATTTTCAGCATATCGGACATTCGTCAAACGACTCGGCCAAAGTGCAAGATTTAAGATCTGGCCGAACGTTGGAGTTTGGCCGTAACATATGTCTAATAATTGTCTAGTGTTCAGAATGTTGTAGCTGTTTTTTGGCTGACACTTTGTCTCACAGCTGTTGTTCTGTACTCAGCTGCACTGGCACCGGTGCATAGCTTGAAATGACCACAATGGCGATACCACACCGCGTGCATGATGTATTGGTGGGCATATGCGTTAACGGTGATGAAGTGTAGTGGCACTGGAGCGGGAGGCAAAAGAAGTGGTGGTGGAGGAGGTTTCGTGGAGGAAGGGGGAGGAAGGTGGTTGATTTTAATTACACATGTCATCTACTTTATTTGAATGTTTCTAAAAACTGTATGTTATATCTAAAATAATTCAAAAGAAGAGCTGTACTAAATTTTCAAATATCAATATTATAGCGGTTTTGTTAAAAAATCTGCTTCTACAAGCAAGTCATTCAAGTAGCCTATGCTAGCTTCAATATTGTTTGTAATGGTTAATTTTTGTCTAATATCCATGGATATTCCCCCTTCGTACTTACTTTATTTTTTAATAACAGTTAAAGAAAGTCAAAATTTAAGATGAAATGTGCATGAGTGTGTGCGTGTGTCGGTGTCGCCTGCTCTGCGAACTCAATTAACAGGACTAGTTCGTTGATTAACATTTGAAATTTAACCCAAGTTATTAAGCCTCCACTCACGTATTTGCAGTTAGGGAGAAATTTGACTATAAATCCTTTATGTACGAGACGTAACTAAAAGAATGTTCATTATAATACGCAGCGCAAGACGATCCAAAAATACAAAATTTTTGTTATGTCTCGTGAAACATGTTTAATATAATGCGCACCAATCGGGAATATATTTTAAAAATTATCGTCCTTATAATACGCACCGAATCGCGCAACAGGAAAGTATTAAAAAGGTCGTTCAATATAATACGCACCGCGACACTCTATCTCAAAAAATAACATGATACATAGAGATAAATAAAATAATCTAAAAATTAAATAATTTAATTACAGTACATGGGATCGATCTGAAATTTTGAGGCATAGTTTTTATTATCGGTACGAAACTGCCTGCAAAATTTCAGCTCGCTAGCTTACGAGAAAGTGGGTTAAAATCGATCCAAAGTTATTTCGACAAGCAAGCAAGGGCTCAAACAAACAGACATCATGAGTTAATATAAAGGATTTAAAAACTTGTCATCTAAAATTCAAAATAATCTCATAGCAATTTTAGAAAATACATTTCGCGAAAAATCATCTTTTTCTGGTACAAAATACCACATATTGTTCCATTGTGTTCGATTGCTCCTCATATTTCACATAAAGATCAAACAAGTCCATATGTGTTATGTAACGATTGAAAATAAGTAGACGTTGCAGAATCTTTAAAAGATGTCAATGAAGCAAAACTGAAACTGCTTATGGTTTACGACATTTCTGAAACTATTTTGAATAAATTATGATCCTAAAATAATGGACGACAGAGGCCCAACGCGTTTTAATACTTCTTCGTGGCTGAAAAGTATACAGGAGTTTAAGAAAGACACAAAAACATAAAATCTCATTGTCAAATCTCACTGTCAAATCTCACTGTCAAATCTCACTGTCAAATCTCACTGTCAAATATCACTGTCAAATCACTGTCAAATCTCACTGTCAAATCTCACTGTCAAATCTCACTGTCAAATCTCACTGTCAAATCTCACTGTCAAATCTCACTGTCAAATCTCACTGTCAAATCTCACTGTCAAATCTCACTGTCAAATCTCACTGTCAAATCTCACTGTCAAATCTCACTGTCAAATCTCACTGTCAAATCTCACTGTCAAATCTCACTGTCAAATCTCACTGTCAAATCTCACTGTGAAATCTCACACAAACATTTCATTAAACACAATTTATTTACATGATACTCTAACTGAAACGAACTCTCTAACTAGTTTAGCACACTAGAACGTTGCTATGCATTCTTTTCCATGTCCATACACCGTTTGGAATATCAAATTACGTCTATAATCAAGGCATTAAACAGACTTCATGATACAAAATAATGAGTATACCATGGAGCAGTTTTGATGTGATTATGAAATCTATAGAAGAACTGACAGGGGCAGAAAAAAGCTGAATACACGATCAGACGCAGGATCTTTGATAATCACAAGGAATTTTTATTTTATTTTTTAAGTTATGTCAAAGACACCAGAAATTATTTACAAATGCATAGTGCTTAAAAAGTGTCTAGCATAGGTTGCTCACACAGAAACAAGAATACTGTAACATTTTGAAAGGACGCTTTGACATTTTATAAAATTGTATGCTTTATTTTAATCGAATCTCCCGATTAAAGAATCAATCCCTGTGGCGCTACAGCCCATGTAGGGCTTGGACCTGCCTCACGACCTCCTTCCACTCAGTTCTTATCAATGCCTTTCTTCTCCAATATTGGATGCCCAGTTGTAGATCTTTCTCTACGTCATCCATCCATCTAAGCCTATGTCTTCCCTTGAGCCGTTTTCCTCTGGGGTTTTTGGTGGTGTACCTCTTTACTCCTCTATCATTTGACATTCTTTCTAGGTGTCCTGCCCAGCGCAGTCTGTCCTTTTTTATTTCAGCAACTATTGTGATATCTTGATATTAACTGTATAGTTCATGGTTGGTTCTTATTCTCCATCCGAAATCATCCTTTGTTGGTACATATATTTTCCTGAGAACTTTCCTCCCCCATGTATTTAACAGGTTTTCTGCAGCTTTTGTTATGGTCCAAGTTTCACTTGCATATGTTACAGCTGGTCTGATGATCGTTTTATAAAGAGTTTTCTTTGTTTCCCTTGTAATGTTTTTGTTTTTGAGGATTTTCTGGCTACTAAAGTATGCTCTATTCCCGGCTGATATTCTTTCTTTGATTTCCATTATCAATTCATTCCTTTCATTTAGTATTGATCCTAGGTATTTGAATTAATTTACTTTTTAAATCCCTTATATTAACTTCAAAATCTTGTCTGTCATCTCTTCATACGTCGGGCGGAAAAAGAAAAGTAAAAAATGACCCATTTCTCATGATCCAATCGAGCTGAAATTTGGAACATGGACCCGTCTCACCTAACAATGCATCGTATCAAAATTTCAGATCGATCGAACGTACCGTAATTAAATTAATGCATTTTTAGTTTATCCTTATATAATGTATGTAATTCAAATTCACTGTTTGTTATTGATTTTTCTTCCACGTGAGAGTTTGAGTTGACGCGTTGACGTTGACCGTCGTGCCGACACCCCCTCACGTCCCATCCCCCGTTATTAAAGACAGGGGACATCACTCGGTGTCAGTCTGTAAATGTTTGTCGCGTTGGAACATAATCAATACTTTTAGTTCTGTCTCATATATAAGGTATTTATAGTCAAAAATTTTGTTTTTACGGATCTTTTTTATCAAAAGTCTGGTGTATAATTTTAATGTCTTCACCAGTCGTTTCTTCTCTTTCTAGGGTCATGTATTTTTTTTTGGTTTGACTTCCAGCCCTGCTTGCAGTAATGCATCTTCTAATTCAATGTATGACTTTGATATGTCTTTGGTACTTTTAGAAAGCAGGGCTATGTCATCAGCATATGCAAGGTACTGGATGGGTTGGCTATAGAAAGTGCCAACAGCTTTTGGTTCTTGATTTTCCCTCAGGAAGTATCCAGTTATTGTTCCTCGAGTGTCGATATTTATGTTTATAATAGTTCTTTCTAACGTTAAGTTAAAAAGCATACATGACAGTGAGTCTCCTTGCCTAGTCATTGACTAATCCTAAATTCCCTTGAACCTTAACTTTGCTTTTTGAGTTGTTTAACGTGACATATATCATTCTTGTCAGTTTGTTGGGTATGACAAACTCCTGCAGCGTTTCATATAGATATATCCTTTTGATGATGTCATAGGCCATTTTATAATCTACATATAGTTGATGCACTGGGATGTTATATTCATAGCATTTCTCTAATATGCATCTGATGGTGAAAATTTGATCAGTCGTTGATCTGTTATTGCCTGAATCCACATTCGTAGTCTCCTAATATTTCTTCCGCATATGGATGTAGTCTTTTGGCTATAAGTTTTGTCAGTATGTTGTAGGAAACGTTTAATAGGGAGATTCCTCTGTAATTTGTGCACTGAAGTTTGGATCCTTTCTTGTGTATTGGGGTTATTAATGCCGTTTCCCATTATGTTGGTATTTTCTCTTCTCGTCAGATTCTAGTTAAGAGATTAGTATCCGAATATGTAGTCCTCCTCCTCCTCCATACTTAATAAGTTCTGCTGTGATAAGATCTTCTCCAGGGGCTTTGTGGTTTTTCATATGATTGATTAATTCTTTAGCTTCTTCTAATGTTGGCGGGTTTATAAAAGGGTCTGGTCCTCCATGTGGTGGTTGGTAATCATCATCTTGTCCATTGTCTGCATTCAGTATACCCTCAAAATATTCAGCCCATCTCTCCAATACTTTACCTTTTTCTGTGATTAATTCTCCACCCTGCCTCTCACACATTTGCGGTCTGGCTTGGTATCCATTCACTTCATCTTTTATCTTCATGTACATTCCTCTGATATTTCTCTATACAAGTCTTCTATTTCTTTTAGATTGGCCTTTTCCCAATCCCTGTTTTTCTTCCTGTACATTTTTGTCGCTTTTCTTCTGGCCTCTTTGTATGTTTGTGTTGTCTTTCTGGTGTCTCTTTGTAACATGATCATTCGTGCTTTGTTCCTTTATTCAACAGTTTTTCTGCATTCATTGTCGAACCAGCCACCTCTCTTATTAGTTTGTTGGAACCCTACAACTTTTTCTGCTGATCTTTTCATAGCATTTTTAATCCTATTCCATTGTTCATTTATGTTGTTTTCCTTGTTCCCTTCTTCTTGAAATGTTTCAAGCTGTGTTTCTACTTTAGTTTGGTAGGCTTTTGCGGTTAGTGGGTCTTTAGAAAGTTTTTGGTAATCATATCGTTTCTCTCTTTGATTATGGCAATTCTGAATTATACTTATTCTCTGCTTGTATTTAACTCGTACGAGTAGGTGGTCAGAGTCAGCATCTGCTCCTCAATAACTTCTTACGTCAAGTATATCGGATCCATGTCTCCTATCAATTAGAACATGGTAAATTTGGTTGTGAGTGACTTCATCTGGTGAGTTCCAAGTGGCTTTATGTATATTCTTGTGTTGAAACTTGGTGTTGATCACTGACATTCCTTTTCCCAGAACAAAGTCTATCAATCTCATGCCATTTTCATTGGATTCATCATGAAGACTGTCCTTGCCAATAGTTGGCATAAATACCCTTTCCTTACCAATTTTTGCATTTAAGTCTCCTATCAATATTTTAATATCATGTCGTGGTGCCTCTTTATAGATCTTTGCCAGTGTCTCACAAAAGGATTCTTTAACCTGATCTTCCTTATCTTCAGTGGGAACATGTGCATGTATGAATGTTATGTTGAACATTTTCCCCCGCACACGTAGGGAGCACAATCTTTCATTCTCTGGTTTGAAGCCTATTACGTCATTGACTACTTCTTTTTTAACGGCAAATCCTGTTGGTGTTATTACCACTATAAAATACTTTGTATTCTCTTGTTTTTAGTATGTCTGTATTTTTCCATCGAGCTTCCTGCAGTGCAGTGATGGACATCTTATATTTGTTCAATTGGATTATAAGATTGTTTAAGGCTCCTGCTCTGAACAGGCTTCGAACATTCCATGTCGCAAAGCAAAATTCTCATCAATTAACAGCATGGGTCTGTTTCCATTGATATCAGTCCGGGTTTTATTCAGTTGATTGGCTTTCGTAACATGTTTTTTTTCATGGCTGGGTTGTTAGCCCTGCGCACAACCGTCTGGGGGGTTGACCCTCACAGGTCTCTGAGTAGCTGACTTTGTTCGGGTTGGGTCCCTAGACTTTGTGAATCCCTCCACTTCCTACAAGGCAGTAGGGCTGATTTTGGTCTACACAGGGTATTTTATTTCCCCGGTACCCTCAATATCCGGTGGGCTTTCCCCTATCCGCCGGCTGGGGAGGCGCTCGATGGAAGATCAGCATCTCCCACGAGTCCAATTAATTAAAGGAGAGAGGAAATTTTTGGTGATCGAAGCAAATATGTATCTATAGCTAGAAAACAGACATACTTTTCTTACACCAGATAATCTATTGGACTTTGAAATTTTGCCTTCAAATTAGAGTATTCAAATTAACTCAAATGACATTGCCAACAAAAGAATATGTTAACACCACAGTTTCAACTACAAAAAAAAATCAATGAATGTAAGACCAGTTGATTTATTCAAACTTATTTAGATATTGAGGCTCGAAGTTACCCTGCCTAAAATAGTATCATTAATTCTAACATTTCTTACAATTGTATTTTAAGTAATGCAAGGTTTTAAAATTAGTTTCTCTAAAATTAAGATAATGAAAAATTAATTACTATCAATAACGAATGCACCAAAATTGTCTAATCTATAGCTATTTCGGTTTTCGACCATTGCATTGCTGAAAACATTGATACATGAAAGATTGGGCCATGAGGAAAAAACAGACAAATTCAATTTTATTCAAGAAATTAATCATTTTTAAATCCTTTATATTAACTCGTGGCGTCTGAGTGCTTGATTCCTTGATGCCTTGCTTGCCGAAAAAAAACTTTTGATCTATTTTTTACCCACTTCTTCGTATGCTAGTGAGCTGAAAATTTGCAGGAAGACTCGGGCCGATGATAAAAATGATCTATCAAAATTTCAGTTAGATCGATTGTACTGTAATTAAATTAATGAATTTTTAGATTATCTCTATCTCTATGTAGCATGATAATTTTTGTGCTGAAGTGTCGCGGTGAATATTATATTGAACTACCTTTTTAATACTTTCCTGTCGCGCTGTGCGGTGCGTATTATATTGACGATACTTTTAAAAAATATATTCCCGAGTCTGTAAATGTAAATGCTATTAATTGCTAATCTTCCTCGCGGTGCACACTATATTAAACATGTTTGTATAACCCTTTTCCCATGATCCAATCGAGCTGAAATTTAGCAGGCAGACTGTAGATGTTTTTTTTTACTTTATATATTTGATACATAACTAAAATTTTGGATTTTTGGATTGTCGTGGGATGCGTATTATAATGAACATTCTTTTAGTTATGCCTCGTATAGTCTAAAGGATGTTTAGTCAAAAACTTGTTTTTTTACGGGTTTTTAAAAATTGTTTCTAATAATCCCTATATAATAAAAGGCAAGTTTCTGTCCTTTCTGTCCGTTATGTCCGGTCATCTATAGCGATTGGTCCCTCAAACACATATGACTCCTACAGCCAATTATATTGAACACGTTTACGCCATTTACGCGGACGTTCAAAACGAGTTATTTTTGGTGCAGTATTTCTTCCAAGACTTTATTTTGAGTTATGCGCGTTGGGATTTATAGCAAAAAGCTCTGTTTTTACGAGTTATTTATTTTAACTAAAATGAATAGTATTTTTGACGCGATGCACATGTAATGCCGGTCGAGACGGCTGTTAGAGGGGAGTTACAACATGCCACCGAGTGGGGGCGGAACGTCCTTGGACGGGCTTTGTTGCTCGTTGTAACATAAAAATTTAAAGCGTCCTTACTATTACTTTTTAATAAAAACTATCTTTACTTTATAGCGTTAACATAGTTTTTTTAGTTTTCAGGGGGGGGGGCGCTAATTTGGGTTCTGCCCCGGGTGGCGCATACCTCGCTACGCCTCTACATATCGCCAAATCATTTGAATCCTTATTACATTAAAATAAGTTTCCATCATTATATGATTATATGACAATACGCTGTTTATCAAAATACACAGTTAATTGTTTGATTTTTTAATGTAATTAGTCTTGAAGGGGACAATGATTGATATGTTGATTGTACCATACATTTTTGGAATGAAATGGATTGGTCCAATAATCCACCCGTCAACCATGATTACCCCGTCACACATGACAGCGCACGGAGACGCGCCTCTACCTGGCTTGACGCAGGTAAAACTGGGTCAGTTATTTGTGTCACATCCAATATGGCCGCGACTTTGGAACTATTTGTAAACAGCTGAACTGCACAAGTTTTTTGTTTTAAATTTTGTTTACGATCTCATGCCATGAAATCGTATTATGGTATATATCTAAAATCAAATTATCATTCTACACAAGTATGTCCAGTCAAGTGATTTAATTATGTAAACTTGATCGCAGTATCTTTGTTTTCATTGACGTGCTTGGACCGACATTCATTTCCGTGTTTGGCTACTGTCAAGTGTCATCGCCATCCATCCATAGGTGTTGTGAACGTGTGATTCCATTTGTTCGGGTCTACAGAAGGATTCTCTGATGGTGTTTGAGAGGACGTTAGATGAACTCTTCTCTCTGTGATTATAAATAAATTGATATGTCTTCGATATTTCCTATGTAAGTAAATAAATAATATTCAGTAGTGGATACACAGTTTCGTTCAAAGATCGACAAATTTAATACTATCGAAATATATACGACATCGCACCAGCTCGTCAGAAGGAATAAATTGCTACCTTCGCATAATTGTTTGCTTGTTTTGGAGATAGATTCACCAGTTCATAATATTGACAGTTGCGCACCAGAAGACTAAAATGTCTGTCAAACCAGATTCGGTCATAACCAACAACAACGAAAGAAAAGCCAGCAATAAATCTATGGGCAGCCAGGACAGTCTGACGCCGAAAGTAGCCATTGTGGAGTCCTACGGAGAGGACCAGTCCTACAGGTAAACAGAGACGAATTAATATTTTAAACTACACTACACGTGTATTTGAACATTCATGGTCTAATTAGGGTTTGGAATATTTCTTTGCCCAACATGAAAAAAGAAAACGTTGTACAAGTTTTTCTAAGAGTATTGTACTAATGGGTTGGTTGACAATAACATGGCAGTGGGTGCACATTTGTCATCTGTTTCCATAAACCATTGTCAGAATGTCGACATTATTTGACTGTTTAGCCACATTGTATGAAAGCATAGCCAGTGTATGACTATGAAAGTTTAGCCATAATGAATGACCCAATAGCCTCAGTGGGAAAGAAAAGCCATAGTATGAAAGAATAGCAGTAATAAATGACACGATAGCCTATAGTCAAATATATTACAGAGTGCTTACAAATTAAGACACATTAGGCACATTGTATAAAAGATTTTGAAAAATTCTGACAATGGGAGTCAAAACGTTTGTTTAAATTTAGATCGAATTCATCCTAACGTGATTGAACCGTAATATTAAATAAAACTGTTAAAAAATGGAATGGGAACTCGTTCACCCCTAGTGGACATGTGTAAAACATGTTTTTTTAAACCTTTCAAACAATCTTCATTTTATCCGCTATTGATGTATAACAAATTATCTTTTACATCTTGCTCTCTTTCCTTCGGGTTATTTTTTCTCCCATTTGTTTATGTAAAATGAAGATGTCGCTTAAAAACGTCGAAGTTAAGTTGAATGTCCGCTATTAATTAAACTAACACGTTAGTTATACAATGTTTATTTACACAAATCGCTTTTGTCTCTTTTAATTATTCAAAACTTAATTATAAAGGTACTGAGACACTTACATGCAGTTTTAGTCAAATAAAAATCATCAAAGTGATTAGCAGTTTAAAAAAATTTGTCACGCTTTTAAATATTTCAGTTAAGATAAATTATCAGAAAAAACGTTTTGTTCGCCTTTTTCTTCATTAATAAATTAAAGCTTGTGAAACAGAGCAGAACCATTGTAGAGACAAAAGTTGGGATCCCCTGACATAACTAAATTTTGTGAGATACACAACGAAGTTCAACATTAAATAGAAATATTTTACCCCCCTCCCCCCTTATCAGTTAAACCGGCCCCTGGAACTCTAAGCCTCGAAACTCCTAAACAACAACAAAACACACACACACACGCACATATATATATACTGCCATCATCCCTATCTCCTAACTAAATATTCAGCTTACATAAAACCCGCCCTGCTAATCGCACATCCCGTGACCAGTGGCGGATTCAGCTATAGGGCAGGGGGGGCGGCTTGCCCCCCCGCGCCCCTGTTGGGTATAAAATGGCGCCCCCCTAAAGACGCCCTCGATGAACACCAAAAAGGTGTCACTAGAGCAGAAAAAAATATTTCTAAACACGAAACTTGTAATCAACACCAAACTGCTTGCTAAATATTGTATATCAAATGATGAAACGGTAATATCTGGTTTAAATCAATCACTCGCATCTGAATTATCGGCGACAATTGATAATGTAGTTAAGTCTGCACAATTATTTTCTTTAATTATTGAATCAACCATTGATATATCTAGAATTGATCAGATGTCAGTTTCTTTACATTCAGTTTTAAAATCAGGACATGTTGTGGAAAGATTTATAGGCTTTTATACTTTGGTAAACAGCGGCTGGATAACGAATAGTGCGCTAGTCTCACAAGCTGAGGGGCGTGGCATCTAGCCCACGTTAAAGCCACAATAAAAATAAATAAAGGTAAAAAAAGATTTTCAAAAACCACGTTTTTATAAGTGTACTAAAAAGAAGAAAATAAATTAAAACTTATAAATTCAAGTTCATGTACTTTGATTTAATATGACTAAAAACTTGGGGCGGGTTTTTGGTATAAAAGTTAAAGAGAGATCTATAAGTGAGAGAATGAGTGAAATGCATATGTAAAACCTCATAAGCGCCCTCGTAAATAAAAAATGCTCCCGCATTTGCTGAGAAGATTTTAACGGAAATAAAAATGTGAAACATTGATTTCACACTCTGTCGAGGACAGGCATACTCTGGAATTAAGAGTGGCCTTTAAACTCAGATAAAGAAACTTTCACCCAATTATTGTGCCCATGTTTTGAATTTGGTTACTATCGAGGCAATGTCTGTAAACAGTGGTATACAGTTGTTTTTTGGCGCAGATTTAAGGTTGTATGCATTCCTTACGTCTAGTTTACCACGTCTACATACTCTTAAAGAATAAAAGAAATCTCAATATGAATCAACAGTAGATACTCTGAAACGAATTTCTGATACAAGATGTGCAAGCCGTAAGTATGCAGTTCATGCAGTTGTTGGATCATTCTCTGCTATTCTAGCCACACTTGATTCAGGGGAATCAACAGAATAGAAAGGAAGTGTCAGAGCAGAAGCTATGGGACTATCTGTTTTAATAACAAAATATTCTTTTGTTTTTCTGATGCTATTTGTACAAAAGTTATCTTCATGTTATCAAACTACTTGCAACGCCTTTGCAAAACAGTTGATCGAAGTTGGAAAAAATAAGTTTGTTTAATATGAGAAGCGATGACGCTTTTGAAATGCTGAATGTAGATGTCAAATAATTTATTAACGAAAATGGTTCAAAACTATGTAGATGTTAAAACAGAATTTAAAGAAAATTGAATTGCAAAAAAGTAAAGTATGGCAGGCAAACTTAGCAGAGATAAAATGGCTGATGATCCAACTACACGCTTTAAATCTGAAACGTACTTCACTATCATGGATAAACTTGTAACACAAATAGATGATCGATATAATGACTTTCGGAGCACAGTTACTTATTTCTATGGTATTGATCCATCACAAATGTCGGAGGAAAATAAAGATTATTTTCAAAGTTTATGCAAAATTTACAAACACGACATTAACCTTGAAGAAGCAATCGTAGAATATAAGATGTGTATGCATTAACACAGCCACCCTTTCCTAGTAAACTAAAACTTAAAAAGGTTCAGCCATTCTTGACTGAAAAACTAATGGCATCGGGTCTCACTAATTTGTCAATACTCCAATACTCTATAAAATTTACATGACTCTTCCTGTTAGTAGTGCTACTGCTTAAAGATGTTTCAGTAGATTGAAACTCATCAAAAATTATTTGCGCTCAACAATGACAAACGAACGTCTGTCTGAATTGGCATTAATTTCAATTGAACGTGATCTAGCTGAGAACGTTGACTTTGAATCAAGGATAAATCGTTTTGCTTAAATGAAATCACATAGAAAGCAATTTATATAGGGCTGAGGTCTCTATCTTATCGTATCTTATCTGTTACAGACGCTCCTTCTATACAGAAGAATATTGCGTCATATGCTTATCCATGGTTTGTATTTAGTCCTGCATTCTTATTAGAGTATTGAATGTTTATTTAAGGCACTTACAATCATTGTTTATGTAAAGTTAATAGATTTTCCCAAAGTTTGATGCTCAAACTTCCAGTGATAAATTATTTTTTAAAAAATTCTGAAGTAAATTGTTTAGTTTATTTATAAGTATAATATTATTGGCACTCTTTGTGTATGTGTTACTAATCCTGACCAATCCACTCAACCAAAATCTCTGTGTTTTTCATTATTCGTAGCATCAGATTACCTGGACTTAAACTGAACTATTTTGTCAGATAAAATTCTCATTTCATTCTTTCAGATAGAAAACTATTACAAGAACTAAAAACAGAAACTATAAAAATTTTGTTAGTAAAAATAAGTTGTTCTCTTTGGAACTAAGTTCATAATTTACTGTAATCTTTTTATCCTACATATGATATATGCATATAATACGTATATGATAAATGATTTCTTTAATTACTTAGGCCTTTTATTAATGATTAACATTTTTTAAAATACATTATATTTTATTTGCATTTGTGACCTAATACTCTCCTGAATATAAAGCAATTGTTTGTATATTGAAGAGATTCATTGCAATAATTTGATGTAAACAAAAATAATATTAAATACATGTAATGTACTTTGAATGATCAACACAGCATTTATTATTTAACACTTAGTTATTTGTTTGAGTTACTGTCAGTGCTATTTATGGCAAGCTGAACAAACTGATGAGACATCTTGCAGATAGTACAACAAACTATTGGAGGCCTATAAAAAATTTAATAAAATTATACCTCATTATCAAAACATTTTAGAAGTTTTATTTAGCACAAAGACTATAAACTTATTCTGTTGAGTTTTCTATGTTAAAGTCTGCTAGGATATTCAGCAATTGAAAGTGAACACAAAGGATTATGAGAAATTTAGATTTCGTCACAAATAACAGCTCCCAAATTAACTACCATTTTCATAAATTCAATTGATTAACCATATCTACGTAAGACTAGATGATATGTTTCTTTTTGTCTAGCAAGTTGCCATAGGGAAACTCTGAAAATGTATGTAACATAAACAACACATTTTAGATTTCATATTTGAGACTGCTGCAGTCTGTTAAGGTGAAAACTTATTAAAGTAAATCTCACATTTAAAGTGAGCAGAAAAGTTTTTTTAACATAAAATATAGCAAAAATAGTAAATCTCATATCAAATTTCTAATCTTCATTGCAGAACCAGCAATTTAGACAAATGAATTTTATTTCAGCACCTATAAATATTTGCACTAAGTGCATGAATAAATTATTTTTTTTGGCGCCCCTTGAAATTCTCCTCGCCCCCCCACGAAGACAAACCTAAATCCGCCACTGCCCGTGACCCTTGTTTAATTAACTTGTGATGTCACGTTGACTGCGGGCATATTTGTCCGGCTACCACATCACGCGAGCGTGTGAATGAGGTCCGCGTGCTACATGCACGGCGTTGAATTTTAAACGGTAGTGTGTTTGAGGCTGAAATGGTCCTCCCATGAGCCTATTGTTGATGTTGGTCACCGCCAGGTGTATCATCAGAATCATGCAATCTTTGGATTTCTTAAAGAACACGACATAGAGCCTCACTCAATGCATTCGATTGAAACATTGTCTCTTGTAAGTGTTTTAGGTCTTCCCAGTGGCGTAGCTAGGGATCTGGGGGAGGGGGGATTGGCTTCTTTGGGGGCCCTGCTTACATGTCGGTGGCGTAATATTTAATGTTAAAAAAATTTGGACACTTTTTTTGGGGGGGGAATCGGGGGGACTTTCGAATTTGGACTACCCTCCCCTAGCCCTCCCCTAGCTACGCCACCGGTTCTTGCCAACCCTGTTCTGTACTCTCAGCGTCAACATTTATCTGTTATCTGTACTCTCTGCGTCAACGTATACACTATACGCGCGCAGCAGAAGACCCAAGAAAACATTGAGAAGATTTGTAGAGGGCTGTCCCGGAAAAGCTTTACACACACAAAAAAAAATTACAATCGGACAATAGCGATTATATAACTTATTTGCCGAGATCCTTGAGATCACGCTGTTGAACAAATTGACTTATCCAGCCATTAGAGATGATTGCATGTCCAGCCATTGGATATGATTGTATGTCCAGCCATTGCAGATGATTGTATGTCCAGCCATTGCAGATTAATGTATGTTCATCCACTGCATATGATTGTATGTCAAGCCATTGCAGACTGTTTAATGTTCATCCACTGCAGATTTCCTGTATATCCAACCATTGCAGAATGTTGTATACCACAGCCATTGGTGGCTGTTGTAGACCCATCTTCAGCACAATGTTGTATACATAATGTATATAACCATATATTCCAATCATTTGCAGATATTTATAGTGTGGCTAAAAACATCAGCGGAGTGTACGTTTTTGTAGCGACCTGAAGACGTTTCATGTGAAGCTGGGCTAAAGATAGATGAATGATTGAAAGAAAGAAATTGTGTATTTCACTATCTGGTGACAAGCCTATACACTGTTAGTTTGACCGTTATTGTCTGTGAAACTGGAACATCTAGAAATTTTAATGTTTTAGAAAGTGTATAACTGGGTATAAAACTGGAGCTAGAGTCTTTCTGTGGGCTGCTGTCAGATTTGGTGACATACTTTTGCTAATCGCTGTCTGGAATAGAGGGGCGAGCCACTCATGGGCACTTCAAGCAACATTTTTGATGGACGCTTGGTCAATTAGATGACCCCACCTTATTTAGGCGCGCCTCTGGTTCAATTAATGGGGTGGATTATGGGGTGTCTTCGACCCTCTTTAGTAATAGTC
Source organism: Ampullaceana balthica (assembly GCA_944989445.1). NCBI lineage: Eukaryota > Metazoa > Mollusca > Gastropoda > Lymnaeidae > Ampullaceana > Ampullaceana balthica. The sequence continues at coordinate 31,327 of CALYLW010000378.1, read as the reverse complement.
TTAAAACTTGACACAATTCACAAAAACTGTCTTTTTATTATTACACGCTTTTATTTAACTCACACTGTTTGTATGTTGTATCCTGCAAATCTTGTAAAGTAAAATTAAACCACTTCTGATGGTCCTTCAGATTTACAATTTTTACCACAGATGGATCTTGGATGACAATGCATTGTATCAAAATTTGAGATCGATCGAATGTACCGTCATTAAATTAATGCATTTTAAAATGTAGTTTATCTCTATATAGCATGTGTAAAATTTCAAATATTGTAACGTAAAATTAAACCACTTTGGATGGTTATACAGGTCTAAAATTTTACCACAGATAGATCTTCGATGACAATGCATTGTTTCAAAATTTCAGATCGATCGAATGTACCGTAATTAAGTTAATGAAGTTTTAAACTTAGTTTATCTCTATATAGCATGTGCAAAGTTTCAAATTTTCCAACGTAAAATTAAACCAATTTAATAAAGTTTAACTAATTAAATTTAATTGATAAGGTCGACAATTCGATTTAAAAATGCTTAGACTAAAAAGTAGAAAATAAAATATGTAAAAAAAACTTTTTTAAAAAAGGACACGCTTTTATATAAATATAGATTGTGCTCTAAAAAGAAGAAAAATAAAAATGTTCTATGATTACAGGTGAAATCCGTGAATCTATTAACTGCACATAAAAGCGTCGGGCGCTCATCACATCACGAATCTATAATGCGCTTACGATTGTTGATAACAATGAACTCTACAGTGACGTAGTTATCGATCGTAATGCACAAATAAATCAGAATGATTTAGTTCGTGTGCAACAAATAGAAACAGAACGAAATGAAGATCATGACGTTAGTGCATATAGAGAGATTGGAGATGCTTCGAGATGCTACTATCATATTAATTAGAAATATTTATCTATATGCAGAAAAATAGTTGCAAAGAGAAATGAGTTGTGATGGGCGCCCCACGCTTTTATGTGCAGTTAATAGATTCACGGATTTCACCTGTAATCATAGAGCATTTTTATTTTCTTCTTTTTAGTGCACAATCTATATGTAAATAAAAGCGTGTCCATTTTTTTAAAAAGTTTTTTTTAAAAGTATTTTATTTGTACTCAAACAGCTATGGGAAATAGGCAATAATAATTATACGAAACTTCTATACCATAGCTCTATTTCGATTTTCACCAATGTTTTACAACATAGAGAGTCTGTTACAAAATCTGCATTGAAATAAATAGTGCTCTGCAATGTTCCCTCTAAGGTTCGTTGGCCCGTGTGCAGTGCAAAGTAAAAAAATTTAAAAAAAACAACTCGAGTGCAAAGTTGCTCGTATCTATTTTTGTGCAATATTTTACAAATTTTGCCGTGTCGTCGGTCAAATATCTGCGCGGCCGCGCAGATTAAACGGAACATTGGTGCTCTGTTATCATTAGGACGGAGTTGTCGTTCATGATAAAGAATAACGTGAAATGCTTTTGGTATAGGCGCGTTCTTAGGGCAGTTCTTGCATAGAGCTGCCACCTTTTGGTATAGGCGCGTTCTTAGGGCAGTTCTTGCATAGAGCTGCCACCTTTTGGTATAGGTGCGTTCTTAGGGCAGTTCTTGCATAGAGCTGCCACCTTTTGGTATAGGCGCGTTCTTAGGGCAGTTCTTGCATAGAGCTGCCACCTTTTGGTATAGGCGCGTTCTTAGGGCAGTTCTTGCATAGAGCTGCCACCTTTTGGGGCTCTGGTATTTATCAGCCTGAACTGCCCCTCTTTAAATGTTCTGGTATTTATCAGCCTGAACTTCCTCTCTTTAAATGTTCTGGTATTTATCAGCCTGAACTTCCCCTCTTTAAATGTTCTGGTATTGATCAGCCTGAACTGCCCCTCTTTAAATGTTCTGGTATTTATCAGCCTGAACTGCCCCTCTTTAAATGTTCTGGTATTTATCAGCCTGAACTTCCCCTCTTTAAATGTTCCCCTCGCCAAAATATCCCCCTCGCCAAAATATCCCCATTAATGAAATATTTTTTTCCATTCATGTACGAACCCCAATTTTATTTGCATGAAATTTATTGTCTTTTTTTATCGTTATACATTTAAGATATCACTTTATATAGGTGTATATAACACGTGTTTATATATGCAGGTATTCCTTCACGTATGAGAAAGCCACACTGTACGAGTTCAAGTATGAAAAGGCCTTCAAACCTGCCGCTGTGGACCCTTGCTTCAGATGCAACCGAAGAATTCTTCCACAGGACAAAGTGGATGTCGGTAAGGTATTTCTGTACCGTGGAGATTCTAGGGTCGAGTTTTTGGTAGCTCAGAGCTCGCCTGCGGAACAGTGAAGAGGCTTTGCGGGCAAATAAGATAGCGAGAAAACGTTAATAGCAATTTAAAAACACACCTTCAGTTCTGTGTGCAACTGTGCATATCTCAACATGCACAAAATGAAATATTCAAGGAAAAAAATATTAAAATAAACAAAGGGAGTATTCATATTATCGTTATCCGCACTTTAACTACAACAACAACAAAATTTAATGAATTTTTTGGGGGAACAAATATGTCATCTGTTAACGAAAATATTTTTTATTCTGCAAGGCACAAGCACTCCGAGGTTTGCCCCCCCCCCAACCCTTGTTTTTATCACCTCAATCATAAAGGATTTTTAAAAGAATAGTGATGAATTCTGAAAGCATTATATCGAAATTTAGCGCGTAGTATTTTTTGGAAATTTTCTTCTGTTATCTTATGTAATTTTTATGTTTAGAAATGATGGTTTATACTTATATTATGTAACAGGGATGTTTTCCCTATTAACAAACAAAAAAAAATTTGTAAAATTGAATAAACGTGAAGAGAAATAATATGTCAAATTTTATTTTATTTCTCTTTCGGTTTCTTTTAATCCTAAAATATCTAGAAGATTGTCATAAAACCTAAAACAAATATCTATCGAAAATTACAACAAACAGATTTATCATTTTTAAAATTGTATTTATAGCTTTAAATGATAAAAAAAAACAACACAATTTGTTCCGGAATAATCAAAGAAGTCATAGTTCGTTGTTAAAGGGAAGCAATTTTTAAATACTCATAATAAAATTTAACACAGATCATTTCCCTTGATATTGAGCCATCTCACATTCTGGTCGTGATTATCCGTTTAGCTAAAGATTAAATATTTCAACAATTAGTTTTCTTCATTTCAACGTTTCTATAAAAGTCATTTCAAACAAGAGACACCTGCAACAGAGGCGTCACTAGGGTTGGTGTCACCCGGGGCGGTAGCTCATGGTGTCACCCCTTCACGACTGAAGGGGCCGTCCATAAATGACGTCACGCGAGGATGCCGATTTTTACCCCAACCCTCCCCCAGCTTCATACTTATACCCCCACCCCCTTTTCACGTTATGACGTCACAAAACTTTGACACCCCCCCCCACCTAAAGCCGTATTTTCTAAATAAAAATTAGCATGTTGCAAATTATGTTTTGTCATTTAAATATGTATTTAGGGTAAGTCCGCGCTCTGATGTAACACGCGTGAAGCTATCGAAAACGTCATTAAATAAACGGTAAACAATGAAATATGTAAGTGGAACTTTTATTTGAAGTTGCGCGTTTTTTATGTGACGTCACATTTTTAACCCCACCCCCTCGTCACACATCGTCACCGATGCGTGACCCCCACACCCTATTACGGATTAAAAGGGGGGTGCTGAACGGGCTAAAGCCAAGGGCCACCAATAATTTAAGGCACTCCAAACTTATTATAATGTATAATAAAGATGCAGGCAAAATGTTTGTATGAATCCCTGAAAATGTCTTGGACATTCATACGGCAATGCTGCAAATATGAGTAGGAAGTATAACGGAATCTAGGCTATTCCTCGTGAGAAGTGCAGTGTTGCTCATAATGTGCCGTGCACAGCTCATTCTATTAATTTGGTTGGGAAAAGTGAAGCAGGTTGTCCTGATGCAGTCAGATTTTTTATCTTCTGCAAAATCTTTATACCCGGCTTGTTGCATCTACTCATCGTTGACAGGTACTTTAAAAACACATGAAATTGATACATGTTAACAAAGCCTTGTCTGACACAAGATGGTCAGCCTGACATGATGCAGTAAGGTCTGTTATAACTTATACCATGCGAATATCGCAGCACTGGAAGAATTAGCAGCAAACGAAAATCAGCCACGTGACTGTCTACTTGAAGCAGAAGGATTTTTAAAGGAACTGTTGTTCAAACTGGAAGACGCTATTTTACTTGAAATTCGGGAAACAATTTTAGAAAGGAAGTCTCTCATTGAGTTTGTTAAAAGACAGCATTCTTAATTTGATTCCTATGAAGACAAAGGAAAGGACAAGTCCGTGGTAAAAAAGAGTATGAACAATCTTCAATGCTATCAACAAAAGAAAAAAAAGGCGTCAGTTTGATAAAGGGACATCACCAAAACAGTATTCTCCCCGAGACAAAAGTTTCAAGGTTAAGGTATTTCTGGTAATCATTGAAAAACTTTCTTGAGCCCTACAACATCGGTTAGGCCCATATAAAGACATATATGAGAAATTTGGCTTTCTTACAAACCTATCTGAGCTCAGCAATTTCGCCATCCGATGGGCAGCAGCCAAGATAATGGAAGAATATTCAAGTGATTTCGAAGACTGCTTACTTTCAGAATTAGTCCAATTTTCAAAACTCTTTAAAAAAATTTTATTGTCCAGGCTCAAGGTAAGGAAAAGGAAGTACCCCAAATGCCAAACTCAAAACACGTGCACAGAGCTAAACATTTTGCTGCTTTTGAATGAGCTAAATTTCACACAGCTCTTTACAAATGTACACATCGCACTTCTCATCTATCTCTCAATGATGACATCAAACTGCAGCTGAGAGCAATCCTTTTCAAAGTTGAAAAGAATATAAAATAAGTTAGAATTTGAATGGGACAACAAAGACTGAATATGCTCTCTCTAATGAGCATTGAAAAGGAACTTGTAAGCTTACTTAGCTTTACTGACTTGATTGATAACTTCACCATGAGAAAAATTCGCAAACGAAAGTTGTAGGTTCAAATAATAATAATACATATTTTTAAATATTTTTAAAATTACAATTAGAGAAAACAATTCGTTACCACATGAAAAAAAAAGTTATAAAAAAAATTTAAAAATACGTAATAACGTGTAATATTATTCTTTATGGGGGAGCGTTCGTAACCACGAAACAGCGTAAGTCGGGATGGGACCTTCGTAACCAACCGGGGACTACCTGTATATAAACATGCATATCACGCCTTTAATATATATATATATATATATATATATAAAACAAAATATTAACTCAAAGACATTGAATTCATAATTTTCGTCTAGAAAAAACATCAACAAAGAAAACCCAACTTTTTTTTTGATAAAAATCGTATCCCCCCACACCCCACTGTAGTAGGGGGAGTCGTGAGGTGGGATTCGTCCATGGTGTCGGTGTGTCAAAGCCCAAATAGCTTTATATCTTTTAAAACTGCCTGTTTCATGTCCAGCCCTTTTTAAAGATCTCTCAGCTGTGACATTTCTTTTCTTTTTTTCCTAAATTGTTTTAATGTTGTTTGTGTGTTGGGACTGTTTTATTATTGTAAGTTAACTGATATTTTTTTAATAAAAAGTTTTCGCGTTGAACTTATTTCTTTGTATTTGTTAATTTCTTTCTAGATGAAAAAAATGTGTCTTCATTTTTGTTTCTGACATAAAATCGTACACAGTAAAATTTTAGGCTCGGGTGTCACCCCCTGATGGGTGTCACCCGGGGCGGCCCGCCCCCCTCGCCCCCCCTAGTGACGCCACTGACCTGCAAATATATTCCGTCCTTGTAATAATCCCTCAAGCATGTTGCAACCTAATAATACAGCTTTTCCTCTTCAACTTGAAGTTTGAGATATTTGAACAGACCAACACAATTTTTACACAGGTGTCCTGTTCCACAAGCAGTGTTTCCGTTGTCGTATCTGTGGCCTCCCCCTGACCATCCAGACATTCCACCGCAACGACGCCAATGAGGGCGACAGAGAAATCTACTGCAGGACCCACGTGGGCAAGAACGTGGCCCAGATCAAAAGTGGGGAGGTGCCGCCTATGGGTATTGAGGGTCCCCAAACTGGACCGGGCAAGAAATACATATTTCAGGTAATTAATTTTAAAGTGTTAGAATTGTTATTGACTTTGTTTACATGTCCACGAGCCTTTGGTTACATGTCCACGAGCCTTTGGTTACATGTCCACGAGCCTTTGGTTACATGTCCAGGAGCCTTTGGTTTTTATTTCTACGAGCCTTTGGTTACATGTCCACGAGCCTTTGGTTACATTTCTACGAGCCTTTGTTTACATGTCCACGAGCCATTGGTTACATGTCCACGAACCTTTGGTTACATGTCCAGGAGCCTTTGGTTAAATGTCCAGGAGCCTTTGGTTACATTTCTACGAGCCTTTGTTTACATGTCCACGAGCCTTTGGTTACATGTCCACGAGCCTTTGGTTACACGTCCACGCTATTTTACTATTTATGGTTCAATCATAATAAATACATTTAATTAGGGCTGGTACTGATAAAAAAAAATTGTTCGATTAATCAGGAAATTTTTTTATCGATTGATCGATTAGTTATATAGATCCCGTTAAGTCACTATTCATTATTTCACGAAATTGGTTAAGTCGGGTAATTCCATTCCATGGCTCCCAAATTTTGTGACTTAACACATCAAATTCGTTCGGTTATTCAAGAAATAAGGAAGAAAAACATGTTTGTTTAAGTATGCACATCTAAATAAATAATCATGATAATAAGAAGGAAAAGTATGTTAGTAAAAAAAAATATTTAATTATAAATAAATTAGGAAAAAATATTACCTATATTTTCTTAAATTTTAATCAAATTTTAATCGAGATTAATTTTTTTACGATTAATCGATTAATTAATCATTAATTTCCGCAGCCCTGCATTTAATAAATCCCCCACCCCGGACCATACTAAAATTTGATTTATTGAACCGTACCTTGAGTTGGCGTTGATCATGTGTAAGATTTTGCATTTTTTTTCTGGCACCGATTTTAGGAGATTCTCGGCGACCCAATGGAAAAAAAAATCTTAAAACTTTATCTTAATCTGCCCGTTTCCTGTACTGCGATGATTACATTGCAGGCTTTGTGTCTACTCTTTGATTTTTGTTTAGTCAGTTGTTTCTGCATACGTGTGAATTTTTTTGTATTTTGCTCTATCTATGTGGTTTGTTTGTTTGTTGTTGTTTTTTTCGATACTTCCGAAAGTGAGTTCTCGTATCGTGATATCGAACGAGATATGTCAATGAAGCAAGCTGTCTGGTCTTTAAAGAAGACTTCCTAACTTTCGTTCAGATTCCAGTTTAGTTCTGCTATTGGGATTTAATTTAGATTACTGACATTGACACGATAATATAATACACGAAGGAATCCTATAAATCTATGTCAGTCTGCTCTCCACGTTTACACAATGCCCCTTAAAACAAATGGTTTATTGTGAGACATTCCCCCCCCCTTTTCTTTATATCCAGTGAGTTCAAGGCCCACGTGTTGACGCAGCTAACGTGATATCACAACACCTTGGATCACATGTGCGTGCTACAGTTTGTTTTATCCCATTGTTGCGTTGACAAGTGGAAAAGGGAGGTTGGGGTGGGAACTGAAAAGGCGCGATGGGGCAGGGGTGCGACCCGACTATGGCACCATACGCCCTATATCTTGCACTCCGGTTAAAGGAGCGCCCTATAAATGAAATATCCCTTGTTTCAAAGGATGACTTGTCCGACATACCGGTCTTTTCCATTGTTACCGACATTGCAGTTGCAGATTGATTTTATTTCAGCGAAAACTTTTCCCCACAACTTTATTGCTGGTTGTGTTGCGTGTTATCTGTTACTAAGTGTTTCCCACAATGTGACGCACGCTTTATAGAAGGTTTCTTGATAACGTAGGATGTGGGCTTTAGGAGTAGGCGGCGTGCTTGGCTCCCTAGTTATTATCACAAGGGATGGGGGTGAGAGAGGGGCATTAAATTGGCAGGTATTTCCCGTTAAGCTCCCAGTAGCCAGGACGTGTGACAGACAAGGTGGTTAGTGGGTTAGTGGGGGTGGGGGGGGGGCATCACGGCTTTGGTGGTAGTAGGAAGTTCCCCTGGTCTTGGTCAAGTGTGTACATTGTCCAGTGGCCTACCACCAGGAGCCGCTTCTTGCTTACTTCGAACACAGCAGGGCTGTGTGTTGTGTTGATGTTTCTGTAATACTTCCCTGTGTGCAGATTAATTTATGTTCAAGGATTCTCAAACGTGTGCAATGATTAGGAGCGATTATGTAGCAACTGTCGTCGTGATGTACCCTGGGGAGGTAATGGTAGTAATAACAATGATGACCTTTAACCTCATTTTAATGCTAGGTTATAAATTATAATAATAGTGTTCATGATTGTTTCATTAATAATAAAACTGACCTTTAAATTGCTCAAATTGTACTGTTCCCAATGTAATCGGAAACTGTTATCTCGACTAGCCTATAATCGTGTCACTATGCTCTATTGCATGATAAAACTAAAGCTAAAATCGTAGGTTTGATTGTTTGCGAATACTGTTTGGCCTTCAGGCTTGAGGCCCACTGCTTGCATCAAGTATAATGGTTCACATTTCGAATAGATCTGGAAACATAGATCATTTTAGACAGACTAATACAAAAATTTTAAACTATATGAATGTTTGTTGTTGTTTAGCGTTTTGCTTTATTAAATTTATTAAAAAATATGCTCTGCATTTTCATTTAATTTCCCAATGATTGTTAAAACAGCCAGTTAAGTATTAAGCTCAAGAAAAGAAATAATTCGCTGAAAACAATAATGATAATAGTTAAACCGCTTATTACTTATTATGTGTGTCTATTTTTAGTCCCTTGTTATATAAATTACTATTATTTCAATAAGTTTAAGCCCCAAGTGATGAGCGTATGATAAACAGTTACCAAGAAATCAGATTCTGTTTTGTTGCCATGGATCAAAGGATACATTTAGATACGGTGGAGATTTAAAAAATTATTTGTTAAAATGAAAATTTCACTGTGTTGTATTTCAACCATTTGATTATTTTTTTTTAAAAAGTATATTTAAAAAAAAAGTTTGAAGCGTAACATGATTTACTATCAATCTATCATGTGATTTCGGTCTTTGAGTCGTAACGACAGTGAGTATAGAGTATAGACTACAGACGCTAATGATAAAACTAAAGCCATTGAAAATGTCTTTAAATAAATTGAAAGCAGTTCAAATGTTTAAGTGGAACTTTTATTTAAAGTTGTGCGTTTTTATGTGACGTCACATTTCTTAAACACGCCCCCCCCGCTCGTCACACATCGTCACCAAAGCGTGACCGCCCCCTTCTGTCCCCTAGGCACGTGACGTTTTTGGGGGTAAAAATCGGCCAAAATCGTGTGACATCATTTATGGACGGCCCCAGTGACGCATGGGTTGGGCACCTACAATACACTGCCAGATAAAAAGGAGGCATCATTGATCTGCTAAGCCAAGTCATCGGTGAGTGGGATTAGAGCAGAACATGACCAATAAATGCCCGGCCCATGCGGTCAGCAATGTCCCCTTTAAGCTGCACGGCTACGCGGCAGCGCAGACATTTGACTGATGCCGCGCAGGAGTTTTGAATTGCCGCGCATCAAATTTTGTAAATTATTTCACACAAAAATGCAACTTTGCACACGAGTTTTTTTTACTTTGCACATGGACCAAAAGAACCTTAGAGGGAACATTGGCGGTCAGCATTTAAAACGTGGGTATAGGCTCTTGTTACATGTGTATATAAATGAAAAGAGGTCGATTTGCTCAGCATTTTAAAAATTTGGCGATACCATAGGGGAAATCTATAGGCAGCCAACTTTAAAATTACACGCCATCGAGTTCGCTAAGGAGCGCGACAAAAGAGCAGTTGGAAGAGAATTTGACTGCAGCGAGAAAAACGATCGTCATTGGAGTTGGAGGTTGGATGATGGATGAAGAGAAGATTTAAAAAAAGATGAATCCAAGGCAGGGTTGCCAGATTGTAATTTGGGTAAAAGGCCAAACCGACTACCAAAAAAGGCCAAACTTATGTTACATGAAAAATGTCAACAAAAATGACGTCACGCACCTAGGGGGCGGGAGGGGATCACAGATCTGTGGCGATGTATGACGAGGGGGGGAGGGTGCTATTAATAAATCTGACGTCATATCGGAAAGGGCCTAGCTCTTGATTACGTGTGACGAGGGGTGGGGGGTGAAAGTACATTGAAAAATCTGCCAAAATCGCGTGACGTCATTTATGGACGGCTCGTAAGGGCTGAAAATTAGTTAACTATTTAAAATGAAGGTAGAACCAGGAGAAAAAGGATAATAAATGTGTATATGCCAATGTTTGTATGTATGGCTGTACTCACACAATAAATACGATACTAACATACACATTTGAAAGAAACGCTTCAGGTCATCCTTTTCCTCTAGACTGCTATTTGCAGTTTTATTATAAACTTTATCAGATGTCAAGTCATCAAGCATTCTTGGTGACATGACAAATTTCATTACTGCATTTATTTGTAAACAAAGGCTCAGCCCTAACTCTAACAATAGCGTCTAAAAGTGTGAGCTGCATTCTATATCTGGCTTTGTCTTAATAGAGTAGCCTCTTCGTTAAACCTTTAAAAAAACTTTTTAATGTCTAACATACACGTAAGCTATTCAAAGATAGAAAATAATTAATAAGGTTATTGACTTATTGGCAAATTTTTAAATATTTTTTTGTTGTGATAACGATTATTTTTACATATATTTTTATTTTGTTAAAGAAAAGGGCCCAAAAAATGCCAAAAAGCCAAAAACAATTTTTGAGGCCAAACTCTCTTAAAAAAGGCCAAATTTTCAGAATTTGGCCTTAAAAAGGCCAAAATGGCAACCCTGATCCAAGGAAACAAGCTCGTAGAGGTCGAAATCCAAGATTGCCGAAACAAAACCAATGTTAAAATTTGAAGTGGCAAGCATCGGGTTGGTACAGGTGTACTCAACACTTAACTCTATGGCCGTTACAGTAGGCCAGCAGGAATGAAATATCCTGGCGTTTATTGTTTAACATCATGAACGTTGTCGCAAGAAATCACCCATCAATAATATCACACACTATACTATACCTTTTTTGTTGTTTTTTTTTCATGTTAAAAATATAGTATTTATAAGCCACGTCTAATTATTTTATGACACACCCATTTTCATATTATTTAATAAGACACTGGTTTTTAATACTAATGTAATTATTTGACATAAGACGCGCCCTATGTGTGGTGTACGTGAAACTTTGTAAAACACTCATCTTAGATACGCGAAAATAAGGTTATTTTTAAGCTACTCCTTAGCATTTGTTTTAACTTATATCCAATGACATTTTTTGTTGTTGTATATTTAAGTGCAATTGAAATTTGACCTAACTGTATTTTAATATATGAATCCTGACCAATAGGTCACAGGGAAATCAATAAGACCCTTACCAGAAACCCCAGTGAAGCCTCAGATGAACAAAGGGATCGGTCCTAGCCCAGGTGGGGACAGTCTGGCCAGTTTGACCCCTGGCAATATGAATGACACATCCGTTTGGACTAATCAGTCATCACCCAACATTTCAATGGAAATAACTCAAGGTAACATATTACAAGTTCTCTTTGAATGGTGATACAATTTTTCAGTGAGATGGCAGACTCTGGTGTCGCTTGCTGTATCTGACATAATTGTTGTATCTGACATAATTGCTGTATCTGACATAATTGCTGTATCTGACGTAATTGCTGTATCTGACGTAATTTCTGTATTTGACATAATTGTTGTGTCTTACATAATTGTTGTATCTGACATAATTGCTGAATCTGACATAATTATTGTATCTGACATAAGTCATAAGTGTTGTATCTGACATAATTGTTGTATCTAACATAATTGTTGTATTTGACATGGCATGTTTATGTTGTCCAAAAAATGAACACTTATGAAGCTCTGATTACCTCAACGTTTAAAATCTTGTTAATTGATACGGTTCGTTTATTGAGAAATAAATGGTATTTTTAATCATAGGTTCTATCTGACTTTTAAAAATGTGTTGATTTACTTTTACAATGTTTTTGAGGGGATCTCTTGAAAGGTTAACATCAAGAGCAATATAATTGAGACTTTCATAGTCCTTTAAGTTAAAAGTTTATACTGAATGGTTTTATAATAAGAACATGTGAATATTTATTTAAAAAACAACACCAACAATAAAAGAAGAAAAATATTTTATAATCTAGTCCATAGGGTTTCTGAATAATTTTTAGAATAAAATCTTATTAAATAAGTTAAAGCTTCCATCCCAAATTGAACTTGTGACTATTTTAAAAGTCAAAGATACACATTTAGATTTCAAAATAAGAAGTGATCTTGAATGTATTAGAAAAAAAAATGCTTTGAAAAAAGCAATGGGAAACATTGATTTATCTACCTACATGCAATTTTGTATACATGTTCTTTTACTTTTTAAAAATATACGTCTGAAATAGTATTACATAAATTCTTTACACTAATTTAACACATGTGTTTGTTTTATAATGACCAGTTAAAACGTGCAGTGCCCTGTTCAAGTGAAATACAATGTATTCATGTGACAGCTTGTGTTATTTTTACTCCACTCTGTGATTAATAAGAAAAAATTAGGTTACGTTTGTCTTCATTACAGGTTATTAATTACTCCACCCTGTGATTAATAAGAAAAATTAAATTACGTTTGTTTTCATAACAGGTTATGACAACTACCGCCCTCATCAACAACAACCAACAAAACCCATTGCACATCCAAAGTCTCTGCTTGTTAGTTACGATGTAAGTAAACATTATTTGTTAGTTACGATGTAAGTAAATATTATTTGTTAGTTACGATGTAAGTAAACATTATTTGTTAGTTACGACGTAAGTAAACATTATTTGTTAGTTACGATGTAAGTAAATATTATTTGTTCATTACGATGCAAGTAAACATTATTTGTTCGTTACGATGTAAGTAAACAATATTTGTGAACGTAACATTAAACATTTTTGTGACTGCTAGAAGTAGAATATAGTGGGGGGAAAAAAATGATTGAATTGGAATTTTATAAAAATGGAGAAACATCAAAGCAGTCATGTTCCTTTACAGCAAAAACTTGTATGCTTTTGTTGCTGATATTCATATCTATCAAAGTTTCTTTCAGACAAGTTACAGCTTAGTTGTTTTTATTTTTCTTGAAGGATTTTGAGAATGCTGGAGTGTTTGATGGACAGCTGATGTTAGAGGACAGGCACAGAGAGGAAGAGGAAAGGTTGTTGAGGTAAAACAAAGATTTGCTTGAAAGATACATTTTAGACAAAAAATTTAACATGGCGCAATTTTAAAAGTGATTGTTCATCCTGTTTTTATTTCTTTGCATTCATTTCTCTCCATAAATAAGTGTGAACAACAAATTGTGCCTAAAGGTCAATTTTAACCTTTCTAATTTGATAAAAATCAGTAAATAAATAAAATAAGTAAAAAAATATTCATAGTCAGGAATCATAAAAAATCTTCACATTATTGAATTTATTTAATTATATCAAAGAAAAATATAAATGTTGCCTTGGAAGTATCCAGCACTCACCCACTTTCTCCCTAGTTTAAAAAAAGGGAAACATTTTTTAAAATGTTAACTTGCAACAATTCAACTTAAAATTTGGAGAAATTGTTAACTTTTTAATTAATAAATAAGGATTTTTTGTTTTAATTTGAATTGTGGAATTTCAGATTTTTGCTTGAAGAAAGAGAGAAAGAACTAAGGAGACTTGATGACACTGTTGAGCTAGAGAAGGAGAAAGCAGCTGATGATTTGTTATCATCTATAGAAAACTTATCCATGACAAGTATACCACGAAGTTTGGTGGACGAAAGGGAGAGAATTGAAGATCATTTCAGACAGGTTGGGACTAGTGCGTTTTTCCTAGCACAAAGAAGTTTTAATGGGTTTTTTTATTGCGATAAAATGTTGTAACTGAAAACCTTTGCAAGTCTTTTCATCTTATTTTTCTATTTTTGTGCTCTTTACTTTGGGATTCTCTCCCATTACATCTTTAGTAACATACCTATAACAACTAATACCTACTATTCAGCGTTCCAAAACTGCATTCAAGACACATCATTGAAAAATTATCACTTCAGAATGACATTCAGCTCTTTATTTGTCTGATCAAACATAGCTTATGTGTTACAAACATGGCTTATGTGTTACAAACATGGCTTATGTGTTACAAACATAGCTTATGTGTTACAAACATGGCTTATGTGTTACAAACATGGCTTATGTGTTACAAACATGGCTTATGTGTTACAAACATGGCTTATGTGTTACAAACATGGCTTATGTGTTACAAACATGGCTTATGTGTTACAAACATGGCTTATGTGTTACAAACATGGCTTATGTGTTACAAACATAGCTTATGTGTTACAAACATGGCTTATGTGTTACAAACATGGCTTATGTGTTACAAACATGGCTTATGTGTTACAAACATGGCTTATGTGTTACAAACATGGCTTATGTGTTACAAACATGGCTTATGTGTTACAAACATGGCTTATGTGTTACAAACATGGCTTATGTGTTACAAACATAGCTTATGTGTTCCAAACATAGCTTATGTGTTCCAAACATAGCTTATGTGTTCCAAATATAGCTTATGTGTTCCAAACATGGCTTGTCATGTCATTATAGTTTTTTTAAATAGCAAAATTTAATTTTTTTTCAAGATTCTTATGGGAAGCATGGTTATTCCAGCCCAACACTATTTAAGTTCCTATAATAATAATAATAATATTATATTTCTGAAATTTTAACATTGGTTAAAATAAGACAAGCACGTAAAAAGTATCATAGTCAAAATGAAGAAATTATCACTCACTAGATTGGTGGGTCTTATTTATTTTGTAGGCATCAAACTGTAAACATTTTTTTCAGGTTCATGAAGAACGACTGAAGGCTGTCACAGAGAAGATAGCAACTGAAGAGAAAACGAGGAATGGTAAAATGATTGACAGGTGAGGAGGATAAAACAAATAACAAAGACATTTAATTATAATATTTTATTCAAGCTCAAAATAAAATCTTTAACAATAGAGAAAAGTGAATCAACAACATTAAAAATTATTTTTCCTTTTAATTTCAATGACGCTTTATTTAAAATGATATAAACTCCTGATTTTGTTAGTACTGGATTATATAAAGTACAATTCTAAATGTTTCTTTTTTCAAAATCTAAAATTTATGTCCTTACAAAAATGAAAAGAAAAACCACCAGAGTTATCTTATGACTAAAGTGCTTGTTGCCAAAATGAAATAAAATAATGTTGGTAGACTTGACAAATTATACTACAAAAGACACATATAGTATTGCATTCCTTTAAGTGTTATGTAACACAAATGCTAAGGTAGGTAGTACTGAATTGTGAAAAAATTAACTTTTACTTTGGTCTGACATGCTACCATTGGCCATGATATCAAAGGCACTTACAATAAAAAAAAATTTTTTAGTGTGTTGGGGGTGTTTAGTATATTTTTTACATAAATTAATGTAAAAAATATTTTGTATTATTACAGACATTGTCATGAAATGCTTACACTTATTGGAGAAAAAGACAGGGAGAGGGACAGAATGTGTCTGTTTGACCATTCCATGAAGCCCCCACCGGAGCCCCCAGAGGGCAAAAAGAGCTCTCTCTACAAGTCTCCAGCTGTTTTCGAAGCCCTGGATCTGAGAGCCATAGATGTGAGTTCAAACTGAATGATTCTGTTTTGGCAATTTTTGTATTGTATTTTTTTGTTGTGTTTTTCGGTTGTGTTTATTGGTTGTGGTTTGCTCTGGTTAAAAAGTGTGTTTGTTGTATTTCACACAAGTTTCATTGTGTGGTGATTTATCTTTATTGTGAATGAATAAGGTTTTCTATAATTTTGAAGAAAAAAAAGAATTTATGAAAATAAATGATATTTCGTTTTTATTTTGCGCAAATAACTTACCTCATGATTTTTGCTAATTCTGATATTTGATGTTTAACCTATTTTGATCAGTTAATATAACAAAATTATTGACATTGTTTTTTTTCCTTATCAACAATATCATTAAGCCTTTTTTTTCTAGCTTGCCAACAAAGACTACAGTACAATGACAGATCTTGTCAGAGACCTCACTAGGACGTGTAAAACAGAGCTGGAAAAAGCCAGGTATGAGCACCATAAAACATCAGTTATACTTCCATGCATTTAACACATAAATCATTGGTTTCCCTTAGCTCTCTTGAAAATGATTTCACCATTGAAAATTTTTGTAAACTAGATCAAATAATCCTGCTTTAAAAATTTTCATTTTAAAGCTATATAAATATAGTATAAGAAATTAACATCATCCTATCTATTTCTATTCATATAGACTTAATTTATCATAACGTTCTATTCCTCAAATATTTGCTTATTTATAAAGACATATTTGAAAAACTCGATCAAAGAATATCCATGTCATAAATATATATTAAAAACAGCTCTAAGTCATATTGAACATTACTTTTTTGTTTATAACCATAGAGTTCTCTTCCGGTGGGTCATTGCAAAGGATATAAACAAACATTCTGTCAATGAGATAGTTCGACCTCATGCCACAGACAGACTGCTGAAAGGTGTCAAGAGCGGCAAGGAGACTTATCATCAGCTGTACAAGAAACTTTGCAGGTAAAAAAGAAAGGATTTTTACCATGTTCTGTACAAATTATAGAGATAAGGGATGCAGGGCACTATAAAAACAATGATTTCTCTTTTCCTCAATTATAGATGTCAGGTTGTAGTGGTAGATTACAAAATCTCATTTTTTGTTAGTATATTAAGTCGATGACTTGCCAGAGAAGCGGACCTTCCAGGAAAGACTTTTAACCGACAATGCTGTATACAGAGATTGGAGGTGATCCACTGATGAACAGTGCACTTTGTCCTGAGCAGACACGGAAGGACTTCAATTGTTAATTGACAAGCTAGATATACTGGGCTGGCCACCACATAAAAACTCACCTCTCCTTAATATTGCCACATTTGTAGGGATTTCTTCACAATTAATGTTTTACATGATAAATCATATGTAAATGCTTTTTATGTGTGAAACTAACTAACCTTAAACTTAATTAAGTGAAACAGTCATTTAAAATTTTTCATGAAATCTATAAATTTAAATTCATCACAGCGTGCAAAAATTTGAGATTTAAAAAAAATTCTAAACATAAAAATTTTCTCTGACTTTTCTCTTTAAAAAATATTTTTAAAAATGTGCAAGGATCAATTACCTCAAATTTATATACAGTGTAGGAAACATTTATGTTTTTTACATTTTTTTTGTGAATGAAACTTAAAATGTTAAACAATGTTAAATGTCAAAGATATGAAAAAAATCTTCAACATTTTCTGATTGACAGTTATGCAGGTCTGCATTGTGAAATTGTTCTGGGCTACTCCAAGGGCGCTGGATACAAACCAGGCATGAGGATGGATGGTCAGACATTTCGAAACTCTTGGACAGTGGTCAACATCAATGGTAGCTGGAGACTGGTCAACTGCACCTGGGCAGCCAGACATGTAACTGGACATAAGGACAATCTACCCCAGATGTACCATAAGTATGTGGACTTACCTATTAATCTAAACTAAAATCTAATTAACATTTTTCATCATTTTTAATACAATTAAAAACTCTTGCACAATTATTATATTGTATACAATAAGACAGTGTTAAATATTATACAGAATAATATAAACCTTTAGAAATTTTAACAGGTTCAAATTTTAATTATATAGAGAAGGTCATAAGAATATGAACTAAAATAATCCTTTAAAAGGTTTTATAATAACAAATATATTTTTTAAATAATACATTACGAAGAAAAAGTTTTAATATCCTATCTTCTTATCTTATCTGTCACAGACTCTCTTTCTATACAGAAGATTATTGTTTCCTACACTTATCCATGGCTTATACCTAGTCTTGCATTTTTATTAGAGTTTTAAATGTTGATAGAGCGTTGGTTTTCCTGCTTTCCTGAGGGCATCTCATTTCACGTCCGAATTCCGAATATTGGATGATGAATCTGTTTCTCCTTTCAGATATGATGAGTTCTATTTCCTGACTGACCCAGAGGATCACATCTACCAACACTACCCTGATGATCCCTACTGGCAACTTCTGGAGATACCCCTGCCCTTCTCAGAATTCCTCAACCTGCCAGTTGTCAAATCTCCTTTCTTCAACTACGGCCTACGTTTCTACTCCAACTATGGGGCCACCATCACCACTGACACGGGGATGATTGAGATTCGGCTCCTGACCCCTAAAATTCTTGGATTCGGCAGCATGCTGGAAAATGTCAACCGCCTGCCGAGTGAGCCGAAACAACTGGAGGGAAGGACTCTGTTGAGATTTGTGAAAAATGAGGCCATCTTCACCATAGCACTGCCTGGCCCTGGACTCTACTACTTTTCCATATACACCGGAGACTACTGGAGGTCAGAGTGCTTAGAAAGTGCATGTACTTTCTTGCTGCAGTGCACAAACATGAAAGGCCGACCTTCTCCGCCGTATCCACCAGTTCCGTTTTTCGGCCCCACCCCGGTTATGGAAAACCTTGGCATTACAGCAGATTCCAACATTGATCCACTTGTTGTGTGTAACAATGATTACATTGAAATCAATTTTCTGTTGAGCAAAGACATTCGTCTGACTCATACTTTCCAATACTTTGATGTTAATGATGGCTCCATCACAGACATAGACCGTTACGTATTTCTGAGGTCCCGTAATGATGCAGGAGCAAACTACCTCATACGTTGCCATAAAGCAGGATTCTATATTTTTTCACTCTATGCCGCAGACTTAAATGGAGAATCTCAATCCTTGGACTGTGCTTTCCGTTACCTAGTAATCTGCCAAGAGCCAAGCCCCACTGTTGCCATGTTTCCTAAGACATATCAAAAATGGCACCGTTGCGCCCTGCACGAGCCACTTGCAGGTGATCTTGCCACAGACAAACGAGTACTTTTTCGGCTTGATATACCGCAGGCCCTTGAAGTGTTTGTTGTCATCAATGAGATCTGGCACCACCTGAAGCAAAAAGTCGGCTGTGCCTGGGAGGGCCAGATCAATACTGGCCCTGTCCCTGGTCTGGCTAAAGTTTATGCCAGGTTTCAAGGGGCAACAAAGGACCAATCGATTTTTGCCCAGATGTTGGATTATCAAGTTATTGATGATGCAGAAACTGAAATTTAATTTAATTTGATAAATACTGTTTAAGAGTCAGGAACTTGAAAGAAAGAAAAATGAGGCAATTTTTAGGCCTTTTCGAGATATGAAATTCACCTGGTATATGTTTGTTCAAAAGTAAGGCCTAACAACAAGATGATAGTTTAACTGGTCGATTACTATTTAGATCAACAACAAGAAAAACAACAGTAGGAAAATCCAAGTGAAAATTTTTTATTTTTTGACCAACATATCTTTACATTAAAATGTATTTCAATAACTTAATAAGAAGAAATAAATTTAAATTAAAATACTTAAATAGCTGAATAGGACATGCTGCATATAATACATGTTTTGATATTAAATAAAGGTGCTCTTTTAAGTAGAAACTTTTTTGTCAAAATTAAATGTTGCTGTAATAAATGTAATTATGAGTTAAACGATGAACATATAAATTATGTGGAGTGTTGACATTGAAAGAACTTTGTTACCAAAAAATTTCCTTCTAAGCTGTGTTGCTGTGTGACCCTGCAGCTACCTGACAGACACCCCAAAGCAGTTTAGTTACCTGGCAGCAAATTTTGATGAGGATAATATATGTGTGTTTGAGGGATGTAAAGTTTTGTCCAGAAAAATGGATGATTGGCTTACAAAATTTTATTTTTGCTCATGAACTTAGAGGGAAAATTGGTTACCAACATCTTGTTATTTTTAAACTAAAGGTAATTTATCATAAAAAATGTGTTTCTTTTTTTTAAAATATTTTTTGTCCTGATTGCTTGATGAAATTATTTTATCCAATGCTCAGTATTTGTCTGTGATGACACTTTTTTTTGGATGTCTTTCTTTTTTAAAAAATTATCCATCTCTTAAATCTGTCAGATATGCTAAAAAAGCTAATAACAATTAGCCCTTTTATTTAAATTTGAAGCAACAATTTAACTTATTGAAATATATTAGCATTTTAAAAAAATTTATATACAGTCAGAACATCAAATAAAAGAATTAAAATAGCATACAGGGTCCAATAATAAAAGTGAAGGTGGAAAAAAACTTCAAAATAACCAAATTGAAATCATCTTTAAAATGTAGATAATATTTTTACATAATATAGGTCATAGGTAGTAGGTCAAATTTAAAATTTCATAAACTAATAATCTTTTAACTTCTATCAAAATGCATGCATCAAGCCAATTGTTTTATCTGGGGCATTGCACAATAAACGTTTTATTTACTCACTTTAGGATAAAAATATACTTGATATTTATATTTACAAATGATTGGAACAGAAGTTAATCTTAATCATAAACTTTCTGCCCATGTTTCTTATGTAATGTAATCAGAAATAAGCATAGTCAAGGCTTGAACTTTCTATAAATTAGAAATAAGATTAGATTACAAGCTGATGGCATTTTATGAATGTATGTATTACTCAAAATATCTAAATATATCATAGCTAGAATACTACATGGCATAAGGCCTTTATACCCTTGTGACGGCTGGATAGCGAAGTCAATAGTGCGCTTGCCTCACAAGCCCACGTTACAGCCACAAAATAAAAATGTTGATGAATGACTTTGCCAAGGTCTACAAAGCCCCGAGAAAGTTCTAATGGAAACATTAGACCGCAACCCCCCTACGACCACGAGGTTATGGGACACAAAGAAAAGAAAAAGACTGCTATTTTGAAATGTGACACTTAAATGGCTGAAAGTTGAGATGTGAAGAAACCTCAAGTTTGAATTCATGGGTGATAAATAAACGGAATAATATGGCCATGACCTTAATGGTACTGTGTGCAACACTGACTTGTATTGTACTTATATATATAGTGCCTTATATTAGAATGTAATTTTACTTATGAGTATTTGAGTGTTATGGTGAAATAGAAGCCATTTTTTGTACGCCAAAAACAGCACCAAGTTTATGTTTATATTGTAGCTGTATATACTTATTTAAATATAATTTTAACAGCTGGAGTTGAGCATGATGTGAGGGAGGATGTTGTTACTGGATGATTTAGTGATGATGTAAACAAATGACAGATTTATTACTTTTTATTCTAATTAGTTCCATTTTTTAAAAGCATTTGTTATTGCAAATGTAAAGAAACTGATAGAGACCTTTGGTTGTCCATCTTCATTCAATTGATTTTTTAAAAATCTAAACTTTTTTCAGAGGAATAAACTTTGGGTTATATTTTTCTATTATTACTTGTTACTGAATCTGCTTTAATCAATAGTATTGTTAGGTAATAGTAATATTATATATTAAATTCTGTTAGACTTGGTTCTTATTCTAATTAATTTTATTTTTTTAAAAAAAAATTATTTATTTATTTAGATGTTTTTAATATGGATTTGTGTACACATATATTAAATTGTTGTTCATGATTATCAATGAGGTATGTTCAAATTTTTCTTTGGTTTAATATGTAGGCATGTAGGCCTAATAAACATAAGTTGGAATTTTTATTTACAATAACATTTATAGGCTTGAAATATACAATATTAAATTTAATTCCTGCGAAATGACTTCAGAAGTTTAAGAAAAAAGGGATACATTTTATAAAAAAAATAATATATTTGATTGTTCTGATATTACAATGTAGCTCTCTCTCTCTCCCACACACTGTGTGTATAAAGAAAGCGAAAAAAATATGCAATTTACAGGAAAACTCTACAGGTTATTTCATTTGTATGTATGTAGTCCTATGGTCCAAAGTTCTTTGTCGCAACTTATTGTAGGAACTTAATTAATTGAAAATGCACATTGAACTGTTAAAATTAATGGTGTGAACTTCAAGTTGTGCCTGCTCTTTAAGATTCGGAAATATGACAGGAGTGACTTTATCCTTCTTCGACGCTAATAGTTAATACTTTTTTAGATAGTAATACAGTGTTTAGTATGTGTTAAAGATAACTATTTTGATAAAACAACACACACATATGCATTCATATACATCTGTATGTAATATCATTATTTCAATAAATAACCTGATAGCTCATAAATTTGTTGTTATCAATTTTATATTATCTTATCTGTTACAGATGTTCCTTCTAAACAGAAGATTATTCCATCCTGCGTACATGTCTAGTCTTGCATTTTTATTAGAGCTTCAAATGTTGATAGTGTGTTGGTTTTCCTGATTTGATAAGGCAACCCATTCCATGCCAAAATTCCAGAAGAGAATAACGAGAATTTGAATGTGTTTGTTCTTGTATAGGGAATAAGGAAAGTGTTTTCATCCCTATGTCTATCTGAGAGTTGTATTAGATTATCTTTGTGTTGTATTTCCCAGTTATAATTAAATACCTATGTATAATTACTATTTTGCTCTTCTATTTCCAAGTGTTTCATTGTTTAATGATTTAACTAATGGTGTCAGTTTTGAATATTCTCCAGTAATGAATCTGGCAGCACTTATTTGAATTTCTTCTAGTTTAATTTTGTTTTCATTGGTGGATGGGTCCCATACAGAAGATGAATATTCTAGTACAGGTCTCACCAAAGTAGGGTACCATTTTAGTTTTACATTCTAATTACATGTGTTAATCTTCTCTTTATAAAGCCTAATGCTAAGGTTTTGTTTGATTTTTAAATTACTTCATAATCATTGACATGAGAATTCCGTGATAATTTCTCATATATTATTACTCCTAAGATTTGTGCATCTTTTGTTTGGATTAGTTGTTTTTCAGGAATGAAATAGTTTGCATTCAACAAATGACACTTTTTAAAATGGAAATACATGTACTCCAATTAGCTTCCCATTTTATTAATTCATCTGGGTCTTTTTTGCTATCTTGTTCTAATTAATAATATGTTATAGTTATCACTTTCATCAATTTAGACTGATGTCAAAGTAAAGCAAAAGCCGAATTTGCCAAGACCTGCCTATCAATCATTTTTAGCGATCTAAAATCAATCGTATCAATAGAAAGGGGCAGTCACCTCCAGCTCACCCCCTCCCCACTCCTAAAAAAACACACACAAAAAACTTAGTTGCAAGGGAGGTGACTCATATTTCTTTATACGTTTCCTGGAAAACATTGATTATAATTCCTTCTAGTCACACACATTAGACATCGTCGTACATCGCCGAAATAATTAAATTCTTGCTTTATTTCAGGGTAATTAATATTATGTGTACTAACTTAACATCAACATAATAAACACCCCACAAACGTATAAATTATATTTTAAAGGAGAAGTGAAACAATGCCAAAGTGAGTCACATATGCTGCTTTTCAATACAAAGAAAAAGTGTCATCGTTCACCCCCTCGTTAAGGAGGGCCTAATAGCACAAGGGGGTCACGGGAAAGATGCAGTGAATCCCTCGAAATAGGAAAAAAAATGGTCTATTAATTGCAAGGATATCCTAACCCTACCAAGTCCGAGCTCCCCCAGCTAATTTGCCCGTATACCTGGCCTCACCAGGAAAAAAAAATAAATGTACATGGGTTTAGGCCTGTCAACGGGTACCCGGGTACCCGTTGCTGAGCAATTACCCGGGTAGTAAAATTGCGACCGTGTACCCGTGAAAATGTTGCTGCTCTGTCCATACCAACGGTGGTCAAACTGTGGCTCCTCTGTGTTCACATCTCTTGAACAATTTATCAAATTAAATATTTACGTTTGAAATATATGCTGTGAAATACGTTTAACATGAAAACGCTTAAAAAGAAATAACTTATTTCAACCGGAAATAAAACAGGATCTTACAAACTTCTATCTATTTTGATACACCTTATTTTTTTTGGAACATGAAACAAAAATCATCTAACACAATAACGTTTTGGTTCTTTGGATTGTTCAAATAAGGTAAATAGACGGCAAAGCCAATATTTAGGCAGGGCTGGAGAAGACAGAAATGACCTGGGCTTAGGCTTTGAAATACGCCAACAACATTGAGACACAAACCATAGATAAGCGTAGGACGCAATAATCTTCTGAATAGAAGGAACGTCTTTAACAGATAAGATAAGAGACAAGCGAATGTTGTTTTTCTACCCCCACCCCTTTTTTTTCACTCAATCCTTTCTCCACTTCTATCCCCACCATACTTTTAAAACAAAAACCTGAAAAATCAAAAATAAATTCTAGGGACTTGGTCCACTCAGTAGGGGCAAGTCTCGGAAAATTTGAGGTGTTTCGAACGGGTAACCCGGGTACCCGTTCAAAATTTGGACGGGTACCCGGGCAGCTTTTTTCAACAATATTGACACCCCTACATGGGTTATGAAATTGCTAGTATCATGCAAACCAGTGGTCAGAATGAGCTCAAACTTTTAGATTTAGCAGGAAATAGGCCTACATTCTATCCAATGTTCCATTTAAGCTGAGTGGCTGCGCGGCTACGCGGCCACTCATATATCTAACCGACGCCGCGCAGCAGTTTATAATTACCGCACATCACATTTAGTTTTAAAAGATTATTTAAAATTGGATGCTGTGCAACTTTGCACCTATTTTCCCTATGAGCTGCGAAACCACGTGGCCGTGAAGTTTTTCGACCAACACCGCGCAGCAGTTAAGAATTACAGCGCAGCAATTTTTTATTTTTGTATTATTATTATTTATTTTTTAATTTTTTTTTAGAAGCTAATAATTGTTTAATTAGTTGAACAGTGCTTCCATCTAACGCCAGTTTTGCGCATTGGAGTGGTAGTCTTCCCATCAGGTTGAGCCATGCTTTACACAGAGGTACTTTTTGCACATAGAGCACCTGTCGTTGCTCTTGACCTTCTTATTTGGGTTGTACTTGTATGGTACACTAGGGTGTGCTCTGTTATATTGAAGGTGTTTTTCCAAGCAGACAGTGCAGACATGTTAGGAAGCAGTCGCTTCTAGAATTTCAGGCCAGTGGTTGCCTGGTGTGTGGCATTGGGGGCATGGTTACATTTGTCCTCGGCGAATGGCTGTTGAGTGGTAATTGCCAATCAGGTCAATGCAGAGTTTCTGGATATATCTAGTGTAAAACATGGGGTTTTTGTCAGCTGCTTCTAGTTTAGACACATAGATAACAAATGAATTGTAGCAGGCCCACATAAAGAATTTGATGAAAAGGCGACGGGGCCACCGGTAATGACGGCGTGAGCGATGGAGGCGCGTCATTAGATCATTTTTGTCACAACCGCCCATGTGGCGATTGTAGTCCTGGACGAGCTGTGGCATCGGAACTTCATCAAGTGTTCCATCTTTGTTTCTTCTGTTTGCTACTCCTATTTGTTTTGGGTCATGAAAGTTTGAGATGAATGTAATTGGTCTCCGTTCCTGCCATACCATACATGTTATGCTGCCCTAACATCGATAGCGACTTTCACCTCTCGCAGGCTTGCCCAACTTCTTCAAGGACACTAAAAATCAACGTAATCACTCTCACTGCTTTATTCAAGGAAAAAAACCATTTGTAAATACTAGTCTTGCAGCAAATGTAAGATTTAACGATGATTGGCTGTTATTTTTAGTACTCCTTCAAGGGATATCCCAAAAACCTAGAATTCGGTAACTCGTTATATAGTAATTACATCTATTACCTAAAATTCGGTAACTCGACCTGGTAGGGCTAAGTTACATGCGACAAATCGAGGTTTGTCAATTTAAAAGTTGGAATGTTATTTTTATTAAAACCGTGCCTTTTGCTTTAAAATTATAAATACAATTTTGAAGCTGATTTTGAAAACTATACTCCATTACCAGTGCCACATTTAGACTAAGGCCCTAAAGCTATTTAAAATTTAAGATATGGGACCCTTTATAATTTTAAATATTTTGTCAGCGCCAAATATGACAATTGCTCATTCGGGAAAACAATTTTGGGCCCCCCATCTCCTACCTGACCTATGAGGGTGCCATTACTACGATAGGATAAGGCAGCAACAATCAGAAGCATCCAAGAGATCCGTATAAAATTACTGGATACATCGAAAACAATCTTGAAAATATTTTATCTGAATATTGTTAAACATCGTGACTCGTCTACCAAACAACTAATAGAGGTAGATTATGCATCACTGTCCTTCAGCCAATCACACCAAACACTTTTCTTAGCAAATCATTACTTGGTAGGCGGATAAAGCCAGAGCTGTGAAAGCTGTTTTCACGTATTGTCTTTGGTTCATCAACTCCTGCTAACACATGTCAATATTTACGTCCCTTTGATAACACACACAGTGTCCAAGAGCAGTTCTTCATCTATACTACAAATGGGAGCTGGATGGCTGGAGAATTCAGGGTCCAGAACTTGTGTGGACTTTGGGGCAGATTGTCTCGTTGTCAGAATTAACACACGCCATAACATTGGTCCCTGATTCCGACTGTGGTCACAAACTTATTTTAAAATATCTCTTTTTGCTGAAGAACGCAGTAAAAAGTAGAAAATGCTTATTGGAAAGTTTACTTCATGATCATGTTGACAGGAACAAGCAATAGCTATAAAATAAATTTGATAACACTAGCGTACTGGTGTTTTGGGGGTTTAAGTTATATATATATATATATATTTAATTGTTTGCTTCGGTATGTTACTTTAATTTTTAAATTCTAACGTAACGCAATTTATATTTTAAACATTTTTTATTCATTTTCCGGGAGGTTTCGGTGGCCATATCTTCATATCTGCCGTGGAGTGAAGGGAAAAATAGAATGACATATTAGAGTCGCCTCTTTCACTCGATCGCTAGGCCCATAAGTAGAAAAGTTCAATATCATATTTGTTTTTTTAAAAATTAATATCTTCATTATTATTTACCGTAATTATCATTTTTTAATTAATTAATTTTACTTTCTTTTAGGGCTGTTATCGATTAATATAAATTTAATCGTTAACTTTTGAAAAATTATCGATTAATTGATCGATAAGTTTCGATTAAAGCCGAAAATAGAAATTTATGACGTCATTAAACTGAACATTTCAAGGGAAGTAACCAAAACATGTAATTGACTTTTAAAAAAAATTATTGAGTTATTTCCCCTGTTTCCCTATGCTGGAAAAAGTCAGCTATTTTTACCACGTTTTTATTAACTTGCTTTCGCTCCTGTCTGTCCACAATTTTTTTTTAGTTTCTGCCGGTCCACATAAATTAATACAATTAATTTTAAAATTACTCGGGATATGTTTGTACGTTAAAAAATTTATATAAATTATTATTAATTATTAATAATTAATTATTTATTACTAACATTTTAAAAAAATATAAATATTTCCTTAAATTTTAATCGAATTTTTATCGATTAAAATTATTTTAATCGATATTTAATCGATTAAATTTTTAACGATTAATCGAGAAATTAATCGATAATTTCCACAGCCCTTCTTTTTTTAATTTTAAAATGATAGTTTCAGTCCGTATTGTTTCATTACTAATTTTCTAACTCACCGTCCATTACAGTCTTACAGAAGGGAAATAAAAACACTAAACTAAACCTTACATAATCAATTGTGACAGGTAACTGACAACGACGACATCAGAGTGTCAATGAAATCGATCAACTCATTCTTGTTACGTTATCAATCAAAGTTTAGTAAATATATCTTTAGAAACAATTAACAGAACTTTAATAGCAGAATACATGAATACAATTCAAGGCTGAAGGATATGAAGTAATATTGAAACTATGAATTGAAATTCCAATTTTCAACGCACAATGTCTACATAAGAAAAAATGTTCTTTAAATTAAGGAAAAACTCAAACTAGATATGTATTTAAATACAAGCAACAAAGCCCGTCCAAGGACGTTCCGCCACCATTCGGTGGCATGTTGTAACTCCCCTCCAACAGCCGTCTCGACTGGCATACATGTGCATCACGTCAAAAATACTATTCATTATAGTTAAAATAAATAACTCGTAAAAACAGAGCTTTTGACTATAAATCCCAACGCGCATGACTCAAAATAAAGTCTTGGAAGAAATACTGCATCAAAATTAACTCGTTTTGAACTCGTTTTGAACGTCCGCGTAAACGTGTTCGATATGGTTGGCTTTAGGAGTAATATGTGTTTGAGGGACCAATCGCTATCGATGACCGGACAGAACGGACAGAAACTTGCCTTTTATTATATAAGGATAAACCCTTATATCAGGAGACTTTGAGAAAACACGTCATTTATCATTTCTTGATTCTTGGGGATAGGAAGACGCTGATGATCCCATAAAACTAAAAGAGAGCCAAGAGAGTTCGTATGAAGTTGTGCCAGGATTAGACATAATTCATTAGACTGAATACAGGGAATATCGTGGAGACACATCGCTTATCGTTATTGATCCCAATGCCATGGGCTTCTTCACCACGGAGTTGGTGGTCAGCCTGGTCGGCTGTCCGGGGGAGATCCAATTTTAGCCTGAGCAGAACTGTGTACGATTAAATTCCTACATTTTTACAAGACAATTACCAAATTCGATGGTTTTAACTCCGCAATTTTCGAGAAAAAATTTCAAGGATCCTTCTATAGAGGACAATAAAAATGTTTATAAGGACAGCGATGCTACGCCACAAAATCCCGTCGTATGCCGTGGCCTGTGAACGCTGCTTTACATGCCCAACAGACCATCATGGTCTTTGCGTTCTTAGAAAATAGGACGCAATAACGTTCCTTATAGAAGAGAAGTCTGTGATGTTAAAAAAAAATTAACATTACATAGGGGGATACCATTTAGGGAATACGAAATAAATAACTCAGTGAAAAAAATAACCAATACTGAGAGAAAAGCGTTTACTTGTAAAAAGGCAAAAATAAAATTTTCACCTTTAAAAGACTATTTGCTAAAAGTTAACATGACCTATATGGCAGGTAATATTACTACGTTTCTATTCAATTATTTAATTCCTCATTCAGTAACAAGCACAATCTGCTGGACAGGGTTGTCTTGACCGTGACGTGGGTGAGGTGGGCTCTGGATTTGTACATCACACGGCCCCCTGAACCATTGAACACGTCTGAGCGGTACGCCTTGGTAGTGCTCAACTGTGCCATGTCTGAGCGGTACGCCTTGGTTGTGCTCAACTGTACCACGTCTGAGCAGTACGCCTTGGTTGTGCTCAACTGTGCCACGTCTGAGCGGTACGCCTTGGTTGTGCTCAACTGTGCCACGTCTGAGCGGTACGCCTTGGTTGTGCTCAACTGTGCCACGTCTGAGCGGTACGCCTTGGTTGTGCTCAACTGTGCCACGTCTGAGCGGTACGCCTTGGTTGTGCTCAACTGTGCCACGTCTGAGCGGTACGCCTTGGTTGTGCTCAACTGCGCTATGTGTCTAAGGATTTTGAGTATCTTTCATGTGACCAAAACCAGCGCTGGTCTCAAGCAAGGAAGGTGATTAAGGATTAAACACAATAAAATCCTGCATTTTATTATTATACTAGCAAAATACCAGCGCTCCGCTGCGGAAGTACGGATTTTAGTAAGCGTTGAAAACCCATTGTACACCAATTCAAAACACCAATTTATTTCATTCTGGATCATGATTGATATATTTGTTTGTCAATTTTTGTCAAGATGGTGTAAAATAAAATGGATACTAAAATGACATTACGGGCCCCCGTGCAAAATGGATGCAGGATGTTCATGTGATAGAGATACGTGTCTATATTTATTTAAATTATTTAAAACCTAAAGGTAAAAAAGCTTTAAATATTTACGAAAAAAATATTTTGGGTCCCGGCCCCGAAGGAACAGACTTTAGAAGTTCATTACCCTATAGAATTTTCTTTTTTTTAAATCAAATTTGGTTAATAATTCATCCATTTACCCAGTAACCACTTTTAAATTTAACTTTTATATAACTAATGATAAAAAATGGTATACGGGCCCTCAGCCCCTAATAAGTGGTGATTTTAAAATTTTACCTTTAATGCCAGAAACCTTCGCTGGAGCGTACCCAAAAAATTCCTAAAATTTAATGTACGTGGGATAAATAAAATACATTTACTATTAATACGTCTTTTAAAAAAACTAAAATAAAGGCCGGGGGACCTATCGGTGTAATATGTATAGTTCAAAACAACAGCTTATTTTAATTTGGATTATGATGAATATTTTTGTTAGCTAACATTTGTTTTCAAAAATCGAATGAAATCGAATGGTTAAAATGTCTTAAACATTTACGAAAAAGAGATTAGGGGTCCTCGATTACAAAGATTGAAAAAAAATTAATTTAATGCCCTAACAAAAATTAATATAGGCCGTTAAGTTTTTATCTTCTAAGTTTTTTAAAATTACATTTACACAGTATCCAATGTTTTTTTTTAAATTTGTAATTTAGCTCATATAAGGTGAAAAAACTACATTTGTGTGCCGAGCCCCCAGTGAGTGATAATTAAACAAAAAAATTCGCCTGTTACCATCCTGGGAGTGTACTTAACAACTTCCCAACATTCCATACTTCTATCTACACGGGAAGATGGAGAATTTTATATGATTAACTTTTAATATAAGAAAAAATACATTTGGCCCCCGGCCCCAGTGAGTGACAATTTATATATATTTTTGCCTGTTACTATCGCGGGAGTGAACTTAACCATTTCCAAAAGTTTCATGCTTTTACCTACGCAGGAAATTGAACAATTAGTGATGCGTCAGTTTTTATAAAGAAAAAATACATTTGGCCCCCGGTGAGTGATAATTTAAATATTTTTTGCATGCTACCATCGCGGAAGTGTACTCAACAACTGCTCAGAGTTTTCTGTTTCTACCAAGACGGGAAAGTGGAAAATAAAGCGATTTTCAGTATATGAAAAAAAAACGTTTTTGGGCCCCCGGCCCCCAAGAGTATGAATTTAAAAATTCTTTTTTGCCATTTTTCGTCGTGGGAGGGTACTCAACAACTTCACAAAGTTTCATGCTTCTACCTACACGGGAAGTTGGAGAATTAGTGATGAGTCAGTTTTTAATATTAGAAAGAAAAAAAAATTTGGGCCCCAAGCCCCCAGTAAGTGA